>JAJLWF010000005.1:600000-1023749 GCA_030570555.1 Sugiyamaella valdiviana
CATCGAGCATCTGCCAGTTCGCTTCTGCTCGTGTGGGATCCAAATTGCTTGATGACCAGCTGCCGGCAATCTGAAGAGCTGCAGCATGCTCACGAACCGAAATGGGCATCGAACACTCGGACATGTCACCGAGAATAGATAAATAAACGCCGGGATGAGCGTCGGCAGCTCCCATTAAAAATGACACAAGGTCCTCCAGATGCTGTCCAATAATATACCGGGGCGACGGGTATGGCAAATTCCTGTAAGCTGAGTAGAGTCGAGGGACACTGGGTAGCCCATGCTTCGGGTAAAGCTGCCTGACGAATTCGTTATACAACGAGGTCGAGCAAGACATGCGGCCAACCCGCGACCGACTTGCCATGACAGAGTGGTAGTTTCTGCTGAGATCGTGGAATCCAGCTCGCAGTACACGCTCCGTTCTTGTCTCCTTGCCATGCTCCGATGTCTCGATCATCAGGCTGCTAAGTAGGTCCACAGATTCCACCTCGTCCTGTGTCCATGCTGGCGATTCAACATTGCGAGCAGAATTCTTCAAACCAAAGTGTGTTTCCAGGGTGTCAAGGTTTTCTTCAACAATCTGCCTTAGAACGTTGTCGTACGACTGTTCGAGATCAATGAGTCGCTGTGGTGATGTAGTCGGTGTAACGGATCGGTCCCGCGAGGGAGCCAGTTCGGCCGGTTTCAGCTCTTGAATACCCCCACTCCTGGTGAAGTTTATTGCCCGTGAAGTCTGTAAAGTTTGTGAGGCCCTGGTGTGCGTTTGTCTCCAGCTGCCCGCCAGGCGTAACCTTGGCCGGGACCACTGTGAGACTATTCGTGGCAGGCCCTTCATTTATGTGCGAACGTTGTGCTATCGACGACTTGGTACATCCATTTCGATGACGCTACCAGATTAATGACTTTCCAATAAATACTCCTTACACAAGTAATCCCGATATTACAATGGTCAATATGTCCAGTTCTTCACTTTGAGGGTGGGTTTCACAAAATTCCACCCCTGATCTAAATGACTAAGCAGAGCACCCAAAATTTGTCAGCATAGATATTGAAATTTCATCTTCGTGCAACCAACGCTATCACTGCAATGAAACTCCAGACAAAGGCGACGCAGGTCGCCCAGCGGGTTTCACACCTCATCCAGGCCGGCAAGAAAGGCGGACGACGAGCTACGCCTGGCGGATCGATTGCTGAACCTGCCTGGTTCAAGGTGGTTCTGGCCAACCCGCCAACTTACAACCTCATTCCTAAGCTCCGGGCGCTTGACAAGTTCCGCGAACAGGCTAAGCAGCTTCCAATTGGCGAGAAAAACCCTGGAACTGGTCTCTTCGTGACTCGCCACTCGCGTAAGCCAATCGGCAAGCGACAAATCTACAAACCCCCCACCATCACATACTCTGAGGACAAGATCCGAAGCCTTTTCTACGAGCAGCACCCGTGGGAACTGGCTCGACCGAAAGTGGTTCTCGAAAATGACGGTAATGATCATGCTAGATACGACTGGTCTACTATAGACCAACCGCGCAAGCGTCTTGACGGTGAGAGTGTCGTTCAGCGCACATTATACCTTCTGAAGACGCCTCAATACAGCGACGCCAAGGGATGGACTCCCGCCTATGACCAGGCACGCATGGAGTTCTACAGACTGCGCATGCGCGAGGAGGCCGAGATCGAGGTGGCTGCTGAGGAGGCTGTCATGTTTGGCTCAGTGTTCAGTGATTCGTACCTAGAGTACGGTGCTGCTGCTGAGCAGACCGTGGTCGAAAAATGGGCGGCTGATGCCGCCGAGGCCACTATGGCCAAGCGGGCCAACATGTCGGGCCCCGTTGTGGCCGAGGAGGAGTCTGCCCCGGTCGAAAAGGAGTCTGAGGTGTAAGCCACCCGAGCGAAGAATATGAAATCTGACCTGTAGACTACTTTAGATAACTGTACATATGTTCTGACTCGTGTCGGAACCTGAAATTCAAAAGAATGGACACCATCCTGAGTTAGCAAACTGAAAAAGGCTCAACGTGACTTGGTTGAAACATACCCATGTAAAGAACCGCCAGATTGCGGCGGCTTGTAGCTTCTTGGATTAGCTCGCGGACAGCGGCTTCAATGCTGAGTCTATCCGACAGCTTTTGCTTCGCAACTGTCAACGCGCGTTCAGCTTCCGAGCCAACCTCTGGCTCTAGTAGAACAGTCTTTTCCCCCTGTGCTTCACCCTGCACCTTTTGTCTCTTCATTTGTGAAATAGTCCTTACCGTTAGTTAGTGTTAGAGAGGAGCGTTGCGGAAGGCTTACCATGAATAAAGGGGATCATATCTCAACACGTTGAGAATGGTCGTGATCCCATCTATCTCTTTCCTCAGCACTCCCATGGTCACTTCGCAACAGCGCCGGAACACACCCTCGACTCCACATATGCCCATGCCGTCGACAACATCCCTCGTCAGTCGAAAAGGAACCGATTCTGGAACTGCCAGAAGCTTTCCCTGGTCAAACGCAATCCCCAGATCAATATGAACTACTTCTCCGGTTTGCTTGTCGAGAAGAATGTTATTACAATGGCGGTCGCCCAGTCCAAGAATATGTCCGAGAATTGAAATCACAGCAGTGGACCGCGAGTATCGCGTGCGGTTCTCAAACCATACATCTGGCGAGAAGAATCTCTCAAAGAAGTAGTGCCTCAGAACAGGGTGCACCTGGGTCTCAATGCTCTCGTAAGCAACCACTCGATCATGCACAGGCAGCTGCCGGCATTCATCCATCTTTCTTCGTGCCACTGAGACATCCATATCATCTGGATAGTAATTCTTGTGGAGCGGAGTCAGGGCCTCCATGAGCGGAATCGTATCGGACACGAACTCAATCATCCCTGCTGTAGGGCCAAATGGAATGACCTTGTATGTCCGCACGCGCAGTTGACGCATCTTGGCTCTTTTGTTGGCCATGAAGAATTCGTTGACCTGGTCAAATACTTGCTCCATAATGGCGTCCTGTCTGAGGTCATCGTTACCGCTTTTCAGTAACGACGAGAACGTTCTCCCGCTTGTGTCGCTGATGACCAGAATTTTAGGTCGGCTCAGTCCCGAAGCGATTGAGATATCCTGTTTGATACTGCGTATGGCGGGTACAGTTCCCTCGGTGTAGCGGCCATCGGCTCGAAGCTTGATATCTGCCGTGGGCCAGGGGATCTGAAGACTTGGAAGTGTCTTCAGCCACCATTCTTTGTCGTCTTGCTTCAATTGCGAGAAGGAAAATTGCTTTCTGTTTTTGACACCGACAAAAGCCAGGCTAACGACCCTTGTCGACAGGCTCTCTATACTGTGAAGAAGCTCGGGCTTGATTTTCTTGCGTTTCGAGATCTGATCCCACATTCCGCGACCTGCCGCTGACCTGGCCACCGTCTGTCTATCAGTTTCGCCTTCTGGTACAAACATGAGTCCTATCAGCTGATAGAGTGAGTGAAACGGATGATCTTCACAGATGCGAGCAATCACAACTCGCAAGCTTGCTTGGAAGGCGTCTTTCGAGTTCATCAATCGAGAAGACAACTGATTAATCCAGGGAACGAGTCTAATCGTCGGCACAATCCCAGCATAGCGAGCGACGGTGCTACTAACCACAGCTTCCTCACTATGGGCCAACCACAGTGCACAAAAACGGGAAGCATCACCCCGAAAGGTTTTGTCGCTGGCACATATCGCTTTGAGATAATATCGTATACTGTGTTTCAAGTACTGTTGACGGCGTTTCAGCAGGCCCTGGTATTCGCGGTCGTCAGCTGCGAAAACTTTGACAGCTGCACTGAGTTCCTTCGTGGCTCTCCTCGCATCATCTTTCCCCCTCGGAGACTTAACCAGCTTCTCAAGTTCTTGGACTTCATTTTTCTTGAAGTTCCTCGACCTTTCCGCATATGAGATGCTTTCAGATAGAGTTGCACTGCTGAGTCGACTATCGCAGAAAGCTGCGAAAGCATGATAGGTGTCTGCATTAGACTCGGCAGATTGCGGCAAATGTTTCAACAGCTCAACTGCTTTCTCCAAGTAGTTTTCTCTGATATACTCGTCTGGTTCATGTTTGGCAGTTGCGCTCCACTGGGCCAACGTCGCGAACACCTCAGAGCAACTGAACAAAGCACTTCCTTTCACAAACTCGGGTCGAGACGCAACGGACTTCAGCATTTCGATTGAGGAGCTTTGATCACCGGCCATCCATATGACAGCAGCACTTTCGATCTCGGATAGTACCTCAATTGGATACCTCTCAGATTCAGTGTAACTGCCCACCTGTTTTGCCAATTGCTGTAGTTTTATTGCGAATGTCATGGATTTCTGAGCATGCCTGGCGCCGATTGCCAAACCACAGGAAGTTCTCAGAGATCCTGCGAGGGCGGACAAAGTTTCAATATGCAGTGACCCACTAGCCTTCTTGCTAAGTGTCGACCAGCCGACGTGCCTCGCAAGAAGTAGGTCGCTGAACCCGCCGAAATCTTCATAATCGATCCATTCCTGGACTCGCTCCTTCTGAGAAGATAGGACGAGCTGGCAATGACCGAAATCCTTAACAGATGCAAGCTCCTCAGTTTCCCTGACACCCACGAGAGCATGAACAAAGTCATCCCGTTGGTTGCTCTCGAGTAACCTCTTCCAGGCAGAAGAGTACACCCTTTCGAACGCTATATTAGCAGAGGAAGAGCTCAAGCTCTCAGAAGCATTTAGATGCTTGAACAGGTAATACAGCAAGTCATCCTTTGACTGAAGGTTGTCACTCCCAGCGAGGTCCCACTGCTCTAATCTCCAACAATAAGCAGACTCAGAACCCTCTGCTTGAGAGGCGGACGTCTCCGTTACGGATCGTGCTAGGCCGTACATGCCAACACTTAGAAGGGAATCAGACAGATTCATGGCAAAGGTCTTGTCTGCTGCCCCCAGCGCACCTGAGCTGTCATAAAGAGCGGACTCGTAAGTAAGCGAGCTCCACGTATCCCCCTCACGAGCTAGATTTCGGACCGCGACATCTAGTGACGGACGATGTTTGGTCCCGTAGAATAGATCCGGGTCTTTAATACCCCCACAAAGGTCACTAAGTAGCTCACGGTCATAATCGTCGTTGCTGCTCCACTGGAGTTCCAGTAGTAGTAGCGACGACTTGAAGTTTTCAATTCGCTTGGCAGACACAGCCAGTTCTCCCCATTTAATGCTGATCCGTCCACTAGTGGAGTTACCCACCAGTTTGAAGACCCTCAAGTAGAGGATCGTCTCAATGAGAAGCTTTACAACTGTCGCATCTGAGTTCGTGTGCCTTGAATGCTCATATAAAAGCGTTAACAGCTTCTGCTTGTCAGATGCCTCACCTCGAAGTGACAGTACGGACTGGACTAGATAAGGGAACACTTCCTTTGCAAAGCCGGGAGACTTCTTGATGAGATCCTCAAGACCGTTCAAGTGCTCCGAAAAAACTTCAAGATATTTGAGCAAAGAGAGGCATACAGATGCTGACCAGAAATCGGCCGTGGCCGAGGTAGGAGGGTTTAGGTGGAGCTCAGAGACACCCGGACGTGAGAAATGTATCGGGTGCAGGGTCGCAGCAAGGAACTTCGCAGGAAGAATGCTGAGTAGGGCGCGACGGTCCAATGGTGTCTTGTACTGGAATACACGAATGCATTGCTCAGCATATCCGAGTTCCCGAAACGTTCCGCCCGCAATTACACCAGAAACACTTTCCAGGATACCTGCGAATGCAGGATCCGTGGTGAACCACTCAGCCTGACTGTGACCTTTGGCTTCTTGCAAAACGCGCGCATTGAACCTCTCAACGAGAAAAGACTCTGTGGATCGGAACTTCTGTAGCTGATGGCAATATGCTCGAGCCACCACTCTACCAGCCCAGACCTGAAACCCATTGGACATGCTGAGGTTCTGACATAACCGAGGAAGCTTCTCTGCGACATCTACTAGCAATTTGCCTTTCACACTTCTAAGAAGTTCATCACGATAAGAAGGGGCTGTTTCCAATTCGTGAGATAAAACAGACAAACAGATCCGAAACTTCGCGGGCAAGCGAGAAGATGCTGGCGGTAAATGTTGGAACAGCTGAACAATGTTGTCATCTGAAAAACGCTCGGTACCGTTTACAGCAAACGAAGCCGCGATACCCACAAGGCTTCGTGACAAGGGTCCCCCATCGATCGCCAGAGTCCTCTCCAGCACGTCTTTCATCAGACCACTGATTGGTAACGTCTCAAGAAAAGGCTCCAGAAGCCCACAAAGAGCAGTCTCAATTGCCGAAGAGTCAAGGAGAGGCACCAAAGCTCTAACCACGGCAGATGCCTCCAGCTCTATTGAACTCTCCACTGAGAGTACTGCAGCAACTCTGATAACCAGTTCTAGTGGGTAGCCATGAGTAGGTTGATCCTGAGATATTTCGAGCAGCAGAATGCTCCGGCGAAGCGCCATCACCTTCTCGGAGGCACTTTTGAAGGTGTAGTCGACATCCAGAACGCGCCGAGTGGTCAAAGTGAGCGCACCCTCTGTCCACACTCTGCCCTTGAGGGCAGGACACAACTCGAAAAGCGATTTTACGGCATAGAGAAACTGTTCCACAGTTATCTGCGAGCTCTCACAAGGCACAGTAACCCCACAAACTGAATTCAAAGATTCCAAACCTGAAGCATGCGAGAATGAAGGAGAGAACGATGATACGTCAGTGAGAGCCAGTAATTCGCACACGATTTCTGCCAGATGTTGATTCACGAAGCTGTCAAATTTACGCTTGCCGAAGTAGGATTTAAACATGGCTTCATCAAACCCGTTAAGCTCTTTTGTTGCGCCAAACCGATACGCAACTGACTTAGCAAAGACTCTATACAGAATATCAGGCTTTGAGATATTCAGCAAGTCGTGCGCGTATTCCATCATGGCTAGGCCCTGTTCGTCACTCTTCCCAAGATAAGCGGCGCACACTGTATCAAGGTTATCTTGGAAGAAGTCCACCTCGCTGATCTCGAAGAGCTCAAACGGAAACTCGCGGACATCAATCTGCCTTCTAATGAGCCCTGAGACAACTTCGTCAGATGTACCGTTGAGAAGATCGCCAGTTTGCTGAAGTTTCAACTTCGAGGAAATGCGGGATACACCAATGCGTGCAAACCGAGCGTGATCAGAGTTACCTCTTGACGCCTGAATAAGATCCAAGATGCGACACACCACACTAGTATGTTCCGACTCACATGCACTATAGAAATAACATCTCAGAGCCAGGTTTTCAATGGTGTCGCAACTACCAAGGTGCGCTTTGACATCTTCGTAAAGCGTGCTCCCTTCATATGCGGAAGTAATCCAACGGAATCTGCCGAATTCATTTGCGCAGGCAAATATGAAGGAGTTGCCACCACCCTCGCACAACCTGAGAAATGCCTCTCGAGCTGTCTTTAGAAGTCTGGCGTCTGATGGTACAGGGATGCTCGCCAAAAGTCTGAGCAAGGACGTCCTAGCTTTCGGGGATACCACTGGTCCATCCAGAATCGCCTTTACCAACCAATCAAAGACCTCGTTGATGTCTCGGATTGTAGAAGTAGGCAGATATGTTATCCATGGTGACGAGACAAACACGGAAAGCGCCTCGGAGCATAATACAACTGAAGCTTCAGATAGGTTCCAGACCGAACTTGCAAGAAGATTTGTTCCCACATCTCGCAGAATTGTGTGGTAGATCATATTCGCTTCTTCCATATACCCAAAATCCAGATGCCGGAGGAAGGGTAGTATGCTAGGGAGAGAAACAATCATTGACTCCAAGGACATGTCAAGGTCTGTGATGAAGTTTGAGATCTCCTCGGCGTCGTTAAGGCGAGGCAGTAGTTCCATCATTGCTTCGGACCGTGGGCCCTGCGCTTGCCGAGAAAACTGAAGAGCATCGATGGAGTGTGGTAACCCATACTCCAAATCATTCACGAATCGAGTTGTCGCCATTAAATCTTTCAAGCATGAAGATAGATTTCTGACATTGTTGGCAGCTTTCTCATCTTTGATGTGGTCTTTAAGCTGCCATATCACCTCTGCTGACTGGAGAAGGGGCGAAAGAATATCGGAAAACATTGAACTTGGTCGGAACTCCTCAAGAACAGCAACAAGGTCGTAGAGATCGCGGGAAAGAGCAACCCTGGAGTCGTCAGATGAGGTACCATTACTGGCAAGAGAATCTACCACAGTACAGACCACCGCAACGTGGAGCAAAACCCTCCATCGATTATCTCGTTCGTCATCTAGAGACATAACACTGCGAATCATTTCGCAACAGGAGTCAATAAGACTGCCACCTATCGGGGTCACGAATGCAATGCTACGAGTCTGGAGGAATGGAGTCTTGACTGTTGTTGCGATGCCGCTCAGGTAAGTCCATTCAGCCTCTGACCTTGCCTCATATATCCCCTCGCAGATGTTACCACAGTACAATAATGGCAAGGAGGGATGGCTCTCCGGGAATATCCCAGAAAAGGTCAAAAGGGTCATAGAGATATCCACAGGAGACAACAGTTCAGGATCATTTCTCGACACTGCCAAGATATAGGACTTCCAAGAGCCATGGAGCCATTTCGGTAGCTTTTGCTTTGAGAGATCATGAAGACGGGGCCATTCCGCCGCGACACAGCTCAGTGTGCGTGCCAGAGAAAGCGACGTGGTACAAATATAGGGTGACTGATAGTCGAACTGCTTCATTAGGGAATCGATATTGACAAAGTGTCGAGGAGCATCCACAATTCCTAGTCTCAAAAGTGTATCAATGCAAAATGATGAAGCAACACCCGATGCTTTATCGTGTAGGTGCTGCATAGACAGCTTCCATAGGCTATCAACGAGCCGGGGGGGAGGTACGGCCGAAGTCGAACGAAGAAGCGCTCCACAACATAGAAGCGACCAAAATACGGTGATAGGCCTGTTAAAGTCCTTGACTAAACCAATAAGTTCTTCCAGAAGTGCGCAGGAATCAATAACTTGGTCTGTCTGGCACCATAGACAAAGGCTTTGTAGAATGCGATCTATCGAGAGATGGTGGGCTGTCGATAGCCACCGGGAATACTGAGCCTCAGCACTCCATAGGCCGCGAGAGAAAGTTCCCATGGACAAAGGATTGGCGGATGTCCGAATTCGCTTGCTCCGCTCGGATCCTGAGTTAGGGGGTTCGCCGATGACAAAACTTTGCTCACCATCAATTCCTGATATTGAATCTGGCACAAACACTTCAAGCAGGCGCACAATACGTGATATGGCAATAGCGCAGTACCAGGGTCGCTTGTCAGCGCTATCTGCAGCTCTAAAGCAAGGGAAGACGAGCCATGGAGACGAAGGGTTGTCGTAATAAGTATTCGCGGTAGCCGCTTCGAATACGTCACCGAAAGTACAATCAGTAACCTTGATAGTCTCCTCGTTGCTTTCAAGAAGAGAAGACTTCAGCTTTTGCAAGTGTGATGCTAGGTTGTAGCTCGATTGTAACGATGGTTCCCACGCCGTACTGTCTGCAGTTGACTTTGTAGAGTTGGCTGACGGACCGATGGTGCTGAGGTGTTTCAGAGGCCGGTACGCATGCAAAATAAATAGGGATATCTGGGTCTTGAAACCTGAGTCTCGGATAGAACCTAGTGATGATATGGCCTCGATGCCTCGCATCGCAACGTCGTGTGTAAAGCCGAGATCCTCGAGCAACGCCAAGCGGAGGATAGTGGAGAAACAAGAAAAGACAAGGCCATGACTGGATGATTCCTCGGATATGCAAGAGAGAAACTGAGATAGGCGCTGGTAGACGAGTTTATGGGTGTCAAGATTGGAAGGGACAGTCCTCCGCAGTAGACGGTCAAGACATTCCATGACATCTACCACAGCCTGTGGAACTCGTTGACTCCTATGCACGGCATAAGATCTGCCGTGAGCACGCTCAACTTCTTTCGCCATCTCCAAAGCTTGCTGAGAGCAGAAATCTACCAAGCCTAGCAGCTCTAATGGCTGCAAGTGGTCCAAAGTCGTTTCCTGCCCACAGAGGAGAAGCAGAATTACCGTGAATGGAGCCATCAGAGGTTTGCAAACACCACCATTTGCGCTTGGTAACAGTTCCATAATAATCGATAATATCAATCTGCGTGTCTTCACTTTGGACCCGCGGAAGGTAGCCTCGATAAGCTTTCGCAGCACTACGCCTCCGTAGTTGAGCCTGCTCGCCGCTGGAGACTGAGGAATGGAGTCAGCATCCTTGTCGGCATCTTGAAGATATAGTCTCCGGTCAGCTGAGATTGCTTCAGAAAGAGCCCTGAATAAAGCATTGAGCTTGGTATCGACTAGATCATACACATTCCCAGGATCCACAAGGAAGTGTTCCAGCTGCTCCTGCCCCGACGTTCGCTCTCTTCGTCGGGAAGACTGCAGAGAGCCTGAGTTAGTAGATCCTTGGTAAGTATTTAACTGTAGGAAAGACTCACGTATGATGGATTCAATTGAGTTCATTGTGGATCTTCATCACTCATCAGTCAATGTTCGCGCATTATCTCCAGATCACGAGTAGATCACGTCGCGTACCCGTACCCCGTGATCTTCAGGGGGCATTCACCGCTCAAATTGATCTTTGAAGACACTACGAGAGGCCTAGGAGTCTTATAGTATCTTACAGTATGCATTGTAGTCTATCAATTGCGTCCCGGAGGATTGCGGCGTTTTATGTGGAAGAGGTGCACTGATTCGCGGAAGTACTTGTCGAAGTCCTCATGATCCTTAATCTACGTTAGTATACGCGGAGGAGTAGATAGCAATAAACTCACCTCTTCAACGGTGAAATGTTTACGAATCGCCTGGGTTAGTGTTGTACGAGTAAATGACGGATGGAAATACCTTGAAGAAACGGACATCAGCCTGGGTTAGCGTGCACTGGATGTGTGGAGAAGGTACTCACCTTGCGTCGTTTTTTGTATGCCATTAGGACGGGAGTGCCATTATCGGTCAAATCAAGTAGCGTATTTTCTAACAGTGGGAATGCTGCCTCGAGATAGACACAGTCCGCAGCCAGCACGAGATCCGCCTCCTTTGCATACGCCGGTAGCTCGTCTCCCCTGTTGTTAGCGACTGCCAGTTCATGTGCACTAACAGATCATACCAGTTGAGGACGGCAGGTTTGACAATATCTGCAGCGCCATTAAGTTCGGTGTTCTTGTCCATCAGCGACATCATGTTTCTGGGGTTAGAGTGGATTGGTAGCCAAGCGCTTACTTACTCTTGATCGGTGATCCAAATGGTAAGGTCTTTTCGGTGCTTCTCGTTCAGAGCAATGGCGAGTCTGCGTTAGATGTCATAGACCACATGGATAGACGATCCAATACATACCCCACAAGACCAGTACCACTGCCCAGTTCAACGATATTGTGGATGCCCTCAGTACCCTTGCGGATCATGTAACGAGATAGCAGCTCACCAGCAGGCCACAGCTTGCCTCCGCATCCCGAGGCCCCACCATCTTCATACACCTGTAGACCAGGTTCCGGAAGTAGTCCGTCAAAGGTCATATTGGACGTGCCAAGATTCAGGACAGTTGGTATTGGCATGTAGTCTGACAAGAGACTGCCAGACCAGTCTTCCCCCTGAATATCGGGAAGACCAGGCAACCCTTCTGAGCTTTGTAAGCTTTCCAGTGACATGACTATGACAAAGGAGTGAACGGGTGAGTCGTGTGGGAGCTCAAAAAGTCAAGTAGCTGAGCAAAAATAGAGGCTTCAAAGCCTTCACGAAGTGCCGTGGGAGCAAAAAAATAATTAGCGATACTTGGTTTCGATCCAAGGACATCAGGGTTATGAGCCCTGCGCGCTTCCTCTGCGCCATATCGCTTACATTCTGTGAAAAATGACTAGAACCAATAAGACCCCTCACTTCTAGTTTCGGTCAGCTCTCATGCTTTATATACGGAGTTACACTCATCCGTTGTTGGCGTGATGGGCGTAATATGATCAGCCCAGTTATTGTTGAATAGATACACTTGAAGGTCTCTAATTTAACTCCAGATGAGAGTCAACCCCAGATAGTTCATGAGAGACCACACTCATTATTGACCCATAAAGAGCGGACGAGCTCTGTTATGTCAATAAAAGTGTCTTGAGGCACTACGTAGATGAGCGCTGATCTCCACTCGAAGTGCTTGCTGTATCTGACCAGAAATCCGAGTTCTCTAGCTTTACTAGGTCCTGTAAAAATGGCACACAGCCCGCAAAAGTGGCACAGTGCCACTGATAAAGTGGCATTACCTGACCAGCATATATAAGCTTCTCCACCTGTACTCATCACCTCTCCGCAAACCCGAAATCATGGGATCGCCACTCCTGGAGCTTCCTCTGGAGACATTGACGGAGATTGTCAAGTACGCAGGCAATGTTCCAAGGGGAGATGATGATCCATGGATACCGAATCGCACATTTTGGGCCCTGGTGCTTACGTGCCGCGATCTACACAAGCTCACCGAGGATCTGGCTGAGCGTCGCATCAAGAAAATCTACGGAAGCTGGATGTCCAAGATACTATCCAAACGTACCACTGTTCAGACGAGTCCACATCGGAAGAGCATTGGGTCACTTCTGTGGACATCTAAGCTGTGCCTGTCAAGGTTTGATTTGCGCGTGTTTGGACCTCGCAGCGTATCAGACCGCCACCCGGACCACATCGCAAACCAGCAAGAGAAACCGCCTGAATGGGGACCCTGGCGCATTGCCGAGTCGCAGCTCTGGGGTACCGTCAATGCAGTAATTGGTCTTACGCACTTTAGGCGAGTCGTGCCAACGGTAGTGTCGCGAGGCCGCTACTCTGTGTGGCTTGATTTCTCATGGCAGAGTGACTGCACTCTTCGGTCAACGCGGTTTTTCGTCGCCGATACACCTGGAGTCAACTGTTACTGGATGACGTTTATCCCGGATGAACTGTACAATTACGGACCCACCGGGAGAAGGTACGACTTAACATGTAACAGTATATACGTCGGCAATGTCCAATTGGTGAAGGTATACGTGGGCACTTTGGTCGTATCTGGGGAAGCATTTGACAATGAGATGTGCAAACGCATTGAGTTTGTGATTGAGGACGAAGATTATGCTTTCAAGCACCTCTGGTTCAACTGTGTGCAGTTTGAGCGAATGAGCGACCCGGAGTACATTGAGGGCGAACACGCGGACTGGTACCGACACCCACGACCTCCAGCTATTCGCAATAGTGAGAACACGGCTCTGCGTCCAGTCATGTCGGCATTCCACGATGTCCACCTGCTCCATAATAACCTTGAGCTTTGTCCAACTCCAACCGCAGCGAGTAGGATCAACCGCACCAACAGTTTGCCCTAAATGCTGCCTACTCGTGCACTGAAATGGCTAAACCTGCCAGTGACTTGAATCAACATATTGTTATCTCGATTGCACCCGTCGTTGGACGGGCTTTAGTGAAGTCGTAAACTACGCGGTGATTATGCACCCAGTGAACGTACAGATGCATTCATTCGTTTAAATATTACACATCTTAAACTTTTTAGGCAACGACACCAGAGTTGCTGGCAATACGGGGCCACAGGTCGGCGCACTCCTTTCCAACGGGACCGGTAATGGCGGAACCCTTCATCTCACCCTTGGGGTTGACGATGACACCGGCGTTGTCCTCGAAGTAGAGGTAGACACCGTCTCTTCGTCGCCATGGCTTGGACTGACGAACGACAACGGCAGGCATAACCTTCTTACGGAGCTCAGGCTTTCCCTTCTTGACGGTAGCCATGACCATGTCACCGACACCGGCAGCAGGCAGACGGTTGAGGCGAGCACCAATGCCCTTGACGGAAATGATGTACAGGTTGCGAGCACCGGAGTTGTCGCAGCAGTTCATCACGGCTCCCACGGGGAGACCGAGCTGAGTTAGTAACGCACAAAGAGTATCAGTCGGCTGCGTCTTTCGTTCTCCTAAATCCTGATACTGTTCGTCGATTCGTCGTCCGACTTTGGGCCTACACTTTGACGGGTGAAATCAACACGACTCTAGAACGAACAGGATCAAAACGCAGAGACAGAACAACAGTAGACCTGTAGCGATAGACATACCGACATCCGGAACTTGTTACCGGCGGACTGAGCTTTCTGAGTAGACATTGTGGATGTGTATCGAAAGTTGGTGAGACGAACTGGATATGCTGGGGATTAATGGCACCTGAAAAGTTTGAGTGGTGTGTCCCAAATAGGAAGGTGAGTTGACTTGGGTTGGGGGATTTCTGGAATATCTAGGGCTGAGCCCTATAACTGCGACGTATACATGGACGCGGCTGATCCACGTCAGTAGTTGTGAGGAGTACAGTGGGATAGAAGTCACACTCTAATGAGCTCTGTCTGTACAGTGCCAGGTGGCTAATCGATGTAGGTATCAAATGAACCGATATAATAACTTTCCCCGTGAGAATTATTGGTTTCGAGTGTGCGACGCTCTTATGGTCGAAACTTCAAACTTTTGCTCGTGATCAGAACTGAGAAGACGACCTCCCGCATTTCCATGTCCAGCTCAGTAACATCGTCAAGATTGTAATCTGGTTTGTTTGAATTGAGGGTGTACATTGTGTATTCTACAGCTGTAGTAGTCCTCAAGCACAAATGTTGGATCGGCTGCAGTATGCATCTCAGCTGCAGCTAGCTTGAGTCTGTGCAGGGAAGCAAAGTGCTCGGCAGATGCCAGACCAGGATAAACCGACTCCACGAGAAACAAAATACCTGTATATTCCAAAGACACAGAAGTACTCGTAGTGCTAATCTTAGTACCAATTATTGCGTGTCAGATGTTGGTGTTGTTACTAGTTCCATTATGACGCTGGCCACTAGCCCAGAGAGGAGTCTAAGAGCGACTAACGGTTTCACGGTGTGAGCCTGAAGAGCATTTCTAGGTCACAGAAAAGAATCTGAATTTATGAGTTGATTGGCTGGATGCGTCTTCATCAGTCTTGCATCTCTGCTTGGAAACTCACTTAGGTAGATCGTTACAAATCGCATAAATGTTGCACTATAGCAAGTCATCCCGTAGTGTATAAAGGACCCTCAGTCAGAGTGAATGTGCGTATATTTCAGGAACGGGGCGACGAGAGTGGTGTTGCATATGACAATCTCCTAGTGACAAGCTTAAAAGGCGGAAGGAGTACAAGTATTACGAGAGAACCCCACCAGATTCACAGTCGTCGTGAAATATGACATGTACATTAGTGTCAGGTACGTTCGATATGAATCGTTACAATTGGATACGAAGATGCAGGATTCAATTGACTATAGAATCACGTCTGTGGCTGATATATTCTGGTCAGTGTGGAGCATGGTCCCACAATGTTGGACAAACTACAGAGAAACTCTCCAGAAGGCTGAACCCAAGGCGATCTCGCCGGTAGTTACAACGCGTATGGTGAGAAGGTAGAGAGAATGGTTCATTACTAGTAAATGCATCTAGTGGTGGCCGCCTGTTGGTGCTGTGACGTACTCATAGATGTTGAAGGCAGTGAAGGCCACGACAGCAATTCCAAAACCGGGGAGAGCGCCCTTGAAGCGGTTGATGCGCGTGAACGGGCCCTGAGTGCGCCATGCCTCACTGTTGTTAGAAACTTGGTCTCTTCGTAAAGGTATCATCACATCGTAGTCTCAGGGACCTCAACTAGGAACCTCCAATAGAGTCGAACACCCGACGCAAGCTCGAATAGCCCGACACCTCAACAATCCATTATAAAGCTCCATGCTAGCGCCCAGCTTCACTGAGAAACATGGCTTGGGTATCGCTTCACAATTCACTTGATGGTTCTGGCGTCTTGGTTCGATATCCAAAGGGTGCCTCCATCCTGTGAGAACAAGAACGTGCACAGCCTCCCACAATATAGCAAGACATCACTTACCGGCGGGCCCAAGGATCCTTGATCTCAGCCATTTCTACAGATACAAATAGCTGGTGAACGTTGAGAGAGCGTTAATGAGCGGGATGTGATTGGTGAAATTCGAGCGATTCCCTACCCTTTCCTAACCCGAACCTGCCGTTGTCGCGATACATCAGCGTGGTGACCGTGACTGATAACTCCGTGCTAGAGATAATATTAATCTATATTACAATCAGACTAATTCATGCTGGTTATACCGTGATCTCAGATTCTACGGGCTCAAAATCATAAGCGGAAGTCTCAGCAGATGGCGTGTACGGCTCAGACGCCTTGGTCGAAGCCACTGGCGGGAAGTACTTACGCTGGGTTAGAATCACGACAGGCCTGTAGCTGCTATACGTACGTAAGTGAACCAGGCGATAGCAGATCCAAGGATACTGCCAAGGATGATGTCGATAAAATGATGTCGATAGTCCTCGGTACGGCTAATAGCGATGTAGGTAGCGACGAGGAGGGGACTGCGTTAGAGATGCCAAGGAAGAATATAGGACTTACGAAAAACATAGCAGAGACTTGTAGGTTTCAGCATTGGAGCGGGAAGCGCCAAACTGGCCACTAAGCCACAGACTGAGATAGAGCATTCCCGAGAAACTGGTAGAGGAGTGGCCTGAGGGCGTTGACTTGAGGCCCTCGTAGAGCGTGCTGAGATCCTTGGCTGTGCAAACCTCAATTGACACAGCGACTCCCTTAGGAGTACCGGCTCGAGGAATACAGCGTGCGAGGAAATCGGGTCGCAAACGGCCAAGCCAGAGCTTCGTGATATTACTGACGAAGCCGTTGAGCACGAAGCACATGGCGAGACCCAACAGCGACACGTAGATTAGACGTATACGATTACGACGACGGGACACAACGGTAGGAATGAGCAGAATGATGAGAGCAGGAATGACCTCCACCAGGAAGAGACACAGGAGTATCGGGACTCGCTCGTGCGGAGCATGCGGATATGAAATTGACTCATCGTCAATGAAGAATAGGCGCTCAAACGGGCGCATGAACTCCATCATGACGTAGAAAACGGCAAGTACCGCCACAGCAGCGACATCTCCTACAAATAACCGCATCGACGTCAACAACTCCAGGGTCATTTCGTTGAACAGCGGGTACGACGTCAAGTTCCAGTGTGGGGTATAACGCCGTACTCTAAGTCCGAGCCCCTGACCTGCTTCACGCGATACGGACAGATTGAGTACGCACCACTAGATCCATTGACGGTGTTATAGAAAGCACAGGAAGGTGATTGATCCGTACAGCACACTCAACTGCGATATTGAATCTCCGGCATTGCCGTATTGCGGAGTCGAAAATCTGGCTCGGGACGCTGAAGACGAACTATTCAACTGATCAGACAGATCCACTCATTATCGCCTCAGCTGCCATTGATTCACGGATGAAGCAGTCACATTATGTCTAATACGCTGCGAATACTCATAACGACTGATAATCATGTCGGGTACAAGGAAACAGACCCCATACGCGGGGACGACTCAGCCGCCACTTTTCACGAGATCATGCAGCTGGCACGAGGTCACGACGTCGACATGGTCTTACAAGCGGGCGACTTATTCCACGTGAACAAACCGTCCAAGAAGTCACTATACCAAGTGATTCGCACGCTGCGTCAAACTTGCCTTGGTGACCGACCTTGCCAACTTGAGGTGCTCAACCATGGTACTCTCTCGATAGATGAAGAGTAAGCTACAATGCACTGGAGTGGTTCCAACTAACGCAAGTCTCAATTACGTCAATTACCTCGACCCAAACATGAATATAGATCTCCCCGTTTTCGGAATCAGTGGAAATCATGATGATGCAGGCGGTGTAAGTAGATCGTGACTCCCTAGCTTCTATATCTAACTCAGTCCTACATGCTATCGCCCATGGACGTGCTAGCTGCCACCGGACTCATCAATCATTACGGGCGTATTGACGAGAACGACGATATATCAGTGACACCTGTTTTGCTGCGCAAGGGAACCACGAAGCTGGCCCTCTATGGATTCGCCAATGTCCGTGACGAGCGGTTGTTTCGGACTTTCCGCGCTGGAAAAGTCAGGTTCCTCAGTCCGGACTCCATGCCGGACGAGTGGTTCAATCTCCTTGCCGTCCACCAAAATCAGTAGGTCTCTTGCATCTCTGCCAATCCCCT
Source organism: Sugiyamaella valdiviana (assembly GCA_030570555.1). Classification (NCBI taxonomy): domain Eukaryota; kingdom Fungi; phylum Ascomycota; class Dipodascomycetes; order Dipodascales; family Trichomonascaceae; genus Sugiyamaella; species Sugiyamaella valdiviana. The sequence goes on from JAJLWF010000005.1 coordinate 618,089, forward strand.
CTAACAAAGTGCCCCTCGTTCCGACACCGGATATCTACCAGAGACGTTTCTTCCCGATTTCATGGACGTCGTCGTCTGGGGTCACGAGCACGACTGTCTTATTGATCCAGTGGTGAATCCAGAAATGGGGTTTAGTGTCATCCAGCCCGGAAGCTCAGTTGCCACGAGTCTGACAGAAGGAGAAGCAAAGCCGAAGCACGTGGCAATATTATCTATCACAGGCAGAGAGTTTACGCTGGAAAAGATTCGTTTGAAAACGGTTCGTCCGTTTGCCATGGATACCGTTGTTCTCTCTGACGACTCTGGGATTGAACCAGGCCCCAAAACCAAAGGAGAGACGATACGGTGGATGACCGCCAGGGTCGAGGAGCTTATTGAAGATGCTAGGAGGGAATGGACAGAGGCACAGGGACCTGACAATACTGCAGAGTGTCCTCTACCACTCGTTCGCCTTCGCGTGGACTATAGCGGGGGATATATCGTTGAGAATCCTACCCGCTTCTCTAATAGATTTGTGGATCGTGTTGCAAATGTCGACAACGTCGTGACTTACTTCCGCCGCAAAACGACTACCACTAGCTCTCGAGTGAAGGGCGCCGATGTGGCAATGACGGACACAGTCGAAGATGGTATTGATAATCTCAAGGTGCAGACTCTCGTTGAAGACTTCCTGAAAGACGAGCATCTCAAGATCCTCCACGAGGCAGGACTAGGTAATGCTATCAGCGAGTTTGTCGACAAGGATGAGAAGTTTGCTGTACGCACGTTTGTCGACGTGTCACTCGATGCACAACTCGAAGAGATGCTGCGCCTTGGTGTCAAGGATGAAGGCGAGATCATTGAGGCTATTCACAAAATATCAATTGACCCGACTGAGATGCATACGAGGGCCGGCTCGACCAAGCCAGCCAAAGCCACCGTCAGCAAACCCGCACCAAAGAGGACGCAGGCAAAACGGAAAGAGGCGGCTCCAGAGATTACCCCACCCCCTGTTCGAAAGTCGAGAGCGAAAAGAACAGCGGTGAGCACACCAACTGTGGTATCCGACGACGAAGCCGACGAGGATCACTATTCAGCCGAGTCAGATGACGACGTTGTTGAAGTTTCGAGCGGCGACAGCGAGTTCGAGATGGAAGTTGAGGAGACATCCCGTAGGCCCCCTGCGAAAAGAGCGGCGCGAAAACCAAGAGCAGCACCGCAAAAAGTAGTTGCCAAGCCCACTAGTAGGACCGCGGCTAAGCCCAAGTCAGTGGCCAAGTCGCCAGCGCGGCCACCTCCACGGCAATCGGCTGTTTCTGAGCCCATGATCATTGATGACGACGTGAGTATGCCATCTGTTTACTTGTGCGCGTTTCTAACCACAGGAGTCTGATTCCGACGATGGCTTCATCTGAACTCAGGGGTAGCTCAGGGGTGCTCAGGGGTACAGATAAGGGCACGGGCGTTCAGCCGTAGAGTTTGAGAAACCTGACCGCTCAGCTGATTCTCGAAGTTGACAAGCTTCTACGCTTGTTCAAATACATGTATATTCGCATAGAATGCGCTCTAGCCTGCCACTGCTAAAGGCCCATATTGCTCTGTTCACTCGACCGCAGTGTGGGCTGTGCGTCGAGGGGAAGCGGGTTCTTAGCAATGCGTGGGAACAGAGCACCCGCAAGTTTGATTTCAGCGAGGTCGACATTACAGAGCCTGCAAACAAGGAGTGGCATGACAAGTATGCGTTTGACGTTCCCGTTGTGCATGTGAACGGGACGAGTCCAGCCAACCTGGAGAAGCCCGGCTCAAAGCTGATGCACCGATTCACAGTCGAGCAAGTACTCAGGGCTCTCGACGAGGCCGAGAAGAACACCAGTTAGCCAGGATAAAGATATTGGAGGCATATAGTAGGACAATAACGCAAAGAAGTCTTGGATACCATAAAAGCGCGAGCTGTTACGAACGGTTGTTACGAACGGTTGTTACGAACGGTTGTTACGAACGGTTGGTGCAAATGGTTGGTACGAACGACACGTACAGAGTCTCTAGGAGCGTCATGAAGGTACCTTCACTTCACATGTCTACGTCTTGTAACGCCAGGTTAATCGTAAATAATAGCATAGCATAAGTAAACTATGAAGCATCAATAGCGATGCATGAACCAACATGACGGGTGTGCTACCACGTCACGACCAAACAGAGGAGTTCCAACAGTCCAGGCATGGACGGGAATGGGGAATGGGGCTCGCTGGAGGTACCAGCGGCCAATAATAATAATAATAATAACGAGCAGGGCAAGATGCAGGTGCTGTGCTACAGCCATATACGGAGCTGGTGCAAAATCGCATCCGGAGATGGTCACTGAACCTGATGGTCACAGAACCTGCCTTGGCTAGTCGGACGGCGTATCCTTGCCTTTACCATGCTTGTTCCGTATGTGCTGCATCATGTTGTCCTTGCGGGAGAAGACACGCGCACACATGTCGCATTTGAAATCCTTTTGGCCGTGGTGCATCGTCTCGACATGGCGAAACAGGTGCTCGCGACGGGCAAACGACCGGCCGCAATTTTGGCAGTTGAAGTTCTTCTTCATCAACGAGCTCGTGGTAGTGCCCGCCAATCGCAGAATATCTCGGCCTGGAATGTACATGCCGTAGTCGAGCTGGCCGGGGTGGCCCATGTCGGGCATGTGGGGCATCATGGAGACGTCCTGAGGCGACGTGGGCGGGCTTGTTTTCATGGGCGGCAGGCGATGTGATGGCGAGTAGTAGTCGTCGTCGTACTCGTTTCCGCTGTACTCGTCGTCATACTGTGCAACGTGATGGCGTTTGCGAGGCGACACCGAGTCCTCAGTGGACAGGCTGTCTGTGCTCGGTTTGCGCCGGAGGCTCATGAGGACCATAGCGGCCGCGTTGACTTCGGACATGGTGGACGGGCCGCTGGGAGTGGGTGGGTTGTAGGGGGGTGCTCTGTGGACGTTGAGCATAGAGGAATCACCGGTGAGTTTCCAAAAGGCGTGCGTCGTCACTTGTTTGTACCGTGGGTTGCCTTGTCACAGGTGTAATCAAGTCAGGGGGAGGAGCACGTTGGGGGATCCGGCAAAAGTGGTCGGCAACAGTGAATGGTAGGCGTCGTATAGTCAAAATGGGGCCGTCAAAATTAGTCTTGCAAGAAACAGGGGGGTCGTAGTTTAGAGTAAACCCCCAGGTCGCTCCGGCGATTGTGTTTTCAGGGGGAGGTTAAGTGGGAAAAAGGGCGTTTTCAGGGGGTGGGAGTTCAGGGGGGGCTGGGTTTCAGGGGGGACTCGCAGGATAGAGGCAACTCAGATTGCAGACAGCAGCAACGACATGAGCATCAGCTCAATAACTACACGAGAGCTGTTACTATCTAGGAGGTAGGTCAGGTGGTGGGCCTGGGCTGTTTTGCCGACTCCGGCGTGCGCTGAGCGTAGAATGGGCGGATGGCGCTACCACCTGCCACTGGTGGCATAAACCGATAACATAATCGGCAGATGCCGTTTGGCTGGACAGGTGAACGCAACAGCACGGATTTAATGTTGTATCGACACAACATTGCATCTGTCGTGTTGTGCCTATCGGCGCCGACTGAACCTCATTTCACAGGCCCATACTCGCGCTTGCTCGTTTCTGCTGGCAAACAATGGTCAATTAGCAGCTTGCTTTTTGCAACTCAGGGGGTAGCAGTGCGGCAGGGCCCTTCGAGGCCTCGAGTCGAGTAGTGTGTGCGAGTCCGCGGTGTCAGCGGGAAACGGCACTCGACATGCGACGTGTCGACTGCCCACAGTCTCATATTCTTTCTCCACCATCCATCCATCCACCGTCCACTCCCCTCCATGTCTTGCTGCCCAGCGATTAATCGGGCGGGCATCGAGGTAAGGGTCCAACCCAAACGCTGCCGCCCGATTGGGGAATTCCAGGGGGAACCCCCAGCTGAGCGTGGAAGTGAAGATAACATGCTAGGCAGGCGACATTCCTCTAGGTAGCTCATGTATTGTTAACTTGGCTACTGCAGTTCACGCAATCTGGTATCGAAATATCTGCTGTGCATGCCCCTTTATGTTTCAGTCGCCCACTGCAGCGATGTCGCGTACCTGCGTGTCTGCTTCACAAGCACCCCTTTCAATACCGAAACCCGCAGCAGAATTTGACACCTGTCTTTAACACTCGAGTTAATGGAGAACTCAGGATTCGGCTCATGCTTCAGCTCATGTTCAGCTCATGTTCAGCTCATACTGCAATATACTGCAATATACTGCCTCTCATGCTTCTCGATTCCTTCGAATATGCACGAAACTGTATAGTTACTGTCCATACCACCAGCTCACAGTACAAGAGGATGTTAAATCTTCCCATGATCCAGTCAATTGCATTCCGTGAGCATCTTAACCTGAACACTCAACTTCTTCATTGGCTCTTCATTGGTTCTTCGTAGCGCTACTCTGCCTCTATTCTCCCTGCCATTGCCTAACCCCAACAGTATATCTTATCGAACCCCCTGCTTTACTACGACAGACAACTCAGAAGATGGCAGCCCATTGAGCGGTGAGTCTTCCGACATCCGCGATTGCCATTCTAACAAAGGCGGCGACGATTTCCAAAATGACTCTTCCCCAAGATCTATTGGAGATCCAGGCAAATGAAGTCGAGGCCCTCAAGGCCATATACATGGACGATTTTGAAGACTGTCCCGTTCAACACACAGCATGGAATGTACGTATAGCAATGAGCGATGATCTAAGCGATGGACGTATTCTGTTCTCGATTGAACACGGCCCGTCATCTGCAAAACACCTCTAAGCTATCAACGCCGACTAACGCAGCAAAAGCCAAGTCCATCGTTCAAGATCGTGGCGAAACCAACAGACCACAATGATTCGGGACCGAGCTTGGCAATCAAAGTTGTCATGTCAGCGACATACCCAAAGTCGTTGCCACAAATATCGATTCTTGATCAGCGAAACTTGCATCCAAAGCAGGTCGAGAACATCAGACAGTTGATCGACAAGACGGCGAAGGATAACTTGGGCAACGAGATGATTTTCGACATCGTCACATGTGTCCAGGAACAACTCAACGAGTATCAGCGCATGGACCTCGAAGCTCCTAGTCTCGACGAAGTCCGACATAAGCGAATCCATGAAGAGGAGGAAACTAAGCGCCTCAAGGAAGAGGAAGAGCGGCAACGCATCGAGGCCGAATCCCAAGAGGAGCAACGGATGCTCGACCGGATGGTCAAGGAGGAGCTAAAACGACGTGAGAACCTTTCGGTGAGCAACCGGCCATCCCCGGAGTACAATGCCGATACTGAGCTCGAGCCACCCATTGCGGAGAAAGCATCTATCAAGGATAGAGCCAAATCTGATGACGATGTGGTGACCTTTGACCGAGTGGTGACGGTGCGACGTACCAATGGCTCTGTTGTGCGGTTCAGAGAGGTAGGAGGCAGGATTGCGACTACGAGCAGTGCCTTCGGTAACAACTTCATTGTCAAGCCACTGCTTTCGAGGGCACCCTCGCTCTCGGAGCAGGACGATACACTCCTGCTACTGTCAGAGATTGACCTTGATCACGCCTACTGGACAACCACTGAAGGCCGTCGTCTCGTGCACTCACTAGAAGCACAGCTAGACAAGCTTCGTGATTTTAGGCACGAAAATGTGGTGCCTCTCTACGAGGCGAAAATCGAGCGTAAGCCTTCGAAGGATGCCTCTATAGGGTGGAAAGTCTATCTACTGTCCCAATACTTCCCCATGGGCTCTCTGAGCGACCTGCTCAATGCGGTACAGGACCTCAGTCCCAAAGTGGCCCGTAACTGGGCTATCCAGATCCTCGAAGGGCTCCATGCTCTGTACTCGGCGGGGTTCGTACACCGCAACCTCACAGTACAGAATATCATGCTGTCTCGTAATAAAGACCTCGGCGAGACGACTGTAAAACTCGACAGCGCCGTATACGGAGCAACCCTCACGAAGATGATCCAGTTGCACCCGTTTAATTCGTCGTCCCACCCGGGTCTGGCACCTTCACTACCTCACGATTGGATGCCTCCTGAGATCCGCACTGATGGCAGCATAGAGCCCACAACTAAGTCCGATGTATGGAATTTTGGCGTCGCCTTCATCCAGATGATCAGCGGGAAGTCGGTCATTAACGAGTACAACAACCCAGAAGATTATATCGCGTCTGGTGAATTTTCTGGTATTTTCCAAGAGTTCCTGGAGGATGTCTTCACCAAGCTGCCGAAGAAGAGATCTGCGGCAGTCGAGCTTTTACGTTCACAGTTTTTGCGTGGTGATCCGGCCGCGCTCAGAGAGAACCTGAAGAAGCCAGTTTTGACCAGGGATAACCTCTCGTCTGACCTTTCGCTTCAGCCCAGTTCTCGACGCTCCTCTTTTAACCGACGCAAAAGCTTTAACTCGGACCGCCGGTCGGGCATTCACTCGTATTCACGGTACGCCAATGACTTTGATGAAGCAGCAGTTCTTGGTAGGGGAGGTTTTGGTGAGGTTGTCAAGGCACGAAATAAAGTCGACGGACGGATGTACGCCATCAAAAAAGTTAGGGCTACTGCTGACCAGCTGACCAACATTCTCCAGGAAGTATGGCTGCTATCACGACTAAATCACCAGTACGTGGTTCGGTATTTCACTGCGTGGCTCGAGGATGACTTTTCCATTGTTCAAGAAGAAGATGCTATCTCAACCTCAAGTGACTTGAGCGATGAAGACCTTCCAACCGGTAGTGGCACCAGAGATGGTTCACTTTCTGCGTCCCTCAGTAATCTCCGTTTCAATGACCTGTCAAGCCTCGATGTCGCATTTGACTTCATGTCCAATTCAATGCTGGATGGCATGCCGGATATCCAGTTCGGCTCTGCTAGTGATGACGACAATGGGGACAGTGACAGCGATGATGGTGACGACGAAGGTGATAAGAAGGTAACAACGGGGACACATGTGACTCTCCGCAGGCCAAAGACGTCTGGAGTAAAGTCAATCAGCACTTTGTACATCCAAATGGAGTACTGTGAGAAACATACGCTTGCTGACCTCATAAGAGACAACTTGTACTCGCAGCCTGACGAATATTGGCGACTTTTCCGCCAGGTTGTCGAAGGCCTCAGTCATATCCACAGTGAAGGAGTTATCCACCGGGACTTGAAACCAATGAATATCTTCATCGATCAAGCGCGAAACGTTAAAATCGGTGATTTCGGCCTCGCTAAGAGCACAGTGCTGAGTACAGCCCCTGCTTCTCAGAACCCGGACCCGACAAACACTGGGGACGATCTAACAACTGGGGTAGGAACGTCACTATATGTGGCTGTTGAAGTGCTTAACAACGGTGGACAAACTTACAACTCGAAGGTCGACATGTATTCCCTTGGTATTATCTTCTTCGAAATGGTATATCCAATGAGCACTCACATGGAACGTGTCAACACTATCACGGCACTTCGTCGACCGAATGTACAAGTTCCGACCGACTTCGAGTCGCCTCGGTACAATGCGGAACGCGAGATTGTGCGATCTCTTCTTGAACATTCGCCGAACCAGCGTCCATCCGCTCCCCATCTCCTGCAGTCTGGTATCATACCCATTCCTGAAAAGGACGAGGCGATGAAGGCTGTGTTGCGTAGTCTTGTTGATCCAAACCCAAGCTCCCCATGGCTCTACGACGTTTGCAACGCTCTTTTCTCACGTCCTTTGCCTTCAGTGCAGCGCGTGTTGTATGACAGGTCAGGTATTGATCAAAAGAAAACTAAGCTGGTCCGGACAGAAGATCGGCTGCTTCGAACAGCCATGATGCAGGCCATCACGGTGATTTTTGAAAAACATGGCGCTGTCGAAAATGTCGACCGCTCAGCCATCTTCCCAAGATCCATTCTTTACCACTCGAATAACGTAATGGAGGTTATGGATCCAACAGGTACGCTGCTGCAGCTGCCGTATGATCTTACTCTGCCCTTTGCTCGTCGCCTGGCTGAGTCCATTCCTTCCTTTCAGAAGAGTTTCACCTTTGGCACTGTGTTCCGCTCCGATTTGAGAAACAAAGGCTCGCATCCCATTACTGTCAGTGAAGTCGACTTTGATTTTGTGTCCGGGGATAGCTCGAGCTCTGTGTACGAAGAAGCGGAGACTATGAAGGTTCTCGATGAAATTGTCGATATGCTGCCTTGCTTCAAGCCCAATTCTGTGTGTTTCTACGTCAATCACTGTGATCTTTTGCATCAAATTTTGGATTTCTGTGGTTTCACTGGGGCTCAAAAAACGTCAGCGCTGCGACTTCTTGGGCAGACCGGACAAGGTCCTGCACGAGATGCAGTGCGCAAGGATCTGCTGACCAAATCGACACTTTCTGCTACAGCACTGAATACTTTGGAGTTTTTCGGGTTTCGAGATGAGGTTGACAGAGCAGAGCAGAAGCTCATGAAACTTCTGGAGGGAACCGAGATGAGCCGGTCGTTCAAGGATGCCCTCCTCAACATCCGCATGGTTGTTAGCATGCTGGACCGCCTGGGTGTAACTAAGCGGGTCTATCTTGCACCACTAAGCAACTACAATGACTCGTTCTATCAGTCTGGACTTATGTTTCAGGCTGTGGTTGAGGATAAGCAATCTCGAAGCATTGTTGCAGCGGGAGGCCGCTATGATAAACTTGTCCGCAGCTTCCGTCATCCATCATTGGACCATGGCACAGCGGCCCATGCTGTTGGTTTCAACTTAGCCTTGGATAAGGTGGTTGATTCTATGGCCACGTATCGAGACAACACGCTGCGCAAGATTGCTCTTAAAGGCAAAGGTGCAGCCGAGTTGGGACGTCTTTCTATGTGGCAGCGACCTCGGTGCGATGTACTCGTATCAAGCTTCAATCCAGAGAGTATACGGGGTCTTTGTATTGATATCCTGCGAGACCTGTGGGTTCACGGGATCCGAGCCGAGTTCGTGCCTGAATGCCATTCATCGGATGCTCTTCTTTCACGAGCGCGTGAAGACGGCATCAATTGGATTGTTATTGTCAAACAGATGAGCAACTACGCACCGTCTGGTAACTACAAATTACTGCGTTTGAAGAACATCGCTGACAATCGTGACTTGGATGTCTCATTGGAGGATCTGATCGGTCACTTGACCATCGATCGGCATCGCGCGCTGAGCTCGTTTTCGGCGGTTACATCGCTCTCTAGCTCGTCAGGAGTCGTCCCATCGACATCAAGTAACCCGATAGCTGGAAACTCGTTTGCTTCCTCGCCAATGCTCAAAGGAATTGATGCAAATACCGAAGCCACTGTACACGAGACTCCTTCATCTCCGTCGATCAATAACAGAACTGTGACCAGCAGCGTCAGTAAGATCACGATTCTCAACGAGAGTGGGAAGCTCAAAGGCGGTAAGAAGAACAGGTGGCTACTGGAGGAGAACTGCCGCAATGCGCACAATCAATACCTCAAGGAGCTTTCGGGTGCGCCGATCTACTCACTTGACGTGCGACACGAAGTTTTGGAAGCCATTTGTTCGACGGCACCCGACCAGCCCGACGAGTGGAAACGCAAGGTTGTCGGCACCAACCCGAACCAGAAGGCATACTTGCTCAACATCCAAGGTATTCTTGCCAAGGAAAAGACCCGGGGAACCGAATCGGTCGTCCTTTACTCGTCAAAGTCTGACAGCATCTGTATATACAATTTACGTAACTAGGAATACAGCATCTAATAGTAGGAGGGTATGCCAAGTGTACAGCATGGGAATCCCGTACGCAAGTGTAATTTTTAAACAGTGAATACTAAACAGTAAAGACTGAGCAGTAACGACTAAACAGTAATGAGACTAAACTAAAACTGAAAGACATCTCCGCTCTGTAGAACCCTGCTCAATGCTTCATCCTTGACAGACCTAGCCTGCTTCGTACGCCAAGATGTCCGCTTCACAGCCGTCTGAGGCACAGCCGGGTTACCCGCCCGAGATCCGCAGTTCCCCCACAAACGCACTATCGCAGCAGTACTCGCCTACTTCACCAGTGTACTTGCGCTGAGAGACAAGTTGTTTCGGCCCAGCCTGCCTGTCAGCCTGTTCTGCTGTTCCAGGAATCGTGTGCGGTCGTGCATTGACCTGTCCCCTGGCCGCCTGATTCTTCACCCACCATGGCCCTGCCTACTCCGCCGTTCACGGTACGGGCTCTGTACCCGTACGACTCCCAGCATTCCGACGACCTGACGTTCCCCGCGGGCCAGAAGATCCGCGTCACGTCTGTCGAGGACGCCGAATGGCTGTCGGGTGCTTACCTGGACGACCCGTCCCACCAGGGCATGTTCCCGGTCAACTTTGTTGAGGTGGTACCTGAACCCGTCGCAACCCCGGTTGTGCCTGCTCGTGTGCCCAAACCAGCTCCAGCTCCTGCCCCTGCTGCTGCGCCGGTCGATGACGATGACTGGTCTGATAACGAAGCTGACGAAGACGCTCCAGCCAAGGCAATCAGCCTCAAGCCTCCAGCAGATGCTGATGCAAGCGCCCCGCCGGAGCCGAAGCCGGAAGCAGAGGAGCGCGAGCCGACAACTCGACAGCCCGCATCGTACGCTCATCATGAACAATCACCTTCTCACTCTAAACCTGTCGATGCCGAGCCTTCCCCGGCTGCTCTAGCCGACAAACTAGAGGCGACGACTTTAGGCACCGCGCCGCCAAAGGTTGCTGCTCTACCTTTAAACAAGACGGCAACAGGGCCTCGCGTGACCGCCTTTCCTGACAACGGCGACGACGAGCATGCCGCAAAGCCGTCTTCGTTCCGGGACCGCATTGCTGCTTTTAATGCGCAGTCGGACGCTCCGCCGGCCCCAGCCACTCAGAAGTTTGCTCCCAGCTCCGTCAAGCGGTTCGTGCCGTCATCCAGTTCATATGTCCCCAGTGTGCCCCAGACGTCATCGCCCTCCATCTCACGAGCATCTACGATGCCAGTTGCGCCTAGTTCCAATCACGATGAGCCAGCGCCGCCAACAGGAGCGTCCGAAGCCTTGCGTGACGATGAAGGAGACGACGACTTGCCTCAGATGAGCCTCCGTGACCGAATCCGCCTGCTGCAGCAACAGCAGCAGGAGGAGCAGGAACGAGTAGATGCTTCCGCCGAGCGCAAGAAACTGAGAGCCAAGGCCAAGAAGCCGGCGCCTCCACCACCCACGCATGCCACAACAGATGCTGACAGCAGTGCGGGACCTGCAGAGACAGGAGATGAGATTAAACCTCTTGAGCCCACTTTTTCTGGTAGCTCGCGCCGTGAGCTAGAGAGAACGCAGACCGGTGGCTCCATGGTATCTACAATGTCTCCACAAACAACTGGAAAATCCATGCTGAGCCCTCATTCAACCGGTGAGGAGCAGCCTCCTCGCCGTCGGTCTTCGTCATTCCAGAGCTCTGACCGACTCCCTGAGCTTGAAGAGGACGCAGGTGCTTCTGCGGCCCCGCGCAGCGTTCCTCCAGTTCCTCAGCCTACACCTCATGCTCCTACACCTCATGCTCCTACACCTCACGCACCTGGTATCCCTGAGGGTGATGAAGGTGAGCAGGAGGATGAGCAAGAAGAGGACCCCAGAGAGGAAGAAGAAGAGGGTGAGGAAAACGACGAGGATGATTCTGACGAGCAAGACGAAGAGGAGGCAAAGCGAATTGCTCTCCGTGAGCGTATGGCCAAGATTTCAGCCGGTGGCATGGGCATGAACTTAGGCATGTTCATGAATCCGGCATTCCCTACTCCTTCTGCGAAAAAGTCGTCCAAGAAGAAACCCAAAGCTGTCGAGCCCGAAGAGGAGACGGAACCTCGAGCAGCGCCGATTCCCATGTTCCCATTTGCGGATCCCAATGCGCTTGCTGCTCTTCGTAAACCAAAGGAAGAAGCTGCGGAGGAGCCAGAGGAGGAAGATGGGGAAGAAGATGTCACTGAGGTGGCTCCCACGGAGCCAGAGACTGACACCGAGGCTCCTCCAACAAGTGCGCCGCTTCCTCCAGCTGCTGCTCCTGCGCCGCCCAAGCGCGCATCAAGCGAGTTCCGCCCACAAGGCGAGTACGGCACAAGAGACGTGGATGAGATTATTGACGATGAACTGGGAGACGACGAGCGCTCAGAGTCGGATCGCTATGCACCAGTACGTGCACCGCCCTCACCGACAGATAACAGGCGATCATCATACGTTGGTGGCAGTCGCGTGATCCCCCCTTTCCCGACGTCTCCTATGTCTACCCGATCGCCAGGGCGAGCAATGACCTTTGACACGTCTGCCGACCCTACAGCGCAGCCTCTTCGCAAAGCTAGCACTTTCAGCGCTTCTAGTGATGGCTACAGCTACGAGGACGGTGATGATGAGGAACTTGACCGCGCCACGAAGGTGCCGACGCGAGGTTTGGATTCTGACGTTACGGGCTATGATGCTGATAATGACACTGCTCCGGATACCTCACCTGCACTTGGTGGGCAGTCGTTTGCTCCACCTCCTACTGGTGCTCCTCCAGTCCCTGTTTCCAATGAGCCACGTGGAGTTCCCCCACCTCCGCCGCCGTCTGGACGACCCGCTCCCCATGTTCCTGGCTCTCCGGAATCATCGCGTGCCGTTCCTCCTCCCCCTGGACGACCCGGACCTCCACCAGTGCCTGTCCCTGGACATGCTCCCCCTCCTCCCGCAGTGACCTCGCCCTCTGCCCCAGTTGCGCGGCCTCCGCCCCCACCCCCACCGGCTGTCGGTGCTCCTCCAGCACCTAGTGCGCCTCGTGCCCCGCCGCCTGTGCCACCTGCGCAATCTCTTGCTTACGGTGCTTCGTCCGAGTCCCTAACAGACTCGGATGAGACTGATACGACTGAGTATGCTACTGAGGACGCCAACGACAGTGTTGCTGCGCTTCCCAGTGCACCCCCTCCCCCTCCTACAGCTGCCCCTGCGCCTCCATCGGCTGCTCCGCTACTCCCTCGTCGCTCCACCAACTCGGGTGAGTTCCGACAGCGCAGCAGTCTCGAGGGGTCAGCATACGTGGCCCATGATATCGATCTCAATGAACGATCACAGTGGTGGGCGGCACCCAATGGCGTACCGCCGTTTCTCACCAACCACCCTTCTGCTCTGTACGAGGTTGATGAGAACACGAAGCCGAAGCGAGGTGGTAAGGTGACTGTTTCGCGGGACATATATATACTGTACCATGACTACTCGCAGACAACGTTGACGGTACATTTCGAGCAGCATGATCCAATCAACACTGTGACGTTCGAACAGACGCACACGCCGCCGCCATCATGGCGCCAGGATCAGCTGGAAGATGCGCACACAAAGTACGGTGGGAAGGTTCTTGAGCTGGCGCAGCGTCCAACGCCGGGGGCTGACTACGTGCCCGACATTCTTCGACGGATCCCTGGAACGCTGCCATCAGTTGGTCGCCGTTCTCACGGAGCCATTATCTACGACAACCTTGCCAATGCCACGGTGAGACAGCTCGACGAGATTCGGGCGGGTGACATTGTGTCGTTCCGCAATGCAAAGTTCCAGGGCCACAAGGGCGGACTGCACCAGAAGTACACCACCGAGCTGGGCAAGACGGAGCCTCTGCTGGCTGTCATCTATGAATGGGACGGTACTAAGAAGAAGATCCGTGTCTACGAGCCGGCCGACGCGCGAAACAACCGCGTCAAGCAGGAGGGCTACCGTCTCAACGATCTAAAGAGCGGCGAGGTACGCGTGTTCCGCGTCGTGGGCCGTGACTACGTGGGATGGGAGTAGCCCGGCAACCAAGTAGCCCGGCAACCAGTATCAGAGGCAACCAAGCATCCATCTAGCCAATCTGACTTTCTCAATGAGTTTACATGTAGGCAGCCGCCAAAATAAACTCTAACCCGTTAAGCTACCGAAGTTCAATTAGTATAATTACCGTTCAGTGCCACTTTAAGACTCCATTAGTTAAGACTCCATTAGTCCTGGTGGCATCACCATAGTGGCATCAGCCATAGTGGCATCAGCCATAGTGGCATAACTAGTCTAGTGACATCAAACTAGTATTACTCTATTAGTAGCACTCTAGCGTCATTGGGAGCCTAACTAGCATATGCACAGCCGAGTGCGCGACAAGACGGCGTGGGGGAACGGCACGCGCCACAAACACCCTTGAGGTTCCAAAGGCAGGTGGTCTGTAGAGGCCCTGTGCTTCAATGCCACGACTTTACCCTTAGTAGCCAGGGGTTTTTGGGTGGCCCAAATCCCCGCATAAGTCGCGTATGGGCCGTGGTGGCTAGCGGGTCAGTGAGTGGTTGCAGGGCTCACGTGCATGTAGGCCGTTGGTGATTGCGTGCTTGGCCCGAGATTTACACGGCTCTGCCCAACCTAACTTTCACATGGAAAAAACCCGAATGCAGCCTCCGCGGCAAGGGCTGTTCCTGGAAAGTGGCCCGCTGTTGGGTACCACGGGTGGAAAATTATATAAAACCCCCGTGTCCTGCCGCCGTTTTCGTTTTCTCCTACTGCACCGCTGGTTAATATTTAACTGTTGGCACTAGTCTCATCTATAAAAAAAATGACCGCCTCTTCTGAGACCTTCTTCTTCACCTCCGAGTCTGTCGGCGAGGGACACCCCGACAAGATCTGTGACCAGGTGTCGGATGCCATTCTGGACGCGTGCCTCAAGGCCGACCCCTTGTCCAAGGTTGCTTGCGAGACGGCCGCCAAGACCGGTATGATCATGGTGTTCGGTGAGATCACCACCAGCGCCCAGCTGGACTACCAGAAGATTGTCCGTGACACCATCAAGCAGATTGGTTACGACGACTCGGCCAAGGGCTTTGACTACAAGACCTGCAACGTGCTCGTTGCCATTGAGCAGCAGTCGCCCGACATTGCCCAGGGTCTCCACTACGAGAAGGCTCTTGAGGAGCTCGGTGCCGGTGACCAGGGTATCATGTTTGGTTATGCCTCTGACGAGACTGCCGAGCTTCTGCCTCTGACGGTCATTCTGTCGCACCAGCTCAACAAGGCTCTTGCTGACGCCCGCCGCGACGGCTCTCTGCCCTGGTTGCGTCCCGACACCAAGACTCAGGTCACTGTCGAGTACGCCAACGACAATGGTGCCACTGTCCCCAAGCGTGTTGACACCGTCGTTATCTCGACCCAGCACGCTGACGAGATCTCCACTGAGGACCTCCGTAGCGAGATTCTCGAGAAGATTGTCAAGAAGGTCATCCCTGCCCACTTCCTTGACGCCGACACCAAGTACCACATCCAGCCCTCTGGCCGCTTCGTCATTGGTGGCCCCCAGGGTGACGCTGGTCTGACTGGTCGTAAGATCATTGTCGACACGTACGGTGGATGGGGTGCCCACGGTGGTGGTGCCTTCTCCGGTAAGGACTTCTCCAAGGTCGATCGTTCGGCCGCCTACGCTGCCCGCTGGGTCGCCAAGTCGCTGGTCGCTGCTGGTCTCGCCCGTCGTGCTCTGGTCCAGTTCTCGTACGCCATTGGTGTTGCCGAGCCCCTGTCTATCTTTGTCGACACCTACGGTACCTCCAAGTACTCGTCGGCTGAGCTCGTCAAGATCATCCGCGACAACTTTGACCTGCGTCCCGGTGTCATTGTGCGCGACCTTGACCTGGCCCGTCCCATCTACCAGAAGACTGCCGCCTACGGTCACTTCACCAACCAGGAGAACTCTTGGGAGAAGCCCCGCAAGCTCAAGTTTTAAGCTTGCTCTATTTAACTAAAAGCTTCCTCCCCTCCGCCCCCTCCTAACATCCCTTGTCCTGCCCCTAATTCGTTGCTGGCTTCAACGCTCAACTCGTTGATGTTTGTTCGGTGTGCTCCTCCCCCTTTGCCGTCATGCTCGGTCATGGCGGCCTGACGATTTTGTTTTGTTACCGATACGATATTTATGTCCCCTGATGTAATTTCTGCCGGCTCCGAGTCTCGGTGTTCGCAGGTCTTCAACAATGACCATGTGCATATAATAAAAATAGTGCTAAACTGAAATTTCACTAGTTAACCTATCGAGCTGTAAGTTGGGAGTAGAAATTTCGGTACTTCCCCTGAGTTTCCAATTTGGGATCACCAACCGCAACTCTATGTTGGCTGAGAATGGACTCCGTAAAGTGTCCCCGTACTACCACGCCAGTCGGGTTTTCTGTAAACAGCGGTGGTTCGCTCGTTCCGTCCTTGATGTCATTGTTTCAGAGTTCTCGGCGTTCCCGGAGCACTACCATGTGAGCGGATTGATGCGTCTCAAATATAGCTAACGTAGAAATCAGCAGTCAATGCGGGCCTTGTCAGTGTTGTAACGCAGTCCGGCCGAGAAATCTCTGGTCCTGACGTCGCAGAGCATGTCATAAGCAATGGTGATCTGCTCAAGTATACTTCACACTACCATGAACCGCCAGTGATTGACTTTGGAGATTCAATTGATCTTGTTCACAACGGTGACGATGTAGTAGTCGTGAACAAACCGGCAGGAATACCGACGCACCCGACGGGCAAATACCGACTCAATAGCCTCACTGAGGTTCTCGCTGCTCAGTTGGGCGCTCCTGTATATCGTGAGTGCTGATTCTGATCTGGTGTTCTATTCTGATTCGACCGATCTAACGCAGCGGCACACAGACTCGACCGCCTTACATCGGGGATCGTGCTCCTCGGCAAGACGACAGAGGCCACGTCTAGAATACGCCTTGATCTGCTCAACAACAATGTTCAAAAGCACTACTATGCCAGAGTAGTAGGAAGAGTTACTGGGTATGTCTACTGCTGGCACAGGACGAACTAACCCCAGCGATGTCGAGGTTGATCTGCCGTTATTCGACATTGATGCGAAGCGCAGCTATGAGAGTTTTCGGGAGATATCGAAATCGGCCAGTCATGCAAAAACGCAAGTGAAGCTGCTGGCATACGATGAGTCGTCGAACACGAGTGTTGTCATCTGCTCGCCAGTCACTGGAAGAACCCATCAGATCAGAAAGCACCTGTGCAGCATAGGTCATCCCATTGTGAATGATGAGCTGTACAGGAGACCGCCGTTTGCTCGTCTTTTCTCGCTGCTGGAGAAAGAAAACCGGGGTCAATGGGACGACTCGCTGGAGAGTCAACTTCGTGAGACCTTTGACGAGATCAAGATGGCCAATGCCTCGGCTACAGCTGAGAAAGCGACGCAAGGAACATGTCCTGTCTGCTACACTCCGCTCTACAAGGACCCGCAGATCGAAGAACTTCAAATCTATTTACATGCTTTTAAATATGCGTGCGACGGCAAATGGTCGTACGAGACAGCGGCGCCTACCTGGGTCTCCAATCCAGTGCCGACTGCCGAGACACTGGAGGGAGGAAGTTTTTCCGCAACAGCGCATTGAGCTGCTTAAAGTCAACACGCTGGTTGACCTTTTCGACCCACTCGAGCGACTTCGGGTTCGATGTCATGGCCTTGACGTTTTGCATCATCTTCGTCATGTGCGGGTCCAACTGGGAGGGGTCTTTCGCGACTTTGAGCGATCGCACCATATAAGTGCCGTCAAGAAGAGCCGGATTGGTACCGGCGGCCAGCTCTGTCTCAAAGGCACTAAACAGAGATCTTCTCGCCGACTTGCTCATATAGTTACGCCAGACGGCGTAGGCAAACGGGTTGCGAGATCGTTTAAAGGCATTTGGTTTGACCGGTCCTGTCGGCGCTACGCCGTTATTCTCTGCGCCTTTGCCATAGAGACACAGCACGCTGGGCCTGCTTTTGCGCCCACTGCTGACAAAATGCCAGGCAGGAAAGAACCACGCAGAAAAGTACTCACACGAGTAGACTCGCGGAGCAGCAGACACCAACTGTCGCGAGTACATGTGCTCGACGAAGATAGAGTAGACGCCGCGCACCGCCTGATACCTGTCGGCAAACTCAGTTTCTGGCGTCACATATGGCAGGCCCGCACCGTAGTTGTCTGTGAGCACTTCTCGAGGCTCTGAAAAGAACGAGTCGAGGATGTGTGTGGATCCTGGTTGCGGGGGCTTGGGCGGTTTGCTTTCAGGTTTCGGCTGCCTCCGCTTGGCCACGTACACCACGGTCCTTGTATCTAGTCGAGCGGCCCGCCAGGCCGGGACTCGAACCCCTCTAAACGCCTGGATCATTGATCATTGAGTGGTGATTATGGACTTCTCACGCACATCTGCTGCGCGACGGTAGCCGCATCTAAAATTATGATGCCGGACGTCAAAAAAATTCCCCTGAACCTCCTGACTACCAACAGCCGCCATGGACGCCGACTTTGTGACCCGTCTGGAGCAGACTCTGCGCCAGGTCACGGCGCCCAACTCGCAGACCATCAAAGCTGCGTCGGCAGCTTTGCAGACCCAGTTCTACGTGGTCCCCCAAGTGATTCCGGCCCTCGTGCACCTTTTGCAGACTCACCCCGACACCCAGATCCGCCAGCTGGCAGGAGTCGAGGTTCGCAAGCAGGTGCCCAAGTTCTGGTCGGGTGAAGAAGGCCCCGGCCTCAACGACGCCGAGCGCGAGTCCATTCGATCCTCCATTCTCACCTCAACTCTGCAGGAGCAGAATGCTCTAGTCCGTCACACGTCGTCGCGAGTTATCTCGGCTATTGCCAAAATTGATCTCGAGGAGGCCAAGTGGCCGCAGCTGCTGCCTGCTCTATTCCTCACCTGCAAGTCTGGATCTGCTGCTGAGCGCGAGGTTGGTGTTTACGTTTTGCTGACACTGCTCGAAGCCGAGACCGCCGACCTCGTCGAGGGTGCTATTGAACTGCTGCATCTATTCGGAGAGACTATTCGCTATACCGAGTCGCTACAGGTGCGTGTCACGTCGGTGCAGGCCCTGGGATGCCTCGGCGAGTACATTGGCCCTACCGATAAGGAGGCCATTGAGCTGTTTCGCCGTCTCGTGCCACTTGCTGTCGAGGTCCTCAAGCAGGTCATCACCGAGGGCGACGATAAGATGGCCCAGCAGGTGTTCGAGGTGTTTGCCGACCTTCTCGTGCTCGAGCCGGCGCTTATCTCGAAGCATTTCAAGGATCTGGTTACGTTTATGATTAATGATATTGCTGTGGAGAAGCGCCTCAGCCCCGACTTTCGCCGCCCCGCTCTGCGCTTCATCCTGCTGGCTGTGCAGTTCCGCAAGAACAAGTTGCAGTCGCTCAAGTTTGGTTCCACTATAACCCAGGCCGCGGTTCAGATTCTATCCGAGCCCCACGAGGACGAGGACGATGATGATGATGAGGAGGACGAGGACGATCTCGAGATCTTGGCTCTCCGCACGCTAGATGCGCTTTCTCAGAGTTTGCCTCCTTCACAGGTAGTTGCCCCTCTCCTCTCCGTGCTTCCCCAGCTCACTGGCTCTCCCGATAAGAACCAGCGCCGTGCTGGTTTCCTTGGTCTGAAGCAGGTGGTCGAGGGCTCCCCTGACTTCATTGCTGCGAACATTGACGACCTGCTACCGCTTGTCATCAAGGGTCTCGGTGATGAGGACCTACCTGTCAAGGTCAGTGCCCTACAGGCCCTTGCACAGCTGGCCATTGAACTCCGCGATATCGTTGGTGCTCACCACGAGGTGTTGTTACCCCTCGTGTTTGGTATTATGGATAGTGCCAGCTCCCTGAAGGTTGGCAAGAGTGCTTGTCTTGCTCTCGACGCTGTTCTTGAGACCCTCGACTCAAAGGTCATTACTGAGCGGTACCTGTCTGCGCTGGTGCCAAAGCTGCTGCACCTGCTTTCTGCCACGAGCGACCTCCAGCTCAAGGGTTCGATTGTTGCCGCTATTTCGTCGGCTATTTTTGCTGCTGGACGCTCATACGTTCCGTACTTTGAGAGT
The DNA here is from genome assembly GCA_030570555.1 of Sugiyamaella valdiviana. NCBI lineage: Eukaryota > Fungi > Ascomycota > Dipodascomycetes > Dipodascales > Trichomonascaceae > Sugiyamaella > Sugiyamaella valdiviana. Next base: position 637,890 of record JAJLWF010000005.1, read on the forward strand.
ACTATCCACGCCCTTGAGCCGTTTGTGACGTTGAGTTTGTCGGCAACGAGCACGACCGATGACGAACAGACGCTGTGTGGAATCTCGATTGACGCCCTCAGCTCGCTCGTGGCTGCTGTTGGTAAGGATACGTTCCGCCCCTATGTGCAGTCACTGGCCGATGCGTCATACAAATGTCTCCAGTCTGACCAGAGCCGCCTGCGCGAATGCGGAGTCGTGTTCCTTGGTTCGCTGGCACGCACGTACGAAGCTGAGTTCACACCATTCCTGGCTCTGATCATGCCTGAGTTCCTGAAGACGCTGCAGCAGGAGGACTACTCGCAGAACGATGGCGACGAGGGAGACGAGGTGATTGGTGCCGACGAACAAGGGGAGGGGTTCAATGTTAACAGCGCTCTAGTGCTGGAGAAGGAGCTGATGTTGGGAACTCTGGGAGACTTTATCGAGGCCACCAAGTCGGACTTTGTGCCGTACCTTGAGGAGTCGGTCAAGTGTTTGCTCGATGCGTGTGGGCACTTTTATGATGGCATTCGTAGCACAGCGTTGTCGTCGCTGTGGCGAGGCTACATTACATTTTACAAGGTGGCTGCCAATGGTGAGAAGTGGAAGGCAGGGTTCCCCGTTACGGCGGGATTGCCGGAGCCCGCCGCTACTCTCGGAGCCGAGGCACGCAAGGTGACTCTTCTGGTGCTGTCGGGCGAGGATGACCGCGGCGTAGCAACAGTTATCTGCGACAGTCTTATTGATGCGATCCGAACCAGTGGGCCCGTAATTCTTGGAGATCAGGAGGATCTCGAGGCGTTATGCAGCGAGCTCATTTTGTTGCTGAGCAAGAGCCACTCGAGTCAGGTGTCGATTGACGATTTTGACGACGTGAAACAGGATGAAGAGGATGATGAGGAGCAGGCTGAGTACGATGAGGCGCTGATGGACAATGCTCTTGGTGTTGTTGTGCAGCTTGCGGCTGCGCTTGGCCCTCAGTTCACGCAGCTGTTCCCTACGTTCCTTGGGCTTACTGCGAACCTGTGCAAGAGCAAAAGCTCTTCGGAGCGCACGACGGGTATTGGAGCGCTGGCCGAGATTATTAACGAGATGAAGGAGGCGGTCAAGCCGTGGACGTCGCAGCTGCTGGAGATGGTGATGCGGGGACTCGATGACTCAGACATGGAGGTGCGCAGCAACGCAGCGTACGGTGCAGGTCTGCTAGCGTTTTACAGCGGTGATGACACTGCCGTGCAGGGAAGCTACATGAAGATTTTACAGAAGCTGCAGCGGTTGCTTAAAAAGGTTGACAAGAAGAAGAGGCGCGAGGATGACGAGGACAACAGCGCTCGCAGTCTGGCCAATGCGTGTGGATGTGTGGCTCGCCTGTCGATGCGTCACCCCGAGCTGGTGCCTCTCGGAGAGGTGATTCCGGTGCTAGTGAGCCGTCTGCCGCTTGAGGACGGGTATGAGGAGAACACGCCCATTTTTGAGTTCATCATTGCGCTGTTTGAGCAGCGCAACGAGCAGGTCATTGAACTGCGCGAGCACGTTGTTGCAGCGGTCGCGGCCATGCTAACCAAGCAGCACGACATGGAGGCCGAGCAGGCGCAGAAGTCGACTATTGCCAGTGTTGTGCTGCCATTTGAGGACGAGGCCATCAAGGCCAAGGTTGTCAACCTGCTCAAGTTCCTCGAGCAGGGCCAGCCGGGGCTTGCGTCGTCGCATGCTGTTCTCAAGCCGTATTTGGTTTAACAGGAGAGGCAATGATCCGCCTAGAGATGGCCACGCCTGATGACCAGGCCTGCCTGGAGGCGATGATCAGTCGCCCACCAGGTGGTGGCAGCTGGATGCTGTCGTTTGGTCTCCGTAACTTCGCATATGCATAGATGTGAACAACCACTTGATTTATATGTATAATTCACAGGACCATTCATTAGGTTACATTAGAGGTCTAGACCAGCACGAGGTCTAGACGAGTAGTTTAACGGCGGACAGAGGTTTACTCGCTAATGCAGTCATCGAATGAGTGCGTTAGCGTCATACTAGCATCGTGTAGCTCGAGTTACGAATCAGATGCATGGGCTTCACGCAGTGTTATGACTAATTAAAAGGCCGAGGGTCGGTATTACTCACAGGTAGTGCACGTTTGGTGTAGCTTTGCCCTGGCGTTGCCTTCGTGGCGCTTTCGTGTTGCTTCCAACCGCCTCCCTGGTACTAGTGCATGACTCAGTCACTATCTACTTTGGTAGGACCTGCAGGGCTGAAAGCGAGCGGGGCCCAGCACGCCCTTGCGGTGGGGTCTCTTAACTGGGCTGCAGGTGGGTGCAAGGATCGGCAGCGCTAGACTGCAAATGCGAGTGGGCCAAGTAGCCAAGACGAGTCCGATGAGGGGAGAACGGGAGGTCGTATGACACATAGTCGCAGGCGAAACGAGGTATTCGGGTGGTCAAGGTAGGTGGCAATTCTTGCCAATACTGGGTCCGTCAATTATAAAACAGCAGGGGGATCCGCTGCAGCCCCTGCCAATCAGTGATATTCGTATTCGACCTACATGTTGGGACGGCGCCTCCAAAGCAATATGTCCTATATAATGCCGCGTGCCGCGGATTCATCTGCGCCTCCTCCTACTCTCCCTCCCAGTTACGACATGGCCGCTGCTGTTGCCAATGCCCCCCGGGGCCTCACCAATCCTCCTGGATACACTGTTTCCCCCACAGCCTCTGTGTCGCCGGCTTCGACAAGGGCCTCGCTGTCTGCCAGCGTCTCGACCCGCACTTCCGACGGCGGCTCTTCCGAGCCGGCGCATCCCCCGCAGTACTCGTCGGGTGTGCGCATTGCAAAGGCCTCGTCCAACAGTCTGCCAGTGCTTCGCATCGATCTGGGCAAAGTCCCCAAATACTACGAGACGGGCGGTCTTCTTGCCGGTGAAGTGACGGTGCAGCCATACAGCAAGCTGTCGGTCGCAACGGTCGTTGTGGAGTTGCAGCTCGTCGAGTCAGTCATGCGCTCCGCAGAGTTCCCCGACACCCGCTCCATCCGCCGGACAACGTTGGCCACCTTCACACCCACCATGTTCTCGCAGGCAACTGAAGCGGTACCGTTGAACAAGGGCACCACCTACTCGTTTGACTTCTCCATGTACGTCCCGGACTACCGGTCCCCGGACATGTGTAAGCACGGCGAACATGTGGCACTGCCCGCTTCAGTCGGATCGCTGCCCGACGGCTCTACCGCCTGGGACGCCTACCTGGATGTCCCGGACGCTTCTGCCTTTATCACCTACAGTATCCGTGCACGAGTCATCCTCGACGACCGGCGATGTCTTTCCGAGGAGTTTCGGTACATCCGCGTGATGCCGACTGTGGCCGAGCAGAGCGCACTGCCGTCCAACATGTCTGTGCACAGCGGCGACAGCTCCACATTCACCTCGCCAAAACTCATCAAGAGCGGGCTGCTGCGTCGACAGGTGCTCGGATCCATGGAGTTTGAGCTCGACCGGCCTGCTCCGCTGCTGTTGCACTCTGGCATCCCCACCGTCGCAGAAGCTCGCATGTACTTTGACGTTGGTGAAGGCAACCAGGCGCCGCCCCGCGTCAAGTCGGTAGGCACCAAGGTTCACATCATCACCAACTCGTCACCAACGGGCGTCGACATCACCTCCACTACGCAGCTCCACTCGGTCGTGCAGACTGTCAGCCTGCGCAAGCTCAACATGGCTCAGTCGTTGCAGTGGGAGTCCATTGGCCACGGCCGGTTCCGCATGGTCCTCACGGTTCCCATTGAGATTGCCTCTGACGACGTGCAGTTCACGCCCTCGTTCAAGTCGTGCCTCGTCCAGCGGGGCTACGAGCTCGAGGTCTCGGTCTCGTTTGACCTTCTCACATCTGTGTCTGTGCGTGCACCCCTGCGCATTGTATATGCTCGTCGTGGCCCGCGGATCAGCAGCTCCTCGGACGCTCCATCCTACATTTACTAGGCTCTCAGCTGGCCTAGTAAGCCTACCTAAAAATATAGATGTATTTATTAAATGTACAAGTCCTTGTATGGTTTTAGTACAGTAGTACATTTATACAGTACATTTATACAGTAGTACGGTAGTAGTGGAGTGGAAGTAGTGCTATAGTACTGGAATACTAGTCGTACTGGAAAGACTGGCAGCCTGTACTCCCAGCTGTCAGATCCATTGCTGCTGGCTTACTAAGAATGGCGGAGTGAATTGCAGTGACTTGTAGTGACTTGTAGTGACTTGTAGTGAACTGCACTATGATGATATATAAATTAGAGTATGAATAACAGTGAGATTTCATGTATAATTGATAAATTGATAATTGACGACTAGATTATAGGTTGAATCAGTGTATAGACTGGCTTCATTATAACTGTCACTAATCGCTATACGGCACCCCACTGTGACGCCCGGGTAACGAACGTCCGAGATGGTTCCATGTCACAGCCTGAGCCACCAGCCTGACTTTCCATCAGTCATCGCACAGGCTTTCAAGAGAACGTTGTTTCGACATGGCTGAGCAAGCTGATTCCCAGATGGAACTGGTCATCAAGTAAGTTATGCGCCCATTTCTCCCTGTTGCGTTCTAACCCAGGTCCACGGACCAGAAGTACACTGTCGCCGCCGAGCCTGGCTCGACGGTAGCCGAGGTCAAGGCGCTCGTGGCTGAGAAGTCTGGCATCCCCGTAGACCGCCAGCGCCTCATCTACGGCGGTCGTGTCCTCAAGGACACCGAGACCGTCGCTTCATACAAGATCAAGGCTGGCCAGACGGTTCATCTCGTACGCAGCGCAGCGCTCCCCAGCACCAGCGCCGCCGCCGCTACCAGTGGCAATGCATCCAATACGCCCGCTGCTCCTGCTGCCCCCCAGGTGCCCGTGAACTTGGCTGCTGGACAGGGCACTGGTAATATGCTCGCTGACCTGACGGGAGCCCGATACGCAGGACTCGCCCAGTTGCCCAGCGCCAGCATGTTTGGACCCGACGGCGGCATGGGCCCCGCCCCGAGTCAGGAAGACGTTCTGTCCATGATGGAGACTCCCGGATTCCGGGAAAGTATGCAGCAGGCACTACAGAACCCCCAGATGGTCGATCTCATGATCAACTCAAACCCCCAACTGCGCCAGATGGGCCCGCAGTTTCGCCAAATGTTACAGAGCGAGGAGATCCGCAACATGCTCTCCAACCCACAGCTGATGCGCCAGATGCTCCAGCTTGAGCGTGCCATGGGCGGCGGCGCTGCCGGCCTCCGTCCCAACTCCAATGCATTCCCCGCCCCAGGATCGGTCACCGATGGAGCCACCGCCGGTGACGGCTCTGCTGATAGTACCGCTGCTGCAGGCACCACTGCTCCTGCTGCCAACCCATTTGCTGCTCTGCTCAACCAGGGAGCTGGTGGAGCTGCGGGCGCTGGCGCCGCTGCTAACCCCTTTGCCGCCCTGCTCAACCCTCCTGCCGACGGCGCACAGAACCCGATGTTCAATCCTGCCCTCTTGGCTGGACTATGGGGCAACCAGGGAGCCGCGGCTCCGGCTGAGCCCGAAGACACTCGTCCTCCGGAGGAGCGCTACGAATCAGAGCTTCGCCAGCTGAACGACGTCGGATTCTTTGACTTTGACCGCAATGTGCGGGCACTGCGTCGCTCGGGCGGCAATGTCCAAGCAGCCATTAACGCTCTTCTCGACGGAAGTGTTTAAGCGTGCCCCGACCTATATGGGTTAGAACGCTGTTGGGCCTTTGGGCCCTCACGATATATCGTGATACTTTGCTAGTGTATACTAGCTCATTGAATTCATTAGTGTAATAACTAAACTTTAGACTAAACCAGAAACCTCGACATGCTCAGCAATATGGATTTGGTTCTTGGCCGCTGAAGTGGACGGCTCGAGCTCGTCTTCGTCGTCGTCGAGGCCAGCAATCTTGCGAGCACGCGAATGGGCGCCGTCGACATCAATGGCAGCAGCAGAACCGAACAGCTCCTCCATCTCCTCGAGACCGAGACCCTTGGTCTCCTTGACAAAGAAGAACACGAACACGCAGTTGGTGAAGTTGAAAATGGCAAACATGAGGAAGATGCGCCATTTGAGCGAGTTGATACCAAACGGAATGGTCTTGCTGAAAATGTAGTTAAACGCCCACTGCGTAGCGGAAGCCACCGTCACACCGTACTCACGGATCCGCGACGGGAAGATTTCAGCAGAGTAAGTCCAAGGCACGGGGCCCCACGAGCACGAGTAGGCTACTGCGTACAGGTAGATCATGACAATCATCGCCAGACTGGCCGGAGAAACAGTGCCGGCGCCCGCCATAGGAGGCAACGTAGCGTAGATGACGGCAATAATCAGCATTACTGTGCCCATCATAGCACCACCCCAGAGCAGCGACCATTTGCGGCCCACGCGCTCAATACCCCACAACGCATAGATGAGAGAGCAGACACTCTTGACGACGCCGTAGACTCCAGTAGCGAACAGACCTGCTGACTCGCCCGTGATGCCGACGAACTTGAAAAAGATGGGAGCGTAGTAGGTGAATGAAATGGTGCCCGAGCACTGCTGGGCAATCATCAAACCAACCACAATGATCATACGCTTGCGGTTCTCAGGGAGGAAGATCTCCTTGAAGGTGCGGTTCTCGGTCAGAGCGAGCTCCAGGTTGGCCGATTCGCAAATCTCGGCAAACTCCTCGATAATATCCTGCTCGCTCGTGTCTTGCTGACGGATGTACCGCAGATTGTCAAGCGCCTGCGTAGTTTTGCCCTTCTTGACCAGCCATCTTGGACTCTCGCGCAGCGGAATCATGCCAATGACGAGCGCAGTGCCGGGGATGAGTTGGATAGCCACAGGGATACGCCACTGGTTCGTTCCAGTCAGTCGCTGCTGGCACGCATAGTCAATCCAATAGGCAATCATGATGGAAAAGAACAGAGCAAAGCCAAAAATGTTGAGCATAGTGCCACGAATTTTCTTCGGAGCCATCTCCGACAAGAACGTGGGTGTCAGCATACTGGCGGCACCGACACCGAGTCCGCTAATGACACGGCCAGTGTAGAACACTCCAATTTTGCCCTTGCCAGCGGTCTGCAGAACAGCGCCCGCATCAAACAGCACTCCACACAGCGCCAGACTCAGGCGACGACCAACGCGGTCAGTGAACATGGACATGGCAATAACGCCAAAGAAGCACCCAGCCTGGAGCGTCGAGACGACGTTGCCAGAGATAGCAGCCTGGTTGTCTGGCGTGATGCCAAAGTCATGCTGAAACGACTCGAGCGTGACGGCAGCTCCAATGAAACCAGTGTCATATCCAAACAGAAATCCTCCCAGACACGCCGTAGCCGTCAGCGATATAATACGCCAGTTGTACATTGTGCAATCGTTCACAATGACGTTTAATGACACTCAAATGACAGTTCCAAAGACTGGCTAAAAAGACGGACCACTCGAAAGACCGACAGTTCAAAAGGTTGACCGTTCAAACTCGCAGTACACAGACTGGCAGTTTATATCTGGTACTTGGAAGACCGGCAGTTTATATCTGGTACTTGGAAGACCGGCAGTTAAAATCCGACACTGAACTGGCAGTTCACAAGCTCAGTGAAGCCCGCGGGTAGACGTGGTTTTATACGGGAAGATAGCGGCCCGCATGCGCTGCGGTGCATGCCGATGTGAGACAGACTGAACAAATGCCGGTCTTGCGACCCCCACCGCTTCTAAGCAAGCTCGTCAATGACCTGATCGGCACCCCCACATACCCAACAAGCGACACGGCCGGATAAAGCGAAGCCGCCCGCCTGTCAGAAGAGACGACATCGCAATACTGACGACACCGCGCCCCCACCGGTAGATGCTGAGACCGGAAATTGCAACCTTAATACGAGCGGTACCGGGGAAGTGCGGAGTTTCGTGACGACTATCGCTTCTTATGGACGTGTCTTACACGGCCCGCAGTAGCGCACGGCAGCACACTTAGCACATCCACACAGTGATCTAGTGGCCGGTAATCCAGTGGCCGGCAATCGAGCCCGGTTAATGAGTCTCGGGAGCTAACTCCGTTGTACCCCACGAAATGCTTTGAGGGGCTGATTTTTTGTGGGGTTTTGCTTCTGTCTGCAGGGGGAGTCTACTCAGGCTAAGGGCACGGACTTTGGTGAGGTTATGGCTGATACAGGGATATTCGCACACACGTCAAGTTTACCAGCCGAGTTGGCAAACCTAGCATCTCAACGACAGCTAATGACGAGTGAACCGGGCAATGGCGAGGCCACCGCAGGTGCAACGCCGCCAAAAGGCTCGCCAATACCGGAAAGCACGTTTGGCCGGCGGACAGCTCGGCTGAGCGAGCTGTCGGTAGCACGCGATCGCCAGCAGCCGAGCCAGCTCGAGGCTATTTTTGAACGGTGCGTGGCAGCTATCATCGCGTCGCATGGCATCTCCGTGTCGGCGCCGGCATTTGAGTACATTCTCGTGCTCGCAGTGGCCCAGATGCAACGACTGTTTGGCCAGATCCACAAATTCTCGACGGTGCAGCGGAGACTACACCCTTCAGTCAGCGATTTACGATGTGCCATGGACTCGTTTGGTCTGCGCATCACCGACCTCGAGCAGCAAATGTACATGTCGAGCCCAGCAACCGACGCGTTGAACCGGATCCGCATAGAGAGCGAGTATGAGCCCGTGCTTCCGCACTCAGAAGCGTTTTTCCGCTCGCAGATATCCGACCTTGACAAGCTAGTGCCGTCGGGGAAAAAACGGGGTGCTCATATCCCAGCATGGATGCCAAAACTACCGCCAGACCACACGTTTATGTCGACGGGCCGGTATGTGACGCGCATTTCAGAGCCACGGCAGCTGCGTGAAAAGCTCGTGGAGGAGGGCCGGCTCGCCGAAGCAGCTCTGCGCCGGCTCGGAGGAGTCGTCAAGGTTGACGAGGCCGATTTGGCTTATGAGCCCTTGAAGGAGACTGGGCCAATAGATAGAGCCCAGACAGAGGTTGAAACAGGGGCTGAAATAGGGGCCGAGACTGGGGCCGAGGAGGACAGCGGGTTCGACGAGTATGCAGATTTGAGTGAGCCACTCAAGTCTGAGGACGTGGTCGATGCAGCGGAGGGTACAATCGATGGTGCTGACGGGGCCAAGGCTGATGGAGCGTTGAGTAGCACGGAACAGCACGGCGCGGGCGGCATGGAGATCGACGGTTCTGATACAATGGCGGAATTTGACGGTTCAGCTAGTGTAACAGAACCTAACGACACGCCCAAGCGGCCGCTGTCGCTGAAGCTGTCGCTCGGAGGGACGCGGAAGCAAATTACCATTCGTGCGGACCCGGATCCGGCGGCCAGTGACGTCACGGCGCCTCCAGCGCGACGTGATGTGCTGGCATATGTCACTGAGCGGCAGCGGCAGACGAAGCGACGGCGGCAGCAGCCGGTGGTTGGTGGGCAGCTGGTTGACGTAGCTGAGCCGAGTGTCGTGGAGGATACTGGAGTCTCAGGGCCCGAGGCCATTGAGCAGGCGTTCCGGCGGGTGTTTGCTGGGCTGCAAAAGTCGCATGATGCCAGTCGCGTGCCTGTAGCCGAGACAGGGCTCGTGATGTGGGATTTGGAGCGGTACAATGTGTAGCGCAGTGCATTGTTACGTTGTCTCGATACTACGCTGCCAAACTAGGCATAATGAATTGATGATTAGCTGTACATGGTAGCGTACATGGTAGTGTACATGATATTAGAGTACATTTGATACTAGATGCGACACTGGCGTCGAGCTACCTTTGGGCTGGCTTAGGTAGGTGCTTCTGATACAGGGGTGCATATGTGAAACGGTGAATGAAGGTACCTGAACAGCGGTCATTCCGTGGTGGATCTGGGCCCTCATCTGCTATTGCGGATCTGCTCGTTGATCTGCTGGTGATCTGCTCGTTCCTGTCTACTTTGTTTGAGACCGACTCCTGGGCATTGCTGAAGTCGAGGAGCGGTGACGTCAGTACTGCAGGGCCCACTGAGCGGGTCTCGAAGGCCCGGCCGCAGCCAAGGCCCGTGCCACCTCGGGGTCCGCCGAGTGGGTGCACCGAGCAGGACAAACTGGCCGGGCTGGTAGCATGACTCTACGCGCGCGTTATCGCTCCAGTGCTATTGGCTCGCGGTGACTTGCGCCAATAGCCACGGCTATGGACGGTTTGACGGACGCACCAGCTGACGCCAGATCATGCAAGGAACAGTCAGTTAACGGCAGGCCATGGCTGGCCCTAAACCTTGAGCCTACCGGCTGCGCAGACCACCCAGCCCCACTGAGCAAGCGGGTGGGTAGTGCAGGGACATGTGGACATGCGCGTGGCACGCGGGTCCCGGGGCATAGTAGCTGCCATGCCAGCCCGTGGCCACCCAATCTGGTTTGGTGCGCTCGTGCTCACACGCACCAAACCACAAGCAGCTGGATCTAGCGGTTCTAATTCTGCAGTCCTAAGTTAGTCACTGCCTCGTGACGGCCAGGGGCAGGGATCTCTCGAGACTGCCCACGCTACTGGATGCATGCGCCCCCGGGGCGGAACCAGAGGCAGCTTCAAACGTTGCAGGAGCTGCCAGGGGAGGTGACGGCGATGCGTCGGGATGCCGCGGGCAATGACAGTAGGTAGTGCCACCCACTATAAATGAGCACCAGATCCCAGTGCCATTCATCACTACACTCCAACAGCTACTCTGGTATTATCTGGTCCTATCTGTTACTCTGCTGTTCGTTGCTCAGTTCGCTGCCTGCATCGGCCGCTAGTACAGCCATCTTACCCGTTTCGGAACATCCCCCTGCCCCCGCCAACCACCAGCAAAGAGCCACCATTGCCTTTGCTAGTGTCGAGTGTTATCTCTAAACTGCAACTCATCATCTCTCAAGCTATTAACTCCTCGACTCGGACCTGACTTCCCTTCTTGACCCGTTCCGTGCTGTCCCTCCGTGCTGTCCGTGCTGTCTCTCTGTTAAGCTCTCCCCTGATTCCCCGCCCTGCCCTGCTGCACCTCTAGGTTACCTGCAGGCTATTTGCGTCTGCTTCCAAACGAAGCAGCCAAGCTTACCGTCCAGCCGCCGCCATCAAAGTTTGGCCGGCGCGCGACTCCCGTCTCTCCCTCTGACATCCGCCCAGTCGTTCCAGTCGTGTCTTTCGCCCCAGTCGTGTCCTTCGTGTCATTTGTCGTATCACTTGCAACCCGTATTGCTGCCTGTTGTGCTGCCTGTTGTGCTTGCTGTACCTGTGCTTATTGCTGCTGATCCGCTTGCTTGTCGACTGTCAACATCCATGACTGACTTCTGGGACGAGTTCGACGAAAACGACGAGGTCGTGTCGTATGGCTACGGGCCAACCTCGTCCATTTCGCGTGCTGCTGCTCCGCCGCCATACAACGCGAGCCCGGCTCCTCAGAAGACAACTCCGTATGCGTCTCCGCGAGTGCTACCAGTGGGCTCGTCGCTACCTGCTTCCTTCACCGACTCTCAGCTGTCGGCCTTCTCATCCCGCTCGTCCACGGTCCCGTCTTCCGTACAGGCCCTGCCTCTGAACCTGCCCCCGGGCATGCCCCAGGGATCTCCGGCCCGTAAACCCGTCCATGCTCAGACTTCTGAATCGCTGGCCGGCTCGGCCTACGACCAGTACATGGAGCAGTACCGGCGCGGCCGCGGCTCGACGCGCTCGCTGACGATGCCCTCGGACGAGGTTGCCCGCCAGGACTTTGTCCTCAACTCGCGCGGTGCAGTGCCACCGCCCGTCACCTCGTCGTCCCACGATCGCACCACTCCTCCCAGATCGTCACCCACCATCCCGGCTGCCTCGGTCGCAAAGTCGGCGTCTCCCATGCGCCAGCGCCGCGGCTCCAATGGAGCTCCCCCCAAGCCTGCCTTCTGGATCCGCACATCGCGCCGGTCCCAGTCCCCAGATATGGTCAACCGCATTCTCCACGACCAACAAAGCTATGGCCAGCCCTCGCAGTCAGCGAACCAGACCGTCGCCCACAATGACACGGCCACTCCCAAGCTGTCAATGCCCGAGCCGAATACAGTGCGCTTCTCGGGCTACGAGTCGCCAGAGCTCGACGACTCGCCGCGGCGACCCCGCAACGTCCGCTGGGCGTCGGTGCTCAACTCCGGTGTCTCCATGTTCAAGGACTGGACCTCGTCGTCGCGCCGTGGCTCCATGTCCTCGTACTCGAGCAATGGCATGCCCAAGAAGTCGTCAATGCGCCAGCCCGGAGGCCCTCGCGGCCCACCCCCGTTCCCTCCTGGCCCGGGCCTTGGCCCCGACATGACTCTATTTATGCTTGAAGACCGCTTCATTGGGTTCCTCCGCTGGGTTCCGTTCCTCGGCTTCATGGCCGACATTGTGGACGCCGTCTCGAGCCCACACGCACCACTGTTCCGCCATGTCGTCGTCTTCATCGTCTTCTGTATCTGCATGTGGCTCAGCTACCACGTCCTAGCTCTCGCCCAGGCCGTTCTCGCCGTTCTCCGCGCCATCTGCTCACCGGTAATCATCATCTCGCAGGCCATCTTTGGCGGCGCCCGGTGAGTACACCTACCTATTTATTGATTGTGGCTGGCCGCACAGGTTTGCGGCCCCGTTGTATTTATCTATCCAGTGTAATATACATTAGGCGTACCATGTACACACCGTCGCATCCATTCTCTATAACCGAATGACGGTCAATGTCTAAACGAGAGCTGCTGCTTTCCGGCAAAAGCTCAACCGATTGTACAACCACTGGGTGTTGTCTGCTGTCTTGTTGTTGTCTTCTTGGTCTTTCGTGCTGCACGTCATGCTTCATAAACGACCTGTCATAAACGACCTGTAGCGGTGGGCATGGCCTTGCAACTACTTTGGATCTTTCGCCGCCGCCACGTCAGCAGCCGCAATGGCTGCTGCATCCTCTTCCATCTCTTTCATCTTCTTGATATCGTCCTCACTCGGCTCATACTGGTGCCACACCGTGTAGTGGACCAAACCAGACACGGAAAAGCCCATCCGGCGGCACATCTTGCCAAATGCCTCGGTCTCAGCGTGGTTCATGAACGCGAATCCAGGGAAGTTGGCTCCGCTACGGAACACATTTGCACGAGCAAGAATCGAAACACCACCAATGCCGTCGAGATCAATAATCTCATCCGGGTTGCCGTTTGCAGAACGGAAATAGGCAAGATGGGGACGCCAAGTCGCGTACTCCTGGTACCCCTCGACAATGACATCGTCCTCGTCAAGCGTCTCAGCAAGTTTAACTGCCGCTTCACTCTCCTGCCATGAGTTGAGGTCATAGGGCTGCTCACCGCCGAGCCAGTCAGGCAGCGGGCGCCACACGTTGGGCACAATGACGTCGCGCCCGTGTTTCATCAGATCCTCGATAATAGTAACGGGCGAGGTCTCAATGTCTGCGTCACGCCAGTAAACCCACGAGTGGTAGGGCCTCAGTGCCGACGCCAGCAGCCAGTTCCGGGCCTTTCCCATCAGCTTGCGACGTACACCCTGGACTTTCACGCCATGGCGGTCGTCGAAACCCTGCCCGATGATGGCTCCGAAGTCCTTTTCGTAGATTGTCATGGTGTTGAACCCCCAGTACGGAGCCTTTTCTTCGTCATCATCCTTGACATTTTTTCGTGTCCTCCGGTCGAGGTCATCTGCTTGGTGCGACAGATATCGAAGATCGGCCAAAGTGTCATCGTCCGTGTCCGACACGAGGAATGCTAGATCAACCAGCTCATGCGGATATGAAAGGTTGCGAAGATGCGAGATCATCATGGGGATGACCGGCGCTGCATTACGGAGTGGAATGCACATCAACACGCGGTCTCCTTGATCTTTGCCATCCGTGTGTCCGTTGTACTCGCTGAGATCATAGAACTCCACGCGGTTCAACTCAACAACAGGCTCGACGGGCGATCGAGTAAACAACAACAGACGTCCCACTGCCAGCAGCGTCAGAACCGCCGCGGCAATCTTGAGAAGCCCGCTTCGTCGGTTTGCTGAGTGTGAGTTCCATTTGCGTGTGATCGGAGTTGTCCAAGCCCGGATACCTTGGCTCCTCTTGGGCCGGAACTTGTCCCTTCGCGTTAGCTATGTCAACACGCGCAACCGCCGACTTACTCCGAGTAGTGGCTAGCAAAGCGCGGTAGTGACATTGTACTCCGCTAGTGCTATAGCCTCCTGTAGCCTACCCGCGTGAGCTACCGTCAGTGTGACTTGGCGTGTAAACAAATATCACCAACAGAAATGTGTCGTGGCTACACAAGGCTTGTGAGGCTTGATCTGCAGGGGCATCCTCCCGCCGATCCCACGCTATCCGCGACTTAAACCCAAACCAACAGTGCTAAATAGACAGTTATAATTAATGCATACGTATCCTGGCTGTTACTAGATGCTTGGTTAAATTCTTCGTCCGGTTCCTCAAAGCCAGCGTGTCGTCTCAGCTCAACAACTAAGGTTTGGTTGGTAACTGACGAACATCGGATTAATACCCGCCTAGTAAATAGTTGGCAGTTAATGTCTGTCTGTTTCACACAGTTAGGAGTCCCGAAACTTCTGGCTTGAACCACTCGCGGGCGAGGACCTCCCACACCTCGTCTGCTAGCGCTTTGGCTTCTGCTGCTGATGCCGCCTGGGCTTCAATATAGACCTTGAGCTTGGGTTCGGTGCCGCTGCCTCGAACTGTGAAGCGTGCTGACTGGCCCGACCTGTCCTTAGGCGCAATCCAGCCAGTGATCATCTGATCAGGGATCTTTGGAAGGCTGCTCCTAAAATTAGGCATCGTCGAATCGGTACCTCTGAACAGGTCGCGCCAGCCCTTGACGTCAAAATCGCCAACATGTGTAGGTGAGATGGCGTCAGGGTGTGCCATGCCATACTGGCCGATAGTTGCCCACACGTTCGATGCAATTGCCGGGTCTGGGACCACGTAGTAAGAATTATGCTCTTCAAAGTAGCCCACATCCTGGTAGATTTGTTCCAGTTTCTCGAGTACTGAAGTCCCCTTGCTCTGCAGGTCAGCTAGAAGCTGGATGAACACGTACGCAGCACTGATCCCGTCCTTGTCATGGGCGACGCCGAACATGTAGCCTATAGCTTCCTCAAATGCAAATGGCACCGTGAGCCCGTCCGATTCCAAACTAATGGCCTGGTTGCCAATCCATTTAAAGCCAGTCAGAGTTTCCCTGAACTCAAAGCCATGCTTTTTAGCCATGTGTGCTAGCAACTGGCTAGACACAGTTGAGTTGACCATAGCCAGCTTGGACACATCGGGTCCATGCTCACGTTTGTACCTTTCAAGCCAGTACTCGGCGAACAGGGCACCAATTTGGTTACCAGTAAGCTGGACCCATTTGCCCTCGGAGTTCCGGACAGCGACCGTGAATCGGTCGGCGTCGGGGTCATTGGCCAGAATTGTGTCGATTCCAGTCTGGTCGCCGAGAGCCATGGCAAGATCGAGCACTCCGTGTTCCTCAGGATTGGGGAACTTAACTGTGGGGAAATCTGGGTCGGTCTCGGCCTGCTCGCTCACCGTCACCACAGAGCCAGCGCCAAGTCCTAACAGGCTAGCAGCAGTTTGCAGAAAGGGCAGACCAACGCCATGAACCGGAGTATACACAAATCTCACGGGGTTTGCAAGTTTGCCCGAGTCAAGAACAGCCTTGACGCGGTCAAAGTACTTGGGGATGAGCTGCGAGCCAACATCTGTAACGAGCGCACTCGTGCTCAACTGGTCCACGTCCCAGGTCCACGGTTCAAGGTTTTCTTCAATGGTCTGGGCAATGCCAATGTCACGAGGAGGAATGATCTGGCACCCGTTCTCCCAGTATACCTTGTACCCGTTATCCTGAGCTGGATTGTGACTTGCCGTGACCATGACTCCACACGCAGCTCCTAGGTGATCCACGCTGAACGGAACCATTGGTGTATGCACCATCCCGAGATGATACACTTTGAATCCCTTGGTCACAAACGCAGCAGCCGTGAGCTGTGCAAAGCGCTCCGAGTTGTGTCTGTGGTCATGTCCAATGACAATGCCACGCGATGCCGCCTGGGGGACTGTGTTGAGAGCATAGCAAGCAAGGCCCTGAGACGCCTGAAGCACCGTCAGGTCGTTCATACGACTGAACCCGGCCTCCATCTTAGCGCGCAGTCCCGCAGTTCCGAAAACAATGCCTCCTGTTAGATGAGATCGTACTTTGTGTCGTGAACCTACGCTTGCTCAGACGACGCTCGAGCTCCTCACGGTTGCCCTTCTGGTGCAGGTCCTTGATCTCCTGTCTCGTCGTTTCATTCTCTGTTAGCGGCGCACACTCTCACACTAAAACAACTGCTCACTCTGTCCAATTCGAGCCACGAAGTCACCAGCTGATCGAGTCGGCTCATGGTTGATGTCAGAGTAATGGAGTGATCGAGACGCAGTACGGCTTTTATATGCAGGGACCCGCATCACGGGACGTCTCAACCAGCAATGCACTACAGTGAGTTATTCAAAGGCAGATATTCTAAGGCAAATTCAAGGCATTAATAATAATACAAGGCATATAATGTATGGGACGTGTCCCGGTACCTTAGCACGGCGTCATGTAGGGCCGTTTATAAGAGATCATCCTCGAGCTCTTTGGCAAACAGATCGTCGTCATACGAGTCACTCTCGTCACCTGCGTCGTCGTCCACCCGCAGCTGTTTCGTGGGCTCGTCTTCCTCACTCTCATCACGAGCGCGCTTAAGAGATGATCCGTTCCTAGTTTCTCCGTCATCTTCCCCGTTTTTGTTGCCATTCATGTCGTTCTCGTCCTCGTCCTCGTCCTCGTCCTCATCATCGTCGTCGTCATCGCCGTCCCCATCACCATCTTCCTCCTCCTCATCCGAACCCATAAACTCGGCAAGCTCTTTGTCCGCTTCATCCCAGTCTATATCTCCATCCGTCAAAGACTGACGAAAACGCTCAACAACTTCTTCTTGTTGTCCCGAAGCTTGCTCAACGTCGGCCAGCTTAAGCTTTTTGACACCTCGTGGAAGTGGATCCTTGACTTCAATGATGTACTCGTCTTCGGGCAGGCGCTTCCACGCAGCAATGCACGCATACACCCAATCCACGTACACGATTTTGATTCGTGGATCTGATGCTGCCATACGCACCTCCTTCGTCCCTCCAGAGGTTGCTACCACGTGAGTAACAGAATCAATAAGACCGCCGACCACAACAGCTCCAAAGCTGCGAACCCATTGAACAATGTCAGCGTTGTCAAAGTTCTTGCCGAGAGGAACGATCTCAGATAGCACGAAGACGCAGCCGTCAAAGACCTGTTCTTTGACGTGTGGGATAATCTTGGTAAGCTCTGGAGGAGGTTTCACGCCTGCGTCGTAGTCCTTGTAGAACTTCTTGTACACGAGTTTCAGAGCATGCTCGAGATTTACGAGCTCATTGTCTTCGTCATTCAACAAGTGGTCCGATGGTGCCGGTTTTGTCTCACTTGAAGTCTCTTTTGTGGTAGCGTTGCCGCCTTTGTCCTCTGGGCTTTTGTCCTTTGAATGACGACGGTGCTCCTCAATCTCATGTTGGAGCTTAGCTAGCGGTCGTTCCAGTTGCTGCTGCTCTAGTGACGCAGATCGTTCACTCGCTTGCACCTTGAGGAGCTCCGCATTGTCTTCACCACCACCGAGGGCCACAAGTTGATCGACAGTAGATTGCGTCTGCTGGCCCTTCGGCTCTTCTTTGGATTCCTCATTGGATTCCTCGTTGGATTCTTCCATGGACTCTTCCTTCGCTTCATCCTCTGCTCCTTTCTCAGGTTCAGAAGTAGGTTCAGATACTTTTGGGGAATCGTCGCTCGCTCGTTCCTCTTTCTTCTTCATAGAGGATTCGATCATTTCTCCAGTCCGTTGAGGCAGGAAGCTCGAGTTAATGTCGCCAATGCCGACAAAAAAGTTGAATGGTACGACTTTGATCAGATTCTTGCTCCACTTCCAAACGTCACCACGGTCATCAATAATAGCGACCATGGAGGTTGACACAGGGAACAGTCTTTCTAGGCTCTTCTGGAGCAGCGAACCACTGTCATCGCGACTGAGAATGCGGTCTCCAAAGTATTTTGCCTCTGGATCAATGATCTTGGCAATGGCTTTTGCGTACGACTTCGTTGCCATGGTATAAATGTGCATCTCGTAGATTTCCGCCATAGCTTCGAGGAACCGTGTGAGACCTGGGCGCAACTTGACATAGTACCAGCACAGGGCCGTTGCCGGCATATTTCGGTCTGGTGCTCCGTTTCGTCTGCGAGACCCGACAACCTCGTCGAGGCTGAATGTTCGCACGTCCTTGACTGCCTCATGGTTTGGATTTGCCTCGTCGCGCATCCATTCTCCAATAGTGGGGTCGACAGCAGCATGGATGACGGTCTGGTCCAAGTCAACAACCAGAATCAATTTGCGCTCAGATAGTAACCGCTCCGACGTTGATTTCTCGATCCGCTCGGCCTCGTTGTACGACACAGTCAGGCCGCTCGTATCGTGGGACATTGCGATTGGGGCTCGATTCTGGTTCTTGAACTCGGTGTAGTCTTCTTCCTCATCGAGACTCGCACCACATATAGCACAGAGGCCACCATACTGTACAGAGTGCGTGCAAGGTTCGACTATTTGCACAATTGGCTGATGTGTGCCGACAATCTCGTCTCCCGCTGAAACCAGCCAGCGGTCGATTTGTCCCTGGACGGGGGCCTCGAACGTGGAGAAGAACTCGTGTCTGACTTTGCGAGTCGGTAACTCGCCACCTGACGTGGAAGCAACGACGCTGCTCCGACGCCTCCCCTGAGCAACCGACTGGCGCCTGCTACTCGGGGCTGGCATGGGCTCGTCATCTTCAATGGATCCTTCTATCTCATCTTGAACGTCAATGGCCTCCTCGACAAGGTCCCAGTACTTGTACCGCAGAAGGGGTGTGTGCTTGTCAACTGGCGCGTCTGCAGCCTCAAGGATACCGGTTATGACGACCGGGAACTTGACTGACGCCGGTAGGCTGAATGTGGTTCCTTCCACCATGTCCAGTCGATCTTGAGCGGCGCGTTGTTGGTCAAGGCTTGTTTCCAAGAGCAATTAGAGGAGAAGAACTGGTAGAGCCGTTAAACAGCCAGCGTCGTGTATCTGGCTTACGCTGGCCACCCTGATGTATAGCGTCGGGACAGTATTGGGTTCACTTGTACTGATGTGGGGCAATGTTTTAACAGACACGCGCGGCTGCGCGATGCCTGTCACGGGATCTGCGTCTACTTCGGACACGCACTTCCTACAACTCTCCAATTACCTAGAATACATTATTATTAGTGATAAATACTCGGGTCATTACGAACATGGCATTAAGCAGATCACGGCTGATCCTCGAGGTCGGTGACGATCTTGAGGCCAGCTGTTTTGGTCGTCAAATGGCGGAGCTCGTTGTGGAAATCACCGTACACAGCAGCCTTGGACACTGAGTTGGTGCTCGAGCCCGTCTGTGTTGATTGCGTAGACGAGCCAGTAGGCGAATCTGGCGCCGCTAGGAACGTGTCATATGATCCACCGTTGCTTCCAGCGCTGCCGTTACCAAGAGGTCGACCAGCGTTGGCAGCCTTGTGGTTGGCGAGCCCGCCAGCAATCATCCGGGCACGAAGATCCTCATCGCGAGCCCGCGCCTCGGCAAACAGCTCACGCGCTCGGGGAAGGGGCACCGTGGGTGACGAGAATGAAGAAATGACCTCGACAGACTCGTCACGCTCAATCGTCGCTTTCATCAGCGCAGCCATCCATTCACGCATCTCTTCCTTGGTGTCGACAGCAAAGTAATGCACCTTGGGAGCCGTAAAGGTAACGCCCTTGCGGGATCCCTTGGCGGGTGGGACGAGCTTGAAGCAGTGTCGTCCAGCACCCATGCTAGCTGCGTACAGAGAAATGAGCTTGTCCTCATCCTTGCGAGCTGGCAGCACCTTATGAGCAGTGATATCAATGAGCCCACGCTCCTTGGTATCAGACAGGTCAGTGAAATACGACAGACGCGTACCGTGAAGTGTAAAGTAGCGGTTCTTCCAAGTTCCAACACCGATTCCACCTCGCTTGTGCATCCAGCCAGAGAAGTTTGCCGACTTGGCTGAGTCTTCAGGAGAAACAGTGCGAATTCCCTCTAGGAAAGCCGAAGTTTTCTGCTTCGAAAGGGTGGGACGTCTAAGATTGTGCTGCGATGAAGCAGCACGCAGAACCTTCGACTTTGACGGAGACTGTTGTTGCTGTGACCGCTGTGCAGGCTCAGTGCTGATCCGCTTGCCTCCAGCAGCGAGTGCGTCACGACCGACCTTGAGGTCCAGTTTGCCATCATTCAATACGATAGGTGTCTGGGGGGTCTTGGTCGAGAATTTCTGGGCAATGGGTCCCTCAATAGGACCGCCAGTCGACCATTGACGGGGAGGGTTGTTGAGCACAGACATAATACTCGAGTGCCGGCGGTGCGACTTGCGCGCGTCCTCAGAAGACAATACATCGAGGCTGTCACTCACAATAACGCTCGACGTTGACCGAGCGTGTTTTGACAGCCCGTAAAACGAGCTATTTTGAGTTCGGACAGTGTCAGCGCTAGTGATTCGGCTGTGGCCGAACCGGCTACTGCGATGCACGTTGTCTTCGTCTGTCCCGCCCAGTCCAACGCCGATGGACGGTTCACTGTTGATGTAGTTGCCATCGACAGAGTTTGTAGAAGAGATGGGACTGTCGAAACTGGAGACGCCGGCAGAGCGCGGGGCTGAACCAGGAAAGGCTGACTGGGGGCCGTCGGCGGATCGGAGCGATTCCTGAGAAGTTTCGGCTGGTGGCCAAGCACCTTCCGTAACATGTGTAGATTTTCCATTAGCAGCCCACGGTCGGCCTACAGAGTGGTTGGAAGATCGACGAGCGTACTGCTGCGTCTGCGGTTCGGGGTCAACCGACTCAGAGCGTAGTGACGAAGAGCGCGGCGAGACGGCATTGGCGAGCGGGGAAGGACCACTTGACAGCTTCTTCACTTGTTTGGGCAGCGCCATGTCATGTGGCATTTGTGGCGTTGCAGGCTGCGAAGACTTTGCCATGGGGGAGGACGACATGGACGAGGGCGAGCTCGAGTGGATCGGACCCAGTGAGGGCTTACTCGATCCAGACGGTGACGAGGAGCTGTTGGTGCGTGACTTTGTCAACGTGGGTCCTGTGTGGGCTTGTTGGTTGCCAGACACATGGGAGCTGAGGTACTTGATATCCTTTGAGATCTCAAAGCGAGTGCCAAAGCTGGCGATATCGATCTCCTTCAGATACGAGAGGTCCAGCTCGAGCAAGATAGAACCAGTGATCTTATGATGGAGGAAGCGATCGCCTATTGAGGGCTCGTAGCCGCGAGCATCAAAGTACTGGCGCACATCTTGCGGGGTCCACGACAGAATGTTGTCTAGGTTGGGCATAGCACTTTTGTTGCTGTGGGTCTGGCCAGGAGGGCCGTGAACGAGGCGTGAGTCGATGCCAGCAGTCGAGAACTCTGAAATGGCCTCGTCAATATCTGAAATGGTCTCATGAACAGACATGCCAACGGGACTTTGAGGTGTACCAGACACGGATCCGTTGCGGGACGAGCTGGTAGGCTTCTTGGACACTAGCTCGCTAGTGAAGACTTTCGGGAACAGTCCACTTCTGCCGGTACGCACATTTTTGCCCTGCGGTTAGTACTGGTTGCTGCATAGCTCATTAGCGACTCACAATATACCATCCATCGCCGTACTCCTGGTCGGTTTCCACGATCTCGACACGGTCGCCCTTGAGGACAGTTATCTCGTCGTCCGAGCGGGCCATGAAGTCGTGTAGACCGACCAGAAATTGTGTTGAGCCGGCGGCTGCCATGGTGGGGGGACTAGTCGTGTGACGATCTCCAGGCGAAGGGGGGTTGGGAGCGGGTTTGTTGAAACAGGGACGAGTGGTCGAGAGTCTCGTGCGAGATCCTAGGCCAGGGCGCAGTCGATTTCGGGGGCCAAAGCGGTGTACGGACGCAACCGATGAACGCCACGACTACGTGACAAGCGAGCGGTAGCGAGGGGCCCTATGCACACAGAAGCGAGAGCAAGGGGCCAGATGGGGGCGAGCGGGTGCGGGGAGGGGGGGTGACCAAAAGGAAAGCAGCGGAGTTGTGCAACTAAATAGTACCACACAAGCGCAGACCGTTGGCGCGACTGGCTAATCCAAGTTAAATAACCAGTTGTAACAGTTGTGTGTTCACAATTATTCGATTTTGACAACCTTGCCCGGATTGGGCAACAGGGGCATGGGTACCACCTGGGAACATGGCCTTTAATGCGCCAGCCGTGCGGCGCCCCTCTTCGCAGATCGCATGCCCGCATTCTGGTGTTGTCGTCAGCATTTGCCTGAGAGTAAGGTAGACCAGGCAGGTCAGGTCGAATTGAGGAGTCTACCAACAGAATGATCAAATCTGGTGTACCCTCCTGTATTCGCGGTTGACGCGGGCTGAAACACCGCCGCTTACTTGCAGGGACCACCGAGCCTATCGCAATCTCAGCTGCATGCAATATGAAACGGGCTGCTAGAGATTGCGATGGGGCTGAGATGGCGGACTTTAACGATGGCCAGACGGCACGTCAGTCTACAAGTACCCGGAGCATGAATGTCGTGCCTGGTGACTCTGTACCGATATGGCGGTAGTGCCGGTTGTGGCCCCTCCTCTCGGCTGCGCTGTCGTTTCAGCTTATTCCAGGGCACAGACCAGCCTAGGACCCACTTAAAGTGGACCGCGAGTTTCGCGAGACTTTAGGTGGGTCATCCAAGGGATAATCCCGCTGAATCTAACTATACCTCTCAGCTTTCCATGATTTCAGCCCCTTTCACCTTCCTGTTTACCACCTCATCCCCTACTCTTTCACCCTACTCCTCTCCCCTTTCCCTCGCTGATGAGCACAGATGCGGGGTAAGGGCCGCGGTCCGTCTGTCACGCTCTCTATGAAACGCGAACCAGACGGGCGTGAACAGCAGGAGCCAGCAGTGGCCAAGCGGCCAAAGACGTCGACTGTCCTGCCTTCTCCCATTCACCTGACCTCCATTGAAAGTCTGCCGCCCTCTGAGAACGTCGATGCCGTGAGCCTCAATGACATCCTTCGCCACGCCGACCTCACCTCTATGGTAGGTAGCCTTGAGTCATCAACTACAATATTAACTTAGTGGCAATTCAACTTCATGATCCACATACCGTTTGTCATGGATCACATTCACCCGGATGCTCGCATGTCGGTCAAGTCGTACTTTGTCCATGGCGTTCATCCAAACCGGTCGACGACGACTAAAGACTTGCGCAACGACGCCAACGAGTGCCAGGCTCCACACAATATCAGCATCGACGGCGAGCGCCTCATGAACGAGTATGCCACGCATCATTCTAAATTCATGGTACTGTTATTTGGTTCAGGATCGCAGCAGACGGCCCAGATCGTGGTCCACACGGCCAATATGATCCCCTTTGATTGGGGTAATATGGCCCAGGGCGTGTGGCTCTCACCACGGCTTCCCAAGAGAGCTGCGTCGACATCAACTGGGGCTGGAAATCAGTTTAAGTGCGACTTCCTCACTTATCTGCGCAAGTATTATAATGCTTTGGCTAAGCAGCTCGTGAAGACTCTCAGCGACTTTGATTTCT
Organism: Sugiyamaella valdiviana; assembly: GCA_030570555.1. Lineage (NCBI taxonomy): Eukaryota > Fungi > Ascomycota > Dipodascomycetes > Dipodascales > Trichomonascaceae > Sugiyamaella > Sugiyamaella valdiviana. The sequence continues at coordinate 661,559 of JAJLWF010000005.1, forward strand.
CGGCTGTTGCAGCAACGTTCATTGCTTCCGCGCCAGGAAACTACAAGACGACTGATGCCAACTACTCACAGTTTGGAGTTGTGCGTTTGCAAAAGGAACTTGCCGCTTTGGCATCTCTTCGTGAGCCCGGCAAGCTCATAGCTCAAGTCTCATCGATAGCCACATTGGGTGCCACGGACTCGTATTTAACTCCTATCATGGAGAACGCCATGGCAGGCAACTCTTTCAACGCTCCCGTCAGCAACTCGCGCCTCAAACTCATATTTCCGACTGTTGCTAATGTGGCAGACTCTCTCAACGGCTATCTCTCTGGATCCTCAATCCACTTCAAACGCCAAACACCGCCTCAGTTGAAGCAGCTGGCGTACCTCGCTCCCAAGTTACATCAGTGGCACGCCGTAGATGCGGGCCGCGGCAGGTGTGCGCCTCATATCAAAACCTATATGAAGGTTTCGCCGGACGACAAGCAACTGCATTGGGTACTGCTTACTTCAGCGAACCTGTCCAAGCAGGCGTGGGGAACTTACAACAGGAAGGAGAAAAACCAATGGATCCAATCATGGGAGTGTGGAGTGCTGATTCATCCCGAGCTCTTTGATTCCCCCACTACTCTGGTCCCTGCATACAAAAGTGACACTGCGACAGACCGTGGTACAGACGGTTCGCAGTTGTCTATCCGCATGCCTTTTGATTTGCCTCTCAGTCAGTACTCGAAAAAGGATATCATCTGGAGCCCAGCTGATACCTACTCAGAACCTGACTGGAGAGCAAATACTTGGCCATTCAGTTTCTAACTATCAGATTTTGTCAGTTCTAATTTTCAGATTCTATTGCCAGACTCGAATTGAATTATAAATTATTAGTCCTATTTCTCAGTGAGCGGGGCGCCCTCAGCTGGTGGAGACTCGACCGGTGTAATAGCTTCATACCGTTCAATGGCTCCTGCTAGGATGTGAGGATGCAAATGGTCAATGTTGTCAACAGGTACTTCGACGCCAGCGTCGACGGCCTGGTTGAAAAACGCCAATTCTTTCTGGTGTTCGCGCTCAATGGCGAACTCGACGGCTTCGAGCACATTGTTGACGATTGTCTTGGGCTTGTATGCTGGCTCTGTGCCATCTTGATATACGCCAGTTTTGACGAGGATGGAATGCCAAGTCTTGTCGAATGTATTGGCGAACCGAATATCGGATTCAGGTGTATCACCGACAAAGTAGACGGTTGATGCTGCAGGGAGGACATCAAGAATCTCTCGGCACGTCTCAATTTCGTCATTGTTGAGATCACCTTGCTGTTCTTGGTCAAGCTGCTCTTTGGTTGTATTCTGTGACGCCATCATGTCGATATTCTCTTGTGAGTCGGAGCCAAACTGGGTTTCGTATGTCTGCTGTCGCCAATCGGTAAGCACCTTATTAGCGTACTGAAATGTCTCCTGGTTCGGCTTGCCAAACTTTGTCACCTTGGTCAGAGGCTTGCCAGCATGCGCCTCGTAAAGGGCTGCTATTGAGACTTGTAGCGCACCCATTCCGTAGCGATTGATACTGTAGTTCGTTGCCCAGACGAAATCACTGTGAGCAAAGAAAATTGGAGGGCCTTCGTCCCTCGTAGGTGACACTGTTCCCATGACTCCATTTTTGGACATGAGCAAGTCGAGGATGATTTGCTGGTCGGCTGCCCATTCTCGGGAATCGGCAAATACTAGAATCGCTTCAATGGGGATCTTGGAGAAGTCACGGGTGACTGAATTGGAGACCTCTTCGTCGGTGAGTGTGCGGAACGGAGAAACACTCGGGTTCCATTTCAGAATATCTCCCGGAGTGACGATGTCTCGGAAACCGTAGCTCTTGGCCACTGTGCGACAAGCTTCGCCAACCCCGCCTACTACCAGTACTGTACCAAACTTCTCGACAAGTGACTTCATGGGCGTATGACCCTGAATGAACTGGTGAGGTTTGACCGGCACGCCGAGGCGGTTGGACAGGTCTTCGCAGCGCAGCTCCTCTGTCTTGCCGCCTCCGTTCGTCACGAAGATGTACGGGATCGTGATGTTGTATTTGTTCTTGCCGTTGAGCATTTGCAGAGCCAATGGGGCCCCGGGGATTGTTTCGGGGCCCTTCACAAGAACACCATCGATGTCAAACGCAAAGGCATATGAGGCGATGCGTGGATGGTCGAGAACTGCCTTTCTTTCCGAGATCGAGTTCTGTCTTTTCGGCAGTTGGGCGCGAGCTCGGTCGACGGTCATTGTAGCTGTTCCTGTTTGTGACATGATGAAGTGTGTGTAGCGAGAAGCTCATTTATTAGCTCTACACCGGCTCTATTTATCTGTAGAATCTTTTTGGATCGGATGATTCAGCGATGCTGCTTTAGTCGACCGGATCATCTTGGTAGCCTGATTCGGCAGCTTCATCTGCCCTATGACGTCGCCTGCATATGACGAAGCAACGGCTGAAACTGCCTGCCGCGGCCCGTCATGATGACTGGCTGGCAGATAAAGGTTCGTCCGGATCCGTGGACTCTGTCGGTCCAGGGTTACATTGGCTTGCTTGCTTCATCCACACCGGGTATTGGCGCGCTGGATCTGCATGACCGTTGCCGACTCGGAAAGCCTACTGTCGGCTAAGGGTAATTTTTATGCCAAATAACTCAAATGATCCCCTGTCACAAGCCGATGCAAGGGGATCTTCCGAGGGTTTCCGGGATTGCAGATGTCATATTGCTATCCGAGGCTACACACAGATTTGAGGTGGTACTACAATAGCACGTGAAAGTGCTAAGGAATCCATATATTCAGATACGGAGCCTAGAAACGCAAGATCAGCAATGTAGCCAATATGCAAAATGGAGTAGATACTCGATCTGTAAAGGAGTCAAGGACGTAGGCCAGCTGTCTCATTCAGAGATCGCTGTGAACGATGTAGTTGTCAATGTGTTGGGGCGCACATACTGCCGGACTCGACATTTTGAGGAAGTACTCACACTTCTCGGGTTCATTGACGAGGAGAATCTCACTGACAGATCCACAGATGACCTCGACAGTGGCGCGGCGGATGGGGCCGTTCCAGCAACGAGCACCGTTCTCAAAGGCCAATGTAAGACTGCCATCAAGCTCGAATGTTGTTGTAGCGTGTGAGCCGAGATTGGTGTGGCTGCCTTTGCCCTTCTGCGTCGTCTGGCCGTAGAAGCACACCTCGTAGTCGTACTCGCCCACGTTGTTCTCGAAGCAGGTGCCCTTGAGGGCTCGTAGAACATCGTCGGGTCCGTAGTTGGCAGATAAGTCGGCGGTGTTGGTTGCAATGGCCTCGGACAGCTCTGAGATCTCGCGCTCAATCGTCTCCACCGACTCGCGAGCCTTTCGTACCTCGTAGGTCTCCCCGCTGTCGGAAGTGCGTGCCGAGTGGGCGACAAGTCCCATATCGGCGAGCCAGTCGCGCGCACCCGCAAGCAGATGGCCAATGCCGCCCAAATCCGACTCTGAGCTTGCCGGTTTGAACTGGCGCAGCTCCGCGATGGCAGCACCGAGGTCAGACACGTCAACAGTAGCCACAGCAGTACCCGCGTTGACCTTTGTTTCCTCCCAGGCGCGGATGGCGTCCTTTACGGCTGGGTCGTTGAAGTTGGGGTTGTACGAGCTCTTGAGTGTGTCAAAGATACTGTCGTAGCGGTCGCGCTCAACCTGCACGATAATGGCGCTGTCGATCTGAGCTTGGAGACTAGCTCGGACCGACTCGAGTCGGTCGGCAATAGCGATGATTTCCTCTGGCGTCTTCTTCTCCACGATGCCGCGCGCAGCCTGCTCCTCGAGAGCTTCGTCGAGCGCTTTCTGGAAAATGACTATGCTTTTCTGCTTTTCGGCCAGCTGGCGCTCCTTCGTGACGATATCCTTTTGCTGCTGGTCGCGTGCCTCGGCTGCCTTCTTCACCAGCGGTTCGCGCGCTGCGAGGCCCTTCCGCAGGACCGCCAGCTCGCGCTCAGATTTTGCCACGTACTCGGCGTGGATCTCAGCGCATTTGTCGTCACACACTCCTTCCAATTCGTCACTGCCGTCGCAGCACACGTCGTAGTCGCAGACACCGTCGTGGACCCGTGTCGACTTGAGGTGGCCAGGGAAATGGCCCTTGTTGGCGCAGTAGAAGAGACCATTGGGGCACGCACCCGTACCAGGCTCGTCGCTGCCGTCGGGACAGTCGCAGTAGTCGTCATTGACACGGTCGAACGGAATGACAATCTCAGGATGGCCTAGACAGGCCCAATTGCCGTTGGCGTCGGGGACGTAGAGGGCTTGATCTGGGGTTAGCAAAACAGCAGGCTCAATTCAGCACGCAAACTCACTCGCAGGATCGACGCCCTTGACCGAGGCATGCGCCACAGCGAGGCCTACCAGTAGAGCAGTCGCCTCCAATCGCATTGTGCTAGAATGTCGAAGTGAAGTAACGAGTAAGTGGTGAAGTTGAGCCGTGCTATATGGACGCCTGTGGGGTTGCACTTCAGCGCTTAGCACTAATGGGTGAATATTCTATAAATACAGTTGATATGTACAATCCTAAGGGATGAAGGCTCGTAAGGAGGCCCGTAAGGAGACTCATAAGGGGAGGGCTTTCTAAACCAGAGGAAACTTCACACTTCTAGAGATAAGCGCCGTGGAGTACGCGGGTGATCACAAATCCAGGGCCTCGCGGAGCTGGTCGTCAAACTGGTCCTCGATGTCAGGCGAGTCGGCGCTGAACATCTGGCGCACACGTATAAAGAACACGTAGAAATCCGAGGCTGTCACCGTGAACCAGAACACGAGGTGGTTGCGCCAGACGGTCAGCAGCTGACTCCATGTTTCCGACGGCACCGCCGTTGTCGAGCGCGAGGCCTCATATGCGAACACCTTGATGCGGTTAACAGGCGAGCCGTACAGTCGGTTGATGCCCTGTAGAGTGCGAATGGCGCGGCCGAGGAAGATGAGCTCGAGCGGGATCTTGGTGGTATCTTTCATGAAGTTCTGGAACCGCTCTTTCTGCGTTTCCTGCTCCTTGAACCGCTCGCGCTCAGCCTCCTCCTCGCTCAGCACAGGCTTTTCCTTGCCGCCGTAGCTCTGCATCATTGTCGTCGACGCAAACATGTCGACATCGCCAAAACCCCACTCCTCGGCGACCTCCTTGACGGTGGCTGTGTCGAGCAGGAACAGGCCCTGCCACAGCCGGCTGTACTGGTGTCGGAACCTGTCGCTTTCGCGCGTGTACAGTCCGTGGTCAATGAGCACGAGCTGCTGGCGGCCATGCACTCGTCGCATGATGACGTTTCCCGGGTGCGGGTCGCAGTGGACATGGCCCCATGAGAAGATCTGGCGCGCAATGAGGCGCGTGAGCACGTCGACGGCCTGGTAGCTGTTGTAGTGCGAGCGCACAAACTCCTCCTTGTTGCTGAGGCTGACACCGTCAATCCACTCTGCCACGAGCACGCGCTTGCTGGACATGTGGTGGTAGATCTTTGGTACGTGCACGACGTTGCGGAACTCCGAGTCGTTGTCGACGAGCTGCTTCAAAATGTCCGAGTTCTCAGCCTCGTAGTTGAAGTCAATCTCCCTCTGGAGCTGCTCAGCGACGTGCTCGGCAACAAAGTAGATGGGCAGGTCAAACAGGTACTTCTCGTATATCCACATGAGCCACTTGTAGGCACCCACATCCCAGGCCACCTGTTTCTTGAGGTCGCTATGCTGGATCTTGACAGCGACCCACTCGCCCGTGTCCTTGAGTCGCGCCTTGTGGACCTGGGAGATGCTGGCCGACGCAAAGGCGCGGTGGTCAATGTAGTCAAAGAACTCGTCGGGGAAGACGCCGAACTCAGAGTAGAAGACTTGCTCGATCTCGGCCCAGGTGTCCTGCGGCGCAGAGTCAAACAGTCGCGAGAACTTGTCTCTAAACTGCATGGGGAAGATGCCGGCCTGGATGGCCACGGCCTGGCCGAGCTTGATGTATAGGCCCTTGTTCTGGGTGATGAGCGTGTAGAGCCGGTTGGACGAGCGCTCGTGCAGAGCATCAATGTCCTTGCCCTCGGTGAAGTTGAACTTGTAGTCGAGGCCAATGTACATGAGGTCGTAGACGGCACGTACTGTGCGGGTCACGGACGAGGCGTACAGGTAGCGGTCAATTGCGTAGCCTGAGCCGAACAGCGCGCCGGCAACGACGAGACGCACTGGCCATTTCGATGCCGGGGCTCGCTTCTTTGGCAGGGATGCTGGCGACGGAGCAGCCACGTTCTCAAACGGGCGCGCGTGTCGCGACGCGAATCGTACGGCCCGGACGGCGAGCCGACTGGTCGGTCCTACACGGCCCGCTGACAGTGGCGCTGCTAGTGGCGCTGCCAGTGGATGCGATGCCAACCGGAACATTTGACCGGTGGAGTGTAGGACGGCAGGGCTGCAGCAATGCAATTAGCGCCACCGATGCGCGATGCTCGCGGCTGACTGCACAAAGCATAACCGCGGGCCTCAGTGCTGAACAGTCGCCAGTGCCAAATACCGCGGAGATTTATGACACATCAGCGACATTTAGGACATTTTTCACCATTAAAGCTTTAGTGTACCGGGCAAATGGTAGCGCAGACGGCGCAGGCCCGCTATCTCGCGTGCATACATTCCAGGCCCTGCAAGTACAGCCTGCAACTAGCCAGTGAGCTTGTTACAGCAGGTTCGAACAGCCAGGATTCGGGATAAGTGTATGGAGTTGAGGCATTGAGGCATTGACACATTGAGGGATAACCAATTGATGATACCCGGTGGTTCTTTTCTGGTTCTTTCTGTTCTTTCTGTTCTTTCTTGATCCTTCTCCCTGGGCTTACTCCTGCTCCCTGGGCTTAATCCTGCTCCCTGGACTCAATCCTGCTCCTTACTGGCCCGAGCTTGCTGGGCGATCGAGCCCCTGCGCCGTTGCCCTAACACCAATACGGCTCAGCGTGAAACAGGGTCTGCGTACATCTAACCTCAACCTCACGGCTTCTTCTCCCGGCTTATTCTCCCCGCGTATTCTGCTTATTCCCACTGCTTATTCGCGCTTACTCGCATGCGATCATGAAACAAACCAGCGTTAGCGAGCGACAAGCGTAACCGGGAGCAACGTGCAGGGTACGGAGACGGAACAGAGGTTGGACGCGGATCGGGGTGGGTCCACCGGATCGGGTTGGGTAGAGGGTAAGCAGCACCAGCAGAAGCAGAAGCAGCAGGCCAAAGCAGTGCCAAGGTACACTCTGTTGCAACCACTGCTTGCCACCGCTATGGCCACCTCACCATGGAGCCTGGTTCTCGAAGCAAAAGTTAAATTAATAGGCGGCTCGAAACTCTACTGAAGCAGTCGTTAGCAGGCGCCCCTTATTTCCTATCTCATCCACCTGCACCTTGCATGGCAGATGCATGAGCTGGCCTCTGGGGGCCAAACACCAAATCCCAACTACAACAACCAAATCGGACCTGCCAGCTACTGAACTTAAACTAGCGCACCGGGCGGTGTGCACGTTCTCAGCCCGAGGCTTAACCGGTCAGTGCTAGGAATACTCGGCAAGTAAAACTCGTCAAGTAACAGCTGGCTAGTCAGCATGACCATACGCTAGCCCGAAGCCTGGTCTTGCCTGGTACTCGACTTGGCAGCTTGGCCGCTTGACCCGGGGATGCCCGTGAATGACCTTGGCACTTTCGTCCTTCCCTTTCTCCACCCCCTCCCCCTCGCCTCTCCCCTCTTTCTGCCCTCTCGATTGACTGCTTGACCCCCTGGCTCCCCGCTCCCCGTGTCATTAGGTGAAATTTTCCTCTTTTCGTCAGGCACCGCATGGCGATCTTGCGCACGTCGCCGATCCCTCCCCGATCGAACCGGCTGCTGTCGATGCTCGACTGCACATCTGTCACCCAATTTTCTCGCCCTATATGTACCAACAAATGCCCAAGATTTCCTGCTTCGTCCGTCACTTCGTCAACTTCGTCATAGTCGACTGCCCCCTCGCTTGTTGACTCCAATGACACTCTACGGCGCAAAGCATGTCGTGGTCGCCGAATGGGTGCTGTGCATCCTCAGTCTGGCTCTGCTGCTGCTACGAATTTACGTCCGCACCCGCATGGTGAAGGTCGGCATCCAGCGTGAAGAAATCATCCTCATATTTGCCCAGGTCTCGTTCTTTGCCTGGATCTCCATGGACGCTTTCACCATCAGCCGCCGCTTCATGGAGCCCTACATGTCGTACCTCAAACTGCCCCAGGTCTACATTGACGAGCCCGACAGCGTCAAAATCCAGGTCCTAAAAATCGTCTATGCCTCGGGCGTCATCTACTACATCTCCCTGTGGGCCGTCAAACTCTCCCTCGTCAGCCTCTACTACCGACTCATCCCTGCCGGCTCCAAAACCCGCGCAGTCCTCAATTTTACCGCCATCTTCTGTCTCTGCTCCGTACTCGTCACCGTCCTCGTCAGCCTCTTCCTATGCCACCCCATCTCCCTGAATTGGTCCCTCGACCCCAACCACTTTTGCTACTCCTCCACGGCCGTCACGCCCTTCGTCATCTCCGAAGTCCTCAACCTCATCTCCGACATCTTCATCTTCGCCATTCCCTTCTCCATCATCCGTAAGCTCACCGACATTGGACCTCGCCAGCGATGGGGTCTCATTACAACTTTCGGATTCGGTTTCATGACCATCGCAGTGCTCATCATCCGTGTCGTGCTCGTAGCCTCGTCGGGTTCCATTGCCCACACCGCCGTCCTTTCGGCCCTCGAGGAGTTCACGGCCATGGTCTGTGCCGACCTTCCCGTTCTGCGACCGCTCCTCCGACCCAGCGCCATTCGCAAGATCTTCTCTCGCAAATCAATTCGCGACTCGGACGTCAGCGCTGAACAGCTCGGTACCGCCTCGGACAAGTACAACGGCGGCGACGATGACGATCTCGACCTCGACGTCACTTCGTCTCTCGACATGGATCTGTCCACGCCTGCCGACCACCTGTCACACTCGCGTACCGACAAGTCCAACTACACAGCTCATCAACGGCCTGTTGCTGCCCCTCAGCCAGATATGTCGCAGCGGCTGTCAACACGCCGCCAGTCCTACTACCCAGATGACGAAAGCAGCGGTGACGAGGACTTTGGCTTTGAGGAAAAGCCCCAGTCGAACCAGCGCACATATGGCAGTAGTTCGGCCATCCCAGTACCCCCTGGCTCTGAAGAGCATGGTGTCATTGTCCCCAGCTACATCATCTCGGAGCCTCTTCCGAACCCGGTTATCTAGACGGCGCTGGACAATAGTTATGATAATGATAATGAACCCAATGGATAAATTAGTTGCAATGACTGTGTGCGGTGATCTAGATAGTCCTTTGTAAAATCGATTTCTTCAGCGCTGCCTGAATGTGCTTCGACTGATGAATGCTGCGATGACCTAGTAATACCATTTTAGTTTCTGGTTCAAACCGACATAAGCCAAAGCTGGCTGCAGTCTCATGCTGAAGAGAAATGGCCATCCGAATCCTCACTACTTAGCCACCATCTAATCACGACTACTAACTGAGATGGTCACAATACCACCGCTAGTGAAAGGCAATGTTGAAGTTTAACAGCCCCCCCCTCTTCACCGATGGTCTCCTCTCGCCCACACTTGCATACACCCATATACACCACTACGCCCTCAACGTATTCTCAAATCATTCATTTACCATAAGCTACCGTTTCATGTCAGGGCCAAGGAATGGCGCCCAGTCATGCATCATGTCAGTATCGTATCTCCAATAACTCCAATACCACTAATACTCCATTCATCATCCGTCGTTATTCTCCTCAACTTCATTTCTCAATCTCCTTCATAGTGTCCGCGACACTTCACTCATAACTCGCCTCACTCATAACTCGTGCAATGCATCTCATAAAGTCAATCTCTGCGACAAAGGCTCTGTCAAAACGACGAGGGACCGCCAGAGTAGGCGGCAACAAGACCAATGCCTTCATAGGTCGAGCCTCCAGACTTGGAGCCCTGCCGTGGCCGCTGCCTGATGGGCTTGCGGGGCTCCTCGGCCTTGACTGGCTGCACGGGAGTAGCAGTGGGCGAGCCGCTACCGCGAGCAGACAAGGACGAGGCCCGGGCCAGCCCGGCACGCGACAGATTGAGCGCCTCGTCGTGGCTAATGCCCGACTGCGACATCGTACGGGGCTTGGCCTGGCGTGCCTGGAAGACGCCCGTCGACTTGAGCGCCGAACTGCGGGTGAGCTCTTCCTCAATGAGCGCAATCGAAGGCCGCTCAGGGCCCGAGTACGAGTTGGCGCGGTGATGCCCGCTGGCCTGCATGGCAGCAGCTACAGAAGACGGAGACCCCGACATCGACGACGATGGCGACGACGACAGCGTCGAGAACCAGTCAAAGATGGAGCTGCGCCGGCGGCCGTCGGAAGGGGCAACATCAATCGGCGACGAGGCCGTTTCCATTTTGTCTTCAGGACGAGGCATGACGACAGTTTAACAAGGTCAACACGAGCTCAGTCAGGCTAGAAGTGCGTGCAACAGACACGAAGTCAGTACGACAGCTATTATCTCAGCGGCGGTTACGAGGAAACACAATGAATGACCTCTGACTCAGGGGCCCAGCAGACACAGCCAATCTGTATCTGCTGATCTCGGTTCAAGCGTGATCTGGTCAATGTCCAGATGAGACAGGTTCAAGGGATAAACAGCAGGATGGGTTCGTTTCGGTCGTGGCTTGCAATCACAAGTCTATGGTAGGAACCAGAGAGGGGGCACTAGTCAGGTGCTGGGCGAGCCCTAATTATAAGGTTCTGTGATTAGGCCGGGACCGGGGGCGAGCCCTGCCCTGTGACGGCTAGCTGAGCCCGTACCCTTGTTGAATCCCCACTTTGCCTGCATGCAGCAAGAGACCCGCACCCACGAGGGGGTACCGCCTAGCCGGAGCAGAGACGGCAGGCAGATGAGGCGGAAGGCAAAATACAGAGGTTATATAGAAGTTCTTTGTATAGAGGCTCCTAAGTTCTGGGGCCCTTTACGGCCTCTTCACGGACCTGTACTGTGCGTATTGCTTTACAGACCGTCGCGTGGACGGCAACCCTAATGTGCCGGCCCGGCATCCGAGGATTAGGGCTTACCCCGGATTTTCTGCCGCACGCTCGAGGCGCAAAACACTACTACCTGGTGGACAAATTAGCATACAATTAAACATTAAATAAGCGTTCATGACGTATCAGTCGTCTAGCCCTATAACAGGTTGAACGACCATGTGCTGGTGGCGCTGGATGTGGCCGGGGATGGGTGTGCAAGGTTGACCTCGCTGGCATGTGGTGACGACAGTCGCAGAGGCCGCAAGTTACGCTGGTTGCGAGTCGCAGCGGTACTGCGTTTATCTTCAAGACCGCGCAGTGTGTCATCGAGTCGGCTGCTTTCGCTGCCTGTTCGTGACACGTCGCTGCCCGAGTCGCTAAGGCTCGCTGCTGATGAAGCCGACGAGAAGCTGTCATCAATGCCCAACGACGGGCTGCGCTGGCCGTCAGACGAGCCTTGAGGAATTGTCAGCTGCGGGTTGTTGGCAAAAAGCATCGACGACCAGGTCGCCGACGGCTTGAGCCGGCTGCGCAGAGGCACGCGAACCGGGGCACCCAAACTTGAAGCCGACGACCCAGCGTACTCCTTCATGGGGCTTGCCGACGAGCGACGCTTGGGGACAATGAGCGAGTCGCTGGGAGACGAGGACCGGCTTATTGACGACACGACGCGGTCATGGAAGGTCGAAATAGACCGCTGCGGCACACGGTCATTGACCTCGACAATCTTCTCAAACTCGCGAAACTCAAGCAGACGCTGAACGAGACGCTCGAGGGACAGGCGCAGAGCGCGGTTGTAGTTGCTCTGAGCGCGCGACTCAAATTGGAGCTCAGCTTCGCGAGCTCGGCAATCCTTGTGTACGTCCTCGAGCGAGTCCTCGAGCGAGCCAAGCTCATCCGACAGTACTTGTCCCTCAACGACACTGGTGTCCTCGTCAGACGCCAGTTCATCGGCAAGGGAGAAGCCGCCAGTGATGGTCTTTTCGGCAAGCAGTACCTGGAATGCCTCGTTCTCCTCCATGAGACGAGAGTTGACGCTGCGAGTCTGCTCCATGTCTTTCTTGACGGTGTCGAACCGCAGCGTGTACTCGCGCGACACGAGCTCCATTTGCTGGTGCAGCATGTCGAGCTCGTTGCGGAGTCGGTCAATCGTCTTTGACTCGCTGGCTCTTGATTCGACCGCTTTGATATGGGCATGCTTGTCGGAGGAGGCATCTATAGTAGCGTTTGACGATGCAGCAGACACCGTCGACGAGAGCGACGGTGCCAGGGATGGTGTTGGGGACGGCAGAGGGGCCGAATATGCGGATGATGCAGTAGAAAGTGCTGATGACGAGAGAGCTGACGAAATGGACAGCTGTGGCTGGGTCTTTGCTCGTGCGCCGAGAGACGAGATGCGCGCCTCGTAGCTGGCTTCCTTGTCGAGCCACTGTTGTTTCTCGTTGATGTAGTTCATGAGTTCTTGGGACATGGAGCTTTCGAGCTCGTTTTTGGCGCGTCGTGAGTCCTTGAGCTCTTTGCGCAGGGCGTCGAGCTGGCGGTCGCGGTGCAACAAGTCTTCCTCGAGCTGGCTCTGCACCGTGAGGGCATCGTTGAACTTGGACTTGTACTCGCGTAGAGCTCCCTCCAGCTTGAGAGTCTCCATTTCTTCAAACTCGAGGGCGCCCTTGAGCTTGTCGTTTGCAGCAGCGAGTGACGTTATTGACATTCGGCGGCCGCGGTGTGTAGGAGTGTGTAGAGGGGACGGGACATGCTGGGTATATACAGGGGTCTCGTGGCTGAGGCGGTTGAGCGAGTTGCTGCTGATCGGTGACAGGTGTGAGCCGTCGTCAAACGGCGAGTCATCGTCCCGTGGCCGAGACGACCGCTGCGGAGACGCTGCAGGCGATGTGTGAGCCGGCGCGGGTCGGCTGATGAGGCTTCGTCCGTAGTTCATGTCGAGCAATCAGTCCACAGAGCAGGTCGATCAAGTTATAGGTCGGAGGACGGACGGACGGGGTAGAGTCAGGGAGAGGTCGGAGGTTGGAGCCAGTCGACGAGTCACTTTGACGAGTCACTTCAGGTCAGGTCGACAGGTCTATGAGGCAATGCAATGATACGAAGGAGGCAAACGAGGGGTCAAACAGGGGTGCGGAGTTGGAAGAGCTGGAAGAGCTGGCAGAGTAGCACGGGCTTTGCATGGACTCGAGGTGGTGAAACAAGCAAGAAGGTCAGACTGGGCTGCCTGTAACAGAGGCGAGCCTCAAACGGGAAGGTTGCCAGAGCAGGCAGTGAAGGAGCAGAGACTTGGCTGAAACGGGGGCCAGCGGATCAATGGGGCCGCGCAGGCAACAATGACACAGCACAGCAGACGTGGCCGTGAGGAGGATCTGTAACCTGGGATCAAGGGACAGACGGGGCCGGAGCCGGTGGGGACAAGTGGGTTTCAGAGTCAAAAAGCTGCTGCCTGGCAGTGTTAATAGTTGGATTTGGGGTTGTTTAGGGGTCTTACGCGCCTGTCCCAACCCAGCAGCCATTCCGCCGATCGCTTTCCTTTTTGCCATGCTACCCAACGTGGGCCAGATTCGCAGACCCTGCTGAACCCGCGGGGTAGCGGAGACAGCATGGGGGTATCACTGAGGGTGAATGGGAGTAGCAAGACGAATATTACGGTACCGTGTTGCACAACATGGCCAGCGTGGACAATATGGCCAGTGTGTAGGTCAACCTACTGCTTTACTTCTACTGCTCTACCCGGCCCCGGTCTTCGGCCTTCCGACCCGACATCTGTACATTCCGTCTCAGCACTTCACGTGTGCCTGCTTTGAGACGCACGCCTAGGGTAGAGAGGTTGTCGAATGCAGTCCCGGAGCGATTGGCCGAGTCCGAAGTAGTAACTCCAGTCTGGTTCCTGCCATGCGATAAGACAGGGTGTAAGATCCGCGCGCCGATGTCACAAGCAGGGGTCACTAGTGGATCACTGATGGTATAGGCATCGGCGGGGTGCCGAAAATGACGACACCGCGAATGCGTGTTTCCTGCTGGAACAGGATAGCCACCACCACCAGCTCCACCGAGTACCTCTTCACCGGCTTTCGCGTACTACCATTACCAGCCGATGTAACCGTCCGAATGCGTGTTGTCGGTGCCACGTTGGTACGCGGGTGCCAATCAGCGCAGGGCACTCGAGCAGATTAAGCTCGCTCAGCCGTGCCCAGCCAATTCCGAGCTGCCTCATTTGGGTCCGCTCGACGTACATGGATGGTCGGCGGGTACGCGCCATAATGCAACCTTAGCGGATAGCTTGTTGGTGTCGAGGCGTCGGGTGCACAAGGTATGGCTGGTGTCATGCTCAGTTCGTGTTATGGTCATGTTCCGCCAGCTAACCAAGTCACATGACTCACATGACCTCGCTCACTTCAGGCACTCTTCACTGCTAACCAACCACTGTATTTGTCCCTATGTTGTTATTAAACGCTGTCGAGGGTTCCAATACAGTAATCTCGTATAGCCTCTGCCTTCATAGCTCATGTATTCGATCGCTATGGATCATTGGCAGCGGCAGGTGTGATGCATGGAACGGCGTGGGATCAACAGTGCGTTGCCGCAGAAACACCTGTGCAGGCGCGGCTGCAGAAAAGTGTGTCAGATTCGCTTTTCGTTTGCACGGCTGGAGAGCGTGACGGCCCTTGTCCCAATTAGGTAATGTCCCGGTCCTGGATATACACGCATCTCCAACCCACTCTCGCAGGGCACTTTTCAGGATCCATCATTGAAAGTACCGACTCCATCTCGACCGACATCCCACACCACAACAATGGCCAAGGTTTCATCAGACGTTTCTTCCTCGCGCAGAAAGTCCCGCGCGGCCCACTTCCAGGCCCCCTCGTCGGTCCGACGAGTCATCATGTCGGCTCCTCTGTCCAAGGAGCTGCGGGAGAAGTACAAGATCCGCTCGATCCCCATTCGCAAGGACGACGAGGTCCTTGTTGTCCGTGGCTCGTCCAAGGGCCGTGAGGGCCGTGTCTCGCAGGTCTACCGTCTCAAGTACGCCATCCAGGTTGACAAGGTCACCAAGGAGAAGGCCAACGGTGCTTCGGTTCCCCTCAACCTCAACGCTTCCAAGGTCGTCATCACCAAGCTGAAGCTCGACTCTGACCGCAAGGCCATCATCAAGCGAAAGAGCGGTGTCGACGTCGAGTAAGTTGTTCGTCTCGAATGATTTATTCTCGCAAAAATGGGCATGCTGTCCAATGCAACTTAACCCGGTTAGCTTGTATATGTAATGAACGTCATTTTCTTTGGAAGTGCCGTGTGCACAAACGGGGAGTCTCCTTAGAGAGGCGATACCGTCTGACTGGTATAGAGACTAGAGCTTTAATTAGAGCTTGTATTGACTTCTGAAGAAGAGGACTCCTGGGAAGAGAGTACTTCGTAGCTAAGGTGATCATATCCATGGCGGTTCTCCTTACCAAATCCAAAGTAGCTCCAGACCCTCACAGTTGTGTAATAGACTTTAGACTGGCCTATTAAAGTCATGTTACTGCCATCCAGCACTGCTGTAGCCCGGAGAGTTACATTTTTCATCGTTGAAACTCTAGTGCAAACTGGACAGCCGTGCTGATAACCCCTGAATTCGATCATCTACTTCGAATTCGATCAGGCACTGCCTTTTTGTCTACTTCTCACCATGGGTTTATTAACAGTGCTGCGGAAACAGCGACTCAAGGACCGCGAGATCCGAGTGTTGATGCTGTATGTAACTGTCTGCTTCACCTCTTCTTGTCTAACACAGGGGTCTTGACAATGCCGGAAAAACGACTATAGTCGACTCGATTGCCGGTCGGGATATCTACAAGGTGAGCCCAACACTGGGATTCAATATCATGACAATCGACTACTCGGGGTAGGTATTCTGTGTCCGCTGAATTACTGCTGACACAGGTGTAAACTCAACATATGGGACATTGGCGGCCAAGCGTCGCTACGGCCGTTTTGGCGAAACTACTTCGAGAAAACAGAGTTTCTAGTGTGGGTCGTGGACATTTCGGCTCTGGATAGACTCGACGACTGCAGGATAGAGCTGCACAAGGCCCTCAACGAAGATAGACTGCTGGGTGCAGGGCTGCTCGTGTGGGTCAATAAGCTAGACAGCATAGCTGGTTCTGACGAGTCTAAACAAGAGCTCGTCGAGAACGTGGCTCGCCAGCTTCAACTCGACACAATTGACCATCACAATTGGAAAGTCCTAGGTTGCAGTGCCTACACGGGGTACAACCTTGATCGCGGCATGGACTGGATTGTCGCCGAGGTCAAGAGCCGTCTCTACCTCCTTGATTGACCTAAGGTGAAATTCCTATATTAGCATTATCGTGTCTTACGAGCCTAGCATTAATTTATTCTTGTTTAGTTTATTCCTGTTTTATTCCTGTGTATTCTTGTTCCTGTCATACTCTTCTCGTTCCAGCTCTCTCCAGTCGCATCCATACCAGGTTAAGGGCTGGCATCTCACTTTCGAGTTCACCGACTACCAGGCCATCAGCCAGCTAAACACGACACGATGAGCGGGGAGAATCTGGACTACGACATGGAGGAAGAAGAAGAAGATCTCTTCGAGGATGCCACTGAGGGTGACCTCGAGGCGGACGCCACTGGAGATGGAGACGATGGCGACGGCGACGGCGACCAGGATGATGGTGAACAGGACGGCGATCAGGACGGCGACGGTGATGGAGATGGTGATGGCGAGGATGGCGAGGATGGAGATGGCGACGCGGATGACCTCGACGATACCGGTGAGCCATCAATTGACATGGCCATGGACGAAGATGAGGCCGAGGGGGCCAGCGACGGGAAGCTGAACGCGAATGACAGCCCCAACGGCCATTCCGCGATTGTCCAGGATACAGGCAACGAGCAGCTCAATTTCAAGCTTCGCCATCCCATAAAGCCCGAAAGAGAACTTCTCGAGTGCGCTACCTACGATATAACCCCCTACGTGGCCGCTCTGCACAGCTGTCCAGTCTACTGCATGTCCTTCTCGTGGGGACTCAAATGGATGTTTACAGGAGGCATGGATGGGTTTGTGCGAAAATACAACTTCATGGACTCGGTGAATGGCAAACTACCACTCACAGTGGCCCAGAAGCATCCGTTTGTTGATAGCGTCACCAAGTCTGGTGTGCTGATGTCATATTGGGAAAACGAGCAGCCTGTGTTTCAAAAGGATGTCAAAACAGCCTCCGATGGCTTGTACGAGCCCAAGATCTCGCCAGTATACTCGCTGGCCGTGCAGTCTGAGGCTCTGTGGCTGCTTGCGGGACTTGAATCGGGCGGCATCACGCTTCAGACTGTACGACACAATGAGGGTCAGATTCACTCGTACTTTGACAAGCACACATCGGCCGTTTCGTGCATCATTCTCAACGATGAGGAAGATCGTGCTCTCAGTGGCAGCTGGGACCACACAGTGGTGGAGTGGGATCTGAACACGGGAACTGCCGTTCACCAGTATACGGGCAGCTCTGGTCAGATCTCAAGCCTCGAGTGGCAGCCTGTAGGAGGAGCCGTCGTCTCGTCCAAGGTCCTCGAGAAGGATCGTGCCAATGGACTTGTAAAGGAAGAAGACGAGGACGATCGCAAGTCTCTTGGCTCGTTGTTTGGAGATGACGACGAGGAGGCCGAAGGTGCAGAGGAAACAGAAAAGCAGGAGCCACAAGAGCCACAAGAGCCGCAAGAGCCCAAGGAAGAGGCACCTATGCCTGAGGAAGAGGAGATTGAAACTGTCGCTCATGCGAACCACGTCTTCTTCACGTCGAGTATAGACGGAACTATGGATATCTGGGACCGCCGGCAACAGTCACGGGCGGGGCATATCCCAGTACCGGAAGGCACGCCGCCATGGTGTATGAGTGCATGCTGGTCGTCGGATGGAAATCTGCTATTCGCTGGCCGGCGAAACAGCACTGTCGATGAGTTCGATATCCGCACGTCGTTGACTCAGCCGTCGCGGACCTTCAAGTTCCCGTCGGTGTCTGGTGCTGTGTCGGCCGTATGTGCCATGCCTAACTCGCGGCACCTGCTGTGTGGCTCACACGACAACATCCGTCTCTACGATCTGCAGGCCTCTTCCAAGGCACCAGTTCCTTTCTTTATTATCCCCGGTCATCATGGTGGTGTTATTTCGTCTATCTACGTTGACCCAGCATGCCATTACATGGTCTCGGCTTCTGGAAGCCGCGGCTGGCAGGGCACTTCCACCGAAGTTGCTCTTGCCTACGAGATTCGCCCCCAGTGAGCGCGCTCGTCAAGTAATGCGAACAGTTGGTCCAGTCACCGTGGATGAACAGCTTTAAAAAGTGGTCTCCTGTGGATCACATACCGCTCGGGTCGTTTGTGCCGACTTATGTGATAAGGATACCCTAGACCCTTATCATAATGCCGCAGGATGACCAACTATGCCCCTATATATATAGAGAGATATCCCTCGATATCCGTGTATCCTAGCTTTCAAATGACTTTTTAACGACTTTTCTGGCCCCACTTCAAACATGCCTGAACCACGACCTGTAGACTCGGGCAAAGTGGCCTGGAGCCCGCCCACCTCGTCGCCGTTTCACATCCGCAAGGCCCGACGCCGGTCAAGCCTCTACTACGCCCAGTCGGCAAATGACGACCCAGAACCCATGGATGCCACCGTCGACGAGCCTTCTACGCCCACACGGAAAAGCCACTCGTCTCCTGTGAAGCCTCTAAACGTCTGCTCGAGTTGTCGCCAGCAAATGCTCCATGAATCTCCAGCCGCCGTTGCTTCGCCCGATAGCGGCCACGGCTTCCCGGACAGCCCCTTTCGCAACTCGCCGCGGGACCGGCGCAAGTCGTCACACCGCGAGTCCCTCGTCGGCTCGTATGAGGAGAGCCTGTTTTCGCGCCGACTGGCGGCATCGTCGTGCTCGGCACCAGTCTCGTTCAGCGTCAGTATAGGCGCCATTGGTACCGGCAAGTATGCTGGCCAGCTACCGTCACATTTGCATACCGAGTTTCCGGCGTACTTTTATGATTGGGAGCTGGACCCGACCCGGGAGTCGTCGCCATATGTAGGTGACATTGATCTCGACCAAGTATATGCCGACAAGAGCTCCAAGTTCCCTGGGTATCGGATTCCTCGGACAGGACAGCTCCAGATTGTTGTGTCCAACTACGAGAAGACAGCGGTGCATTTCTTTCTCGTCCCTTATGATTTGTATGGACTTCCACCCTTGTCGAAGACGTTTATCCGCCAAAAGACTTTTGAGGGCGACAAGAAGAAGACTCTGCTGAAGGCTGTGCATCTGCAGTTTGTTCGCCCTGCTAAAGGAGGAATCTACTTGTATGGAAGCATTCGACTCGTCTTCCATAATCGCACATCCTCTCAAACTACTACAAGGTCCGCTGGAGCGCTCGTATCGAGTGCACACCTATCCACAGACACTGTCAATGGAGGGTACGCTACATGGACACCTGAACCACCACCATCCTGCGGCCTATGCTCTACCACCATTGCATAGAGCCCGGCCTAAGGAACTATTAGAATTTCAGTATAGACTTAAATGCATTATCATGACCGAATCCAAGTCACTAGTTCATTTTACTTGTTCATTTTACCACCCCACATGCCCAACGACACGATACCAGACCAGCTGGAGATCGGCTCGGTACGTGCTGGCAATAATGCCCAGGACTCCTACGCAGAGGGATGCGCCGACAAGAGACGAGGACGAGAACAGCGTGCGGTTCGATCCCAAGCGCATCCACGCATACGCCGCAGATTGCCTTGACAACTCCTGATTCTTATTGCGATGGACAAGTTTCTTCGTAGCAGCCTTTTCGTCACGTTGCTTCCTGCGTTCGACCTCTTTCTTCTCAGCCTGCTCGCTCGACTCTGCGACCTGAGCAGCAATGATTGAGGAGGTCACTGACGCAGTGCCAGTCTTGAGCACCGAGTAGGGCGATATGGCTGCCCATGGCGTGGGTAGCGCTTCGAGGGGGTACTTTTGGCTCATAGCAATCGCTGGCCGCATCACGTCCTCGAACAGATCGCCCTCGAAGCTGTCGGCCATGTTGGAGAGCAGCGAGTGCAGGATATCGTCACAGCCCTCCGCCTCTTTGAGTTCGGCACGGTGGTGCTTTATCATGGCCACATACATGTAGATGGGGAGCGCCAGGCTTCCCGTGGCGATGATGTAGTCAAAGACAATACAGATGTCTTCGTACGCTCGGATGTGGTGCGCAAACAGAGTCAGCACGGGGGAGAGGCCGTAGAAGGGCTTGATATCGCGGACCAGCTCGCCGACTGTGGGGTCCTCGAGCGTCAGCACCGCTGGGATGAAATCGAGATGTGCTAGAGACGGCATCAGGTTGGGCATCATAAAGTCGCGCAGGAAGCGCCTTGACAGCAGCTCGAGAATGCGCGGAGCATCGTCACGGCCAAAAATAAGTAACACCACCTGCGCAATATCGTGGTAGCCCTGGTAGTAGGCCAAGTCCGGGTTGCGTGCCAGCACCGAGCAAATAGTGTGTGAGAGGTCCTTGTAGAGGTGTGCTGGAGTTGGTTTCGGATAGAACACGAACGCCCGCTCCACGTCGAGCTGCACCTGGTCGTAGTCTTTACAGGTGTCGGAGTCGACTGATTCGTCATTCTCTTTGTCATTCTCTTTGTCGTGTTCGTCATTCTCTTTGTCGGCCTCTTTGGCATACTCTTTATCGTCCAGCCTAATCCCCAGGAGCGCCGGCCAGACCTTACGTCGCAATTCGTCGGAAACAAGGCCCTGGCGCGATTGGGCCAGTGTTCGCAGCAGGTCGAGGTCCTGCAGCCCGTACGCCGTCTCGATACTGCTCCGCTTCAAATCACACCCCGTCTGCGACAGCGGCTCCTTCTCCGTGTACATGGAGGGGCCCATCTCATTGGGCATGTCAATCCAGGACATGGCCATGGCGGCTGTTGTTGTTGGCCACTAGCGGGTTTGCTAGGAAAGCTCGAGTTCCTGATGCAGGGTTTACAGCCGTGTTTTCCCCTGAGTCCCCTGAGTTTGAGCCTCCCCTGATTTTCCCTGACTTGATTTCCTAATGGACCGCTACGACCGGGGACGGGCCGTCGGGGCAGGCCTTTTCTCCAGTGTCGTCGAGGCGACGGTCAAATCGACGGGCCAGCTGGTAGCTCTCAAAGTCGTGGATGTCGATGCTGAACGGCCACCTCATGACTGCCGCCGAGAAGCACACATTCTGAAGCAGCTCAACGCGAAGCAGTGTCCGCACGTTGTGCGCCTGATTGACACTTTTGAATACACTCGTTTCGACACGGAGCGTGTGCTGGTGCTCGAGTATCTCCCGTACAGTCTTGACAGCGTCGTGAAGGCAAACTGCAAAGCTCAGTACCCGACTGGCTGGCGCAACGCCTTGTCCGAGTCTCGCGCGCTGAACATCATCCAAGACGTTGCAGCAGCTCTTGCATTCGTACACGCCGAGGGCATTATCCACCGCGATGTCAAGTCAGACAACATCCTGTTCAGCACCCTTGATGGCTCGCCTGTGTTGGTGGACTTTGGCATCTCGTGGGAACAGCCCGACAACGGCGGCAAAGAAGCCGAGCTGGCGAAGATCACCGACGTCTCAACCGCATCCTACAAGGCTCCCGAGCTCCTGTTCAGCTTGACGAGGTACTCGGCTGCCATTGACATCTGGTCACTCGGCTGCGTTGCATGTCTTCTCTTTAGTGCTGAAGGCACTGCACCATTCACGCCCTATCGAG
The DNA here is from genome assembly GCA_030570555.1 of Sugiyamaella valdiviana. NCBI lineage: Eukaryota > Fungi > Ascomycota > Dipodascomycetes > Dipodascales > Trichomonascaceae > Sugiyamaella > Sugiyamaella valdiviana. The sequence continues at coordinate 683,390 of JAJLWF010000005.1, forward strand.
GAGATATAGCTCTGTTCGCCAGTCAAGCTGATGCTCTTGGTGCCCCTTCGCTCGACATTTGGCCGGAGATGATCGGGAACTCGAGCTTTGGCAGTATGGACCTCAGTTCTGTGCAAACACCCGCAGACCCATGGATCCACCTCGCTCCAAATGCGTCGGGTGACATACGCACCAAGCTTCTCGCCCAATGCCTCCAGTTCGAGTCAACTCACCGCCCCAAAGCACCCGGCATCGTCTCCATCATTAATAATCTGAAGAACTGAGCCAGAAATGAAATCATTTAGCATCTACTTGTAGTATTTTACACATGCCTGTCCATTGATACACTAGCTATACAACACACACAATAAATAAATAAATATTGGTCAGAAAAAGACCTCGAGAAACGGAGTCTTCGACCGTGAGAAGCTTTGCTTACAGTCCTTGACGGCGCACGTCTTGGGCGGTCCCAGCTTCGTGCGCTGTCGGTTGACAATCTGATTGACACAGCGGCCACAGTAGACATGGCCACACTTTGCAAAGAACACTCGTTTCGACAAGAGGCGATCCGTGTCGCTGATATAGCCAATAGCCTTTTGGAAGTCACCTCTTTGCTTCCTGAGAGTTTTGGGTGACGCTTTCCGGCCTTCCAAGTGTTCTGGATCGTCATGCACTTCAGATTCTCCACCCTCGACCCCAACTCCAAGTTCAGTGTCGCAAAACGCACACATGGGATGCGTATCAGCAGTCAGGCCCCTGGTGAAGTCGGGCCGTGCTGTCGGTGGCGACCCCGGCTTATCGAGCTCATCCACTTCCAACGATGGACTCTCGACTCCAGTATCGTTCATGCTCATCAAAAGCGCCTGGTTCAACAGCGTATCTTCCATCATAGTTCCAAACGACAATCCGGGATAGAGTTGGTGGAAAAAAGGTTCCATGAGGTCGTCCTCGGGGGATGGTGATTGAACCACCCGAGGCGATTGTCGGGCTGTCGTGCTTCTCGTATGTGGACCCGGGCGTCTTCCTCGGCCACGGCCACGGAACACGGGCCGCCGTAGCAGGTGCCCAGCTCCCATGAGTGACCGCCCGTTGAGCCGATCCAGTGCTGCCATAATGACCGAGTTGATCATACGGTTGTCCGGCGCTGGCTCGCTCATCTCGCTGTAGTCAAAATTGTTGCTCGACCCGGGCAAATGCAGCCCCAGCGGCGTTTCGAGCGGCGGTAGCCGTGGAGGCGGGCTGATGTGACGAACAGATGTCTCTACGACATCGTCCGAGTCCGAATCCGAGTCGGAGATGACTATGACCTCCTCGTGGGACATTTGTAAGGTCGGACAGGTGCATTCACCCGCGATCCCAAATAGTTATATTGGCCAGCCGCGCCACCGATATTGAAAATCTGCCACTTTGCCATCCTCCATTGTCCAAGCAACTGACATGAAGGCTGAATATAGCGCGCCCGACTTGAAGCACACCATTGACTCGAGCGATGTGCCGAGCGCTGACGTCGCCACAGACCGCGACGCTCCTGCGCCCGCTAGCAGCTCGAGCCTCGGCAAACTGCGCCACGACATCTTCAACTTGCAACAGGCCACCAACCGGTTCTTAACTGAACGCATGAAAACGAACCAGCCTGTCACAGGCAAGGAGGAGGAGCTAGAGAGGAAGATCCTCGACGGAGACGAGGACGAAGAAGATTAAGCGGAAGAAGATCAAGAGGAAGAAGATCAAGCGGGAGAGCATGGGTTCCCGAAGAGTGGTAGAAGAGTAGACAAAGTTGACTGCATAGCTTGAAGTGCTAGTCCGTCATTTGTCGACACATGCTCGAAAAGGACTTACAGCTATTCCTGACTGGTTTACATCATGATTCATACGGGCAGCTCCAAGGTGTTCCTGGGCCACCCGCTATATATTAGTACGGGTATCGGAGAGCGGTTGGTCGTTCATATCCTGCTCATCGCATCAAAATCATCTTCTTCTTGGGCGCCAGAGCACTCCGCCCTGAAGACTTGACCGGGACACCCATGGGTTTCATTTTGAGGTGGCTCTTGAGCTCGTACATGTTTTCCCTGTCGGGTGACTGGACGAGTTGTGACTGTGTTAGAATGAGCTAAGAGAGTGAGCCGAGGGCACGAATAGCTAGCTACTTACTGTGAAGGTGACGTAGCTAGTCGTTGCACGCAGCTTGTCTTTTGTATCTGGGATTGACTTTGTGTTGTCCTTGACGTCTCTCACGTCTGTTCGTTCCCTTAGTTCGCGCAGTGGTGTTCGGGTTTCGGCGGAGCGACGGGGCCGCCGCGTGACGGGCGAGTCGACGGGCGGAATGTTCTCCTTGTCTGTTGACACGACTTGGTCGAGATCCTTGTATATTTGCATTGTTATGCCTGCTCGGTTGTGTCTTGATGCTGTTTTGGCGGCCAGGATTAATTATGCTTATCCATCTCAGATAGTTACCTAACCCATGCATTTGTTTGGCGACTGCCTAATTGGGAACAGCCTTGATCCATCACTACTGTGTGCTTACATCTGTCTTCTTACCAGTCGTTGCAGCATGAGTTCTCTCATTGACCTTTCCACGCCCGCTCCAGTGCGCAGCGGGGTCATCGCGGACTTCACTCCTACACTATCCCGTGCTCTGGCCGAGTGCTTCAAGCGTCGCAAGGAATCGCTGCTGCCTCAACGGCCCTCATCTATAGAGGAAGAGTCTGAAACTGCAAATGCGTCACGCACATCGCAGTCTTGGCTGGATACTACTTCACCAATCACTCGGCCGCAGACCATGAGTCCACTGGAGTTCCTCAACGACAAGGAGAACAGAGATGTGCATCTATCGGCAGTAAAGACGGTCGATCCGACTTTGACGATTGCAACAGCTCCCATCACACCCAAAGCCCAGGCGGCGTCAAATCCACTTAAACGTGGACTGTCAACACCCGTGACTCCGTCGCTGACTCGACCGCGCCAACGGAAGCGGCGCGTGCTCGAACCCCGCAACACACAGTCCGCTGCTCCGTCTCAATTGGCGTCAACATGGGTCGTCGACTACAGCGTCTACAACATTGATTCTATTTTCCACGAAAAAGAGGACACCTCCACGACGATTACAGCACTTACTGATGACACTGATCTCGTGAGCAACGAGTCCACGCCCCGCCCGAACTTTGGTGCCCCATCGTGCGAGCACGAAACCCCTAGCATTAAGCAGCAGCTGCTGCGATCCAACCTTCAGCGGATCCTACTTGAGCGCCAGGTCAACAGCCTCGACAGCCTTGTCCAGTTCATGGAGTTGGAGCGCCAGTTCAATGCCGTCTAGGCTCTATTTATTCGGCGGAACTCATAACCGATACCCTCTATAGTTGTGTACAGCTGCTGTAAGCCATTACTGGAAACTGCAATTAGAAACTATTAATGAAACTATTACTGTCCAGTCGTTGTACATTTAGCTGGCAAAGCTAACATGATTAGAACGCAGTCACAGGGTCAACTTGTACTCGCGGAGGTACAGATAGTCGTCTAGCGAATTCTGCACAGACTCCTTGATGACCTTGACATCCTCGGCGTCGAATTTCTCGGCCCATTTAGCCTCCCAAGCGTCGTAGTCCACCTTGAACTCGCAGTCGGCTTTGGATTTTATCCGGAACCCGTTGGAGTCGAGGACGTCGTCGTGCCATCCGTTCCACTTGTCGAACTGCGCTACGGCCGACGGTTCGTTGTCGTTCCACGACAGCATCGATTCGTCAAAGGGCAGATCGACCGACTCACAGATGCGCTGAATGACGAGTCGCGGGTTGGTCTGGAGATCCGAGGCATCGACAATAAGCGGGCTGAAGTTGTTGTTCGAGTCGTCGGCCTTGACGAGGTGGTCATAGAGCAGTCGCAGCTCGCGGTAGCCCGCTTCCTCGGGCCTGTAGTGGTCGAATCCCGTTCTCTCCGAGTGCGGCGGTCGGCATTTGTCGTAGTACGACGGAATCGACAGGTGCGGAGGGCGGATCAAGAAGACATACTTCCATTTGTGGAGAACATCGGGAGGCAGAACAGTAGGTGTTGTCGAAACGGGCTCCGTTTCAGCACTGACGCCATTTGTGGCAATGACAGGGTCGTCCTCGCTAGGAACCTCGACCTCCTCAAACGACGGCGCTATGCTAGCAACCCCTGTCGGCGGGATGAGGTACTGGGCCATGTCCTTGATGAACACGCGCTTGCCTTGTTTGCTGCTCTCGGCTTCCTTGGTGCGGATCTCGCCGACAACATCGGCATAGGTTGTATTGCTGTATTTCGAAGCCTGGCACTTCTCTAACGAGTACCGATCCGACAGCTTCTCCGGGCCAAAATAGAAGGGGTCACCAAAGGGCTCATGCACACACTCCAGGTCCTTGCGGGTCATGAAGCTGCGCTCGAGCGCAGTCGACATTGAGCGCGGATGAGTAGCTAGGAATATTGTCGCCATTGTGTTGAGTGAGTTGGTGGGGATGAGGGAGAGCGAAAAGGAAGAAAGAATCGAAGAAGAATCGAAGACTTACAGTAGGTTTTAGCTGCGGGCATCCACGCGATGCGAGTGACGTCAGTGCATGCAGACCTGATAGGGCTACAGGAGGTACAGAAACAGCAGAGAGGACGTGCTAACACTGACAGGAAGAGGTTGAGGCGTCGAGAACGGGATATCGTCTATTCCGATGCCCTGGTCTAAGCTCCTACTGGTGTCTCAACGTTAGAGTGGATTTTAAAGTGGCTTACCAAAGTAGCCACGCCAAGAAAGGCGTATGCACAGTGGCTTGCTATTGTAGCCACAGCCTGAGCCACTGGGCGCCACAGGTGGCTGTGTAAAAGTTTTCACCCGGAATGTACGGCACATAGTGTATTAAAATCAAGTACGAGATATTAAACATTAAACAAGATAGTAGGATATCAGCGGTCTGCAAAAAGAAGCAGAACCAATCTGGGGTCGATGAGCGTATCTCTTCGACAACCGCTGGAGCAAAAAAACTCCGATACCGGGAATCGAACCCGGAACTGCCCGGTGAAAGCGGACCGTGCTAGCCGTTACACTATATCGGATAATTTGTGTGGGTAAATGTGCTAGATTCTACACATGGGTCGTATCCGCCTTCCCTGCCCACCGATGAGTCGGCAGCCGACCAACGCATCTTCAACGGCAGCACATTTAAGGTTTCATCTGAAGTGTTGCTGTGAGTAACAAGGCGGATGAAGCACAGCCGAATTTTTTTTCACAGGCGTCTCAGTTAATTCCGATGCCCATGATGCGCAAGGTACATGATACATTACATGAGAAGATCGGACTGCCGTCTCCGTCGGCCGAAGCAAGGTCCCGAAGTCACGGAGATGCAGCGGCCGACGGTTTTAGGATTTTGGTATTTGACCCTAATTCCGTAAATCTCGGCCGTAAATCTCGGCTGTAAATCTCGTCCGTAGATGTCGTCCACGTGGTACACGACCCCTCACGAAAACTCGGCGGCCGTTTGTGTCATCGGAGTCGGTCGACAGGAAGCAAGCGGAATGCCGAGTCAGATGCACTGGCCGGCCGGCCTACTGGTGGCGGAGCCCGTACCCACAGTGTGGCCCCAATCTGTCCTGCAGCCCTAATCTGTCCAGAAACCCAGCCCGGGATGCTCAGCCTAGCTAGGATGAGTCTAGGATGACTGGGCGCGCTAGTGGGCTGTACAAAGGGCAGTGGCGTTGGTATGGAGTTGACCTGGCGTGGTACCAGGTGGTGGTTCGTTAGAAGACTCCTTCACTCGAGCAAAGCAACAGTAAATCATAGCAAGCTGGCCCGGTGTCGGGTTCGGAAATTTGTCGCGTCTGCCGCCCAGTCGGAAAAAGCAACGGAGCAATTAATTCCGCTGATAGCCTTTCCGCGGTCAAAACAAGCCGCTGCGATGGCCGGACCGGCTGTAAGTCAATGCCGAGCTCCTCGACCTCGAAGAGCATCGACCAGCTGACCGTGCGGAGTAGATGGATAGACCAGCGAAAGAGAGATCCAGCTGCTGTGTTTATCTAGTGAAGGAGTAATTTATTGGAGCGTGCGAAGTGTTCAGTAGTATCATTGTAGTATGTTTCTAGGATCAGCTTTAGTATCAGCTCTAGTATCAGCTTTAGATCAGCTCTTGGATCAGCCTTAGCATCAGTTAGATCAGTTCTAGTACGACTTGTAGTACGGTTCGAGTCATTAGATCGTATTATGATGGGAGTATGTACAAATAAATAGGTCGTTAATCATGGCAGACAGTCAAGTTATGCGTAGACTGGGGGAATGAGCAAGGACTGAGGCTGGATGTCGCCCTTGGCATCGCGAACCAGTGTTGGTTGGCTGCGGGGCATCTCCTCTTCTTCCTCCTCCTCGTCCTCATCATCCGACGAGGAGTAGCACAGCTGAGGCTCCTCGGTGGATTCATCATCCTCGCCAATAGTAGGCATGCCAGTGTAGGTGTAGACAGTGTTGTCGTCCTCACCAACGATAACGACGCGAGCAGGCTCGTAGTCGCTGTCGGAATCAGACTCAGAGTCCGACTCAGAGTCGTCCTCAATGGCCTCGGTGACATGGACAATGTCGGAAGTGGATCGGTGGGCCGTGGGCAGCTGGAAGGTCACCGAGGGTGCCTGCAGTTGTAGACGACGCTGTTCGAGCTGTGCCTTGCGGGCCGCTACTCGAGCCGCCGACAGGGTGTCCATGAGGTTGTCCAAAAGGTTGGCGTGCGAGACGAGCACGCGCAAGTCGTGGTCGCCACGCGAGGCCTCCCGCGACAGCTTCGAGCGAGCGCGGGTGGCTAGAGAGTACATCTCAGATTGGCTCATGGCCGAAGGAACATAGGTAGCCACAGTGGTCATTGTTAAGGTGGGTGTGGTAGTGGCAGTGTAGCTAGAAGCAAAGATAAGAGTAAGGGAGTCAAGTTGTTCAGAGTATGAGAGATGTAGTAGTCAACCGCGATGGTCGAATATGAGGATGCAGAATGTGATGCTGAGATTTGGGGCGGGACGAAGCTTTTTTATAGATCAACACCCGCTGGTCATCCATCGCGATAGCTGACTAGTTGTCATGTTTGCTTTTTTCCGTGTCGGCATCGGCGATGCCGTAAGAGCGTCGGTGGAGTTAGGCCCAATGTCCGCCGCATGTCGCGTTGCTTTTTGTGAGTCAGCAGCGCAAAGTTTAGTAATTAGCTGATGACTGAGCGTGTTTGTCATGGTCTCGAAGCGGTAGGAACCATTTGGAAGTAAGAAATTGCCATAGGTACAAAGGTCAAGACGGTGAACGAGAACAGAGTCAAACAAGAGTGTTTTTGTGTTACTCGAGAGCGCGCAGCAGCTTGCCTCGTGCTCACGGGTCGGAAGTACGAAGAGCCGGCCGCGCGCAAGGCTGGCACAAATAAACGAGGGCTAGGGTCGGACAGTTGCGAGTCCGGCCTCCCACCAGTCATGGGGGACGCGGAATTAGACATAACCCCGGTCCGACGGGTAGCTTAAGCTTCCGACGCCCTTCGATCCGGCCCGGGCATGGGCGGACTTTGTGGGGAACCCGATGGAGCGGAGTTGAATCAACTCCACACAAGCGAATTCTTCCAGTTTGACATTGCCATAGTTAGAGCCCAGTTACGGTCGCAGTTACGGTCGTCCCTAAACGAATTGCTGCATGCTGTGCCTCGAATTGCCTGTCATCGTAACGAAGGCTTAGTGATGCGTCATACGAAGTGGGGCTGATTAAGCTACTTGCACCCTAGAGGTCGCTTACCGTAAATGGCTCACGCACGGCTGCCGACGGGGCTGAAGGATACGATAACACCTTCGTAGCCCACCACAGCCCCAATACAGCCCGAATACTCAAAACACCACTCTACAGCCCCCTAAATAAACAAATAGCCGCTGTACCCCGCTATACAGCCCCTGGCTACGGGGGCTCAGCGGCAGGGCGCAGTAGTGTTGTGAGTGTTACCGGCCAAGAGACTCACCGACGCAGGGCTGAGTCGGTCGAAGTACGCTCCGACGGGCCTGCGTCGGGGCCGCTTCGTAACCCCGCCGTACCCTCGCCGTACCCTCGACCACCTTAGTAATTCGGCTCTAAGGGCAGGGGCTTCAACGGTCGCAAGGGGCACCCACGCCGCGCACTGCTTAAACCCGTGGACATACCTGACTAAGGCCTGTCAGCCCGCGGGGTCGGACACCACCCAACCGGTTACTTACTGTCAGCATCGGTGCACGGGGCCTCCCACCGGGTCTCCCACCATACTTGGTCCTAACAACCCATAATGCCTAATCGCAATTTCGTAATAGCAATTTTGTCATGCCATTTTTCGTCATAGCAAATTGCTTAATATCGATCCCCCAAAATCGAACAGCCCATAGCAACAGCCCATAGCAAAGGGCCAGCCTTCAACCCTGCTCCACACTAGCGATTAGCAATCGCCCTGCACTAGCGCGCGGCTGCCGAGTCTATTCACGGGACTGGCTCTCCCTGGCCAAACTTGGCATCGTATGGCCTGTGGATCCTCACAGACAAGGCATCGGGCAGCAGCATCAGGCAACCATCGGACAGCCATCAAGCAGTCGCGTAATTCACTCGTATCAGCATTGTTACAATCAGCCATGAACCAAAGCCGTGTCAGTTGCTTATTCCGTACCCAGTTCTTACCCTTACCACGCGAGTCTATACTCGTATTTCGTCATTTCTATACCACTGTAGTATACCACTTACGATACCACTTCACTATACCACTCCATTGTACCACTTCACTACTCCACTACTCCACTACTCACTACTCCACCCCACTAATCACTACTGTACACCTTGTCCATACCCGAATCGGCAATCTTACCGACTGACTAGCCCCCACTGTCTATTGCCCAGTGGCTTGCCTTCCTCTTGCCTTCCTGGGCCTTGCATCAATGTTCTATACTCAAACGAGCGCCAGCTAGCTGCATATAGTTCACGTGGGGCCCAGTGTCTCTAAATTGAGCCCGTATGCCACGGAATTGCCGTCTCAAGTGCATCTGCACGCACTATCTCGCGTTTGACAGCCCGCTAGACGAACGAGCCACGCATGCCTAATAGCCTATTCGTCGCGGCCTCCGACATTGTCCTCGACCTGCCCACCATTCCATGCCACTAGCCTGCGACCCGGGCCACGGTTCCGTCTCGGCGAGCTATGCGGACAGCTTGGCATCTGCGTTCCTGATCGACACAATACGAGGCTCCATGTAAGATGGTTCCCAGATGGGACGACAGCTAGGATGACTAGATAGGGTCGTACTGGGGAAGATACCGAAGACAAGGCACCTTCTTCGTACTCGACCTGTTATGGCCAGCTCCTATTCCTATTCCTCTCGTCTCGCTCGTCAACTACTCGTCTTGTATGCCCATGAAAGTACAGTACGATCCGGAGATGCGACTCCGATAGCCGTGCTCGTCGATCTCACTGACTAGCTAGATCGAGGGCTATTGTCACTAGCAGCTCGGTTAAATCTGTTTGCCAGTATGTAGAGCCGTCCACAGTAGCATGCGTGGAGTCTCCATTGTCCATTCGGTAAGCTGCTCGATATACCCAGTAATCCGCTGCATCAACCTCAGAATCACCCTGAATCAACTTGCAGCATCAACTTGCATCATCAATCTACTTGCATCAATCTACTTCCAGCATCAACATAGCACGTAAACTTCTCGTAATTCCACTTTTGTCTTAAATATTACATACACATGACAGGTTCCAAATTCATATCCATTCAAACTACACTTTTGGACTTTGCTCGCAAAGTCATGCTTAGATGCGGTGGCAGGCACGGGTCTTCATGACCTCGACCGACCGGTTGAACTGCTGCGTGCTGGGAGGCACGTCCAGAGCAGGGTTACGGGTGAAGAAGTCGTTGGGCATAAGCGCAACCTTCATCATCTCGCACGGCATGACAGGGAAGTCCTCAACACGCGGGTGGTGCGTCAGACCAAACGAGTGCCACACAACGACATCCTCGTTACGCACATTCTCCTTACGGTTGACAGCGTCCTGGACACCACCAACCTCATTGGCCGACTGGTTCGTCCACACACCGCCAGCGAAAAACTCCTGGTCGCGGTACTTGCTGACCCAGAAGTGGTGTGTCGCAAACGCAGCACGCTTGCGGGCAATGGTACCGGGCTGCGACATCAGCAGAGCAGTGGGCTGAGCAACAAGCTTGTATCCAACAGGGTTGCCCGAAATGGGGTTGGTCTTGGACTCGTTGACCATTTTGATGTAACGGTTTGTCTCGATCTTGGCGTCAAACGCACTAGACTGCTCGACATACGACTTTTGGTTGATGAATCCGTTACCCTTGGGGTTCTTGTGGTCCCAAGGAGTGGCGACGGTCTCGTGGACCGACACAGAGTTCTTGTAACCGTCAACGGCCGGGTCAATACGCATGCTGAAGATGTGCTGGTGCGATGTGGCCAAAACGCTGGGGGACACAACGGTACCGTAACGCGAGGTCTTGCCCTCATCAATGTACTGGGTGGACAGAATACCCGTGGCACGGATCTCCATGTTGATGTTGGCAGCCTGGTCAAAGTGCCACGCGAAAATGTACTCGTAGTTACCGACAGTCAGAATAGTCTGAATGACCAGGATACGGCGACGCACAATGGCGGCCTCCTCGGTACGGTAGTTGGTGTGCTTCCACAGGATACCATCGTCCTGCTCGTGCATGCAGACGACACTCTTGCGGGTCACGACGTTTCCATCGGGCTCGACAAGGTGGCCATCAAAGTACTTGATAACTCCGAGACAGTCGCAGCCAAGAGCGAGCTCGTTGGCGGAGCGTCCACCACCGACATCACCAAAGTCAAAGGCCATCTTGCGGTGGAGAGGAGGACGGGGGTCACCGTAGGGAACGGCCATCTCCGAGATGGACAGACGGTAAAAGGTGCGGCGTCCATCGTAGTCAACGTCGTGGAGGACAAGACCCTCACGCGGGTTGAATCCAATGCGGAAACGCCACTTCTGCCACTTGACAAGGTTGCCCTCGGTCACGTTGAACGAGGGGCCCTCGGGCTGGATGACGTTGTAGGGCTTGAGGTCGGTGCGCATCTCAGCCTGCAGATCGGGGTGGTACTCGTTGGGAGCGCACGAGTCGAGCACGGGCTTCGTCTTGTTGAGCGTGTTATAGTCAATGCTGTTGGCAGTGTAGTCATTGTCACCGCCAGTGGCGCACCAGTCGACACGGATGAACTTCTGGTCGAGAATGTCATAGACGGGCACAAAAGGCAGGGGGAAAGCGTAGATGTTGGACTCCGGGTGGTTGGTGGCAGGGTCACGCGAGTACATGAGGAACATCATGTAACGGGGAATGGCGCCCTCGTCCTCGCATCCGTACATCCAACCGTCGCAGGCAACGGTCTTGATGGCGTCTCCCTCAATGTGGCACTCCTTGAGAGCGTCAATGACCATGGGGACATCGTACATGAACTTCTCAATGGCATTAGCCTCGTCCTGGTCCATGGGGGGGTGAACACCGTTGGAAAAGACGCTGGACTTGATAATGCGGTCAGTGCTCATGTCAATCCACAGCTCCTCTGCATACCGTTCGTCCATAACGTAGAAGATGGCATAGGCGATACGGGGAGGAGGAGCAATGCGCTTGCCAGCCTTCTCGGCGTTCAGGTAGGGGATCATGAGCGCCTTGTCGGGCTCCTCGGTCTGCACAGACTTGATGTGCAGGATCTTTCCCTTGTGGTGGTTGCGGATGATGTTGACGGCCCGCTTCAGCTCAGCAGGACTGAGCTGATCTAATGGATGGGGCGCCTCGATGGCCTGGGTAGACTCTTGCTTTGAATTCATAATGATGTGGGATCAAGTGGATCAAAGTAGTTTTGGATCAAACGATCTGGAGATTGAGGCGGGGGGAGGGGGGGGCATTATATAGACACTAGAGCCGGAAGCGGGACCGACGAGGCGACCATGGGCATGAGCCCTAGTGGAGGGGTGATAAGATATCTGCTGGTGCGTGGGTTGCCTAATTAGGAACTCAGATGCGACAGTTTCGAGGGTACGGGCCTCGAGCCAGCGGAGTCGGAACCAGCTACCCTATTTGGGAAGCGACCTAACCGGAGCCGCCGAGGCGAGTCGGCACTGGTGCAGTGCGGGGAGTCGAATAACGGGGCGGGCAAAAAATATTCCGGCGGAGTCATGGGTCCCGTTCGATGTCGCTGCGCGAGGCGCACCTCGCTGTGGCAGCGGCGTTGCTAGGCCCCGTTGGGATGAAACAAAAAAAGATTTGAAACTGATAAGATCCAGTATCGCGATGCCCCTGGCCCTGACCTGGCCCTGCCCTCGCCCTGGGAGTCACCAACACTAATTTTTGCCGCTGCCCAGGAAGTCGTTGGCGCCTGTGGGGAAAGTGACGGCGTGTGCGGGCGGGTGGCTGCGAGCCCCCAGCCGGCGTCTCCAAGCCCCGGTGGCCCCAGCCGACGTCGGCGTTGGCTGTGCATTTTTGCATTTTTCCTGCACTCGGTCCGTCGTACCACCTGACGATCGGACCATCGCTTAACGGGCTATCAGAGTTCTTGATCCAGTCATGCACGACTCGACACTAACCATACCGGGACAAGGCGAAAAGCCCGAATTGCATCGAGAAGGGAAGCCTATCTCTGCTATCTACAGACAGATAGCTCGATAGCAGAGATAACTGGAGATGCGGGATTACCGCGGTTAAGTGGTTTAGGTGGTTTAGGTGGTTCATCGGATACAGAGCGGCTGCCGATGAGGTCGATGGGTAATGCGGTAACGAGTACTGGGGTAATGGGTACTGGGGTAATGACTAATGGGGTATTGGGTGATGGAGTAAGGGACTGGATATGCCAATCGCCTGTAACTGTAAACGCCACTTAACCGCCGGCTTTCTCAATTATCGTTGAATTGTACCCCACTCAATGTCATGGAGTCAATCCAGCATAGTCAAGGCGCTTAAACATAGCCGCTTGTCTCGATTTGCGGGGCCAGCGGTGGGTCGGCATCAGGCCATGGGAGGTCGTATGTGGGGTATCGGAGTGTGGAGTTAGCGCTAGGGTGATGTTCATGTGCTGTTTATACTCCAGTGATGACTCCAGTGCTGACTCCAGTGCCGACTCGTGGTGACAGTGGCATACCTTTCTCGAGATCAATAGCTGTCTAGTTTGCCTGTATAACTCGTATACCCATTTGATGCCCGTTATAGAATACTATAATCCGTATATGGCCACTGTATAGCCATTGCAACCCATATATTCATTGTTCTTCTTGTCATATTTATGTTTCATTCCATACTCTCTCCATTACTCCTCGTAGTTTGTGACTTTCTCCACACTGCACGGGCTATTTGCATCCCGCATCGCATTGCCGATCACGTGCCAAGGCACCCCTGAAATTGATGCCGTAGCTGATTAATCTGATTAATACTTCTCCACATCCAACATGACTGCTGAACGACCTCGCTACAACGAGCACATCTCGTCCTTTGACGTGCACACCTACTTCTTCCAGAGCTACGAGCCCGCCAAGAAGGAAGGCTCCGCGCTGCGCGACAGGTTCCAGGTCGACTTTGCCAAAGAGCTCGAAGAGGGGCTTGTGCGGGTGTTCAAGTTCCACGACTACCCTCTGGGCCCGCACCCCTACGGCATGTGGGAGTGCGACTTTGCGACCCCCGACATGTTTGCCAAAGTGGTGCCTTGGTGAGTGCTTTGTACTTCTCACTTCTATTCTAACCCAGGTTCCAGCTCAACCACGGCAGCCTCAGCGTGCTCGTGCACCCTCACACGGGCGACGCCTACAAGGACCACACCGACCACGCCATCTGGATCGGTCAGCCCGTGCCTCTCATCAGCGATATGCTCAAGAGGCCTTCTGCTTGATTTGTGCTTAACTAGGAGCCTTCTCTGTTTGTATACTCGGTACACACGGCTTCAGGCCTCAGTACGCACGGCACTGGCATACAACAGACCCAATTCCATGTAATTTTACAATGCAATTGCAAAAATGTAGAATGTGAAAACGTCCTTTCACATCGTCCGTTCACATAGTACCTTTCAATTAACTGCCAATTGCTTAAACCTCTTGCTTTAAACCTCGTCCTATTCCTCTGATCCTCATAACTTCTCGTCACTCCACGCGCGGCTACAGATCACAGCAGGGTAATATCTGGTGAAAAACTCTTGAATCGTCGCGTATCCTGGCAGCACCACAGCAAAATGGCCGACTCACAGCAGAGTTACATGATCGTGGACGGCGTCCTGGGCGACTACGTCCAGGAGATCGCCGCTTACATCGACAAGCTGGATCCTCCCGCCTCCGAGGACGCCAGCTTCGAGAAGCTCGCCACAGGACTCATTGAGGCCGAGTCCGAGGAGAACCAGGAGAAGATATTCAAGGCCATTGCCGACAAGAGCATCGTGCTGTCCAAGGCCCCCGAGAAGGAGTTCGAGCCCGCCTACAACCTCGTCCTCCACATCCTCACCTTCTCGTCTAACCTCTCCGACATACTCCCCATTGTGCTGTCGAATCTGTCACAGCACCCTCCCGCATCGAGTGTTGGCTCGCTGCAGGTGCTTTCTGTTCTGGCCAACCTGTTCAATATCCTGCCCACGACCTCACCGCTTCGCCACAGCGTCTTTGACACGTTGCTGACGTTTGCCGACAAGACCAACAACCTCCACCTGCTGGTGGGCCAGCTCAAGCAGCTGCCCAAGTGGCTCAATGAGTGGAGCGTCGACGAGTCGGCCAAGAAGGACGTTTTCTTCAAGGTCAGCGAGCTGCTGGCTGGTTCGAGCGACCTCGAGCAGTCATACAAGTTCCTTGTCCAGGCTGCCCAGGCCGTTGGCATTGACGAGGAGGGCACTGTCATTGCCCAGAAGCTCGTCACGTTTGGCCTGCAGTCCGAGTTCCTCTACGACTTTGACGAGATCCTCGGTGTCGAGGCCGTGCAGAAGCTCGCGTCCCAGGACAAGGCCCTGTTTGAGATTCTCAGCATCTACGCCAGCGGCGACTTTGCCGCGTTCAAGGCCTTTGACCGCAGCTCGACTGCTGGTCTGTCGGACTGGGAGACTCTCGAGAAGAAGATCAAGGTGCTTGCTCTTACGAAGCTCGCCTCGCTGGCTGACGACCGCACCCTTTCCTACCAGACCATTGCCACCACCATTGAGGTTTCTGAGTCAGAAGTCGAGCTGTGGGTTATTGACGCTATCCGCGCCGGTCTGGTCGAGGGCCGTCTCAGCCAGATTGACCAGCAGTTTGTCATCCACCGCGCCACTCCCGTGGGCCAGTTTGGTGCCGAGCACTGGAACGTGATCCGCTCGCGCCTCGACACCTGGAAGGCTAGCCTCCAGGACGTTCTCGAGGTTGTGCGCAGCTCGCGCGAGAACGCACAGCGCGACAAGATCGGCCGCTTCCGCCCGCGACAGGGCCTGGCTGCGTAAAGACAGTTGTCTGTTATTTTATTGCATTGGCTACCAGCTAAACTAGTGATAGAGTACGTAGTAATGCGTGCACGAGAGATGTGAAGTAATGCTGCCACAGCCAGAGACCATGATCTAGAGAATAGCCGGAGTATATGAGTCTCGTGAGGACCAAATCGCAAACCATATTCATCCGTAGCCATTTCCCTAGAAATGTCGAAATGTCCCATTGTAACTAAATAATACGATATGCTAGAGAAATTGAGGTTCGCCTGATATTTCGCTATGGTAGATATCTATAATTAAAGGTAGTATCACTACTATCCGTACAGGCCCTGGTGCTGGACCCTTACATGCCAGCCGCATAGAAATCACAGTCACATATATTCCTCATTAGGTAACTGCACATTTCAGCTGTACATGCGGTACACGACAGACCTGCAGTAATTTGGAGAATGGGTCGCACCGCACAGCCGCGCCGGCACTCTGCGCCCAAGACTAAATTTCACTGCATTACTTTGCACCTTGTAACTTTTCGACAGAAAACTTCGACAACCACAATGTCTCACCGAAAGTACGAAGAGCCCCGTCACGGTTCGCTGGGTTTCCTGCCCCGCAAGCGCGCTGCCCGCCACAGAGGAAAGGTTAAGTCGTTCCCCGTTGACGACAAGTCCAAGCCCATCCACCTCACTGCCTTCCTTGGTTACAAGGCCGGTATGACCACCACTGTCCGTGATCTTGACCGTCGTGGATCCAAGATGGACAAGCGTGAGATTGTCGAGGCCGTCACCGTTGTTGACACTCCTCCTCTCGTTGTTGTCGGTGTTGTCGGATACGTTGAGACCCCCCGTGGTCTGCGTTCGCTGACCACCGTCTGGGCCCAGCACCTGTCTGACGAGGTCCGTCGCCGATTCTACAAGAACTGGTACAAGAGCAAGAAGAAGGCTTTCACCAAGTACGCCAAGCAGTACTCTGACAATGCTGCCTCTGTCGAGTCTGAGCTTGAGCGCATTAAGAAGTACTGCACTGTTGTGCGTGTGCTTGCCCACACCCAGATCCGCAAGACTCCTCTGGGCCAGAAGCGTGCTCACCTTGCTGAGATCCAGGTCAACGGTGGCTCCATTGCCGACAAGGTTGAGTGGGCTCACAAGAACTTTGAGAAGACTGTTGACATTGCCTCGGTCTTCGAGCAGGATGAGGTCATTGACGTCATTGCTGTCACCAAGGGTCACGGTTACGAGGGTGTGACCGCCCGTTGGGGAACCAAGAAGCTGCCCCGTAAGACCCACCGTGGTCTGCGTAAGGTTGCTTGCATTGGTGCCTGGCATCCCAGCCACGTCCAGTGGACTGTGGCTCGTGCTGGTCAGGACGGTTACCACCACCGTACCTCTACCAACCACAAGGTCTACCGTGTTGGTAAGGCTGACGATGAGGCCAACGCTGCCACTGAGTTTGACCGCACCAAGAAGACCATCACCCCCATGGGTGGTTTCGTCCGTTACGGTGAGATCAACAACGACTTCCTTATCCTCAAGGGATCCATCCCTGGTGTTAAGAAGCGTGTTGTTACTCTGCGTAAGTCTCTGCAGGTGCACACCTCGCGCAAGGCTCTCGAGAAGGTCCAGCTCAAGTGGATCGACACTGCCTCCAAGTTCGGAAAGGGTCGCTTCCAGACCCCTGCCGAGAAGCACGCCTTCACCGGTACCCTCAAGAAGGACCTCAACTAAAAAGAATCGTAACGTCTCGCGACTGGCATGTATTCTATGTATTGAATTCAGTAATGGAGAACACACAAGAAGTAGTACGGCAGGCCTAGCCAAGAGTAAGCTAAAGCAGAAAGGAAAGCAACAAGGAAAGCATAAAGAAAAAGCAGGTCTGCGCCAGGAATGATTCATATTAGCTCACTGAACTCAACACAAGTAAAACTACAATCAGAAATAACTGGTAACCAATGTAATTTCTTACGTTTTTAGGGAAATTACATAGCTAACTGTGTCCAGCTTTCCCGCGTATGGCTGAAAAATCCGACCCCTGCCCACGCTAATTGCCAGCATCGTCGACACGAACCACATCAGCCAGTTTCGCTTCATCAGCTTCGCATCAATTGTAGCCATGGACGCATCTGAATCTGGAGGTGAGCACCACAGAACACATGTTGTAGATGTAATTAACACAGACTTCTTCGCTCTCGAGCGCGCGTTTTACACGGGCGACTTCCAGTACGTTGTGCAGCAGGACGTGTCGACCCTGTCGGAAGCTCACAAGCAACGGGCCAGTGTGCTAGTTGCGCGGGCCAAAATCTACACGGGCAAGGCGCGAGCGGTCGCGAGCCAGTACAAGAGCTCCAAGGAGCCGTCTGAGGCGATTATCGGCCGATACGCCGACTACACGCTTGGAATCAAGGGAGCAGCTGATGCCGCCGAGAAGATCATTGAGGCGAGCTCCGACGATGTGACGGTGCAGTTTCTGGGAGGACTCGTTCTTGTTGCCGAGAAGAAGTACAACGAGGCGCTGACGCTGCTGGGCAAGCACGAGGGCAGCCTCGAGTGCGTGTCGCTAATTGTGCAGATTCACCTGCTGCAGAACCATGTCGACCTGGCCGCAAAGCTTGTCCAGGAGGCCAAGAAGTGGGCACAGGACAACATTGTGTTCAACCTTGCCGAGGCATGGACTAACCTGCGACAGGGCGGAGACCAGGCACAGAGCGCGTTTTACATCTACGAGGAGCTGGCGACGGGCGGAGTCAGCTCTGCCCGGTCGTTGATTGGCCAGGCGGTTGCTCAGCTCGAGCTGGGACGTATTCCCGAGGCGGAGGAGCTGTTCAAGGAGGCTCTTGAGCTCGAGCCCGAGAACCCCGAGGCACTGGCCAACTCCATTGCCACGGCGATTCTGGCCGGCAATGACTACAGCGACCTCGAGTCAAAGCTGGAGCAGGTTGCCAAGGATCACCCGTCGCTGGTCGACCTCGCGGCGAAGTCGCAGCTGTTTGACAGCATTGTTACCAAGTACAAGGCTGCTGCGTAAGCTGCGCTTCAGGAGACTGATATTTATGCTAGCATAGAGTGAACATGAGCTTGCGAATGTAGGTGAGACGTGAGGGAGGAAGCGACTTAACTGTTATAAAGAGAACGACGGAACAGTTATGAGGTAGTTGGGCATTGGGTACTGAGGATATAGTAGAGTCCGCCAGTCCTCCAGTCCTCGAGTTGATTGATCTATGACTGGCAGGTCGACACATGGCCTGGTCGACAAGGCTGGCCAACACATGGGATGGACAGGTATAGACTGCGTTAGAAGTCGACCGCATGAGTCAATTGCAGAGTAGACCTCTACAGTACCTGCTGAAGTACTTGGTAGAATGCGTTAGAAATAGATCGGTATTGAGTCAATTGCCGAGTAGTCCTCAGCAGGTACTGAGGTACTGTGTACTTGAGGTATAGTAAGCGCGGATGCCGAACACAGTTAGCCTGCCTGTATGACCGAGATGACCGGAAGGACAAAACCGGCTAGTCTTGATTAAGCTGAGTTGAATCAGGGGATATTAGCAGAAAGCCAGACATTACGTAGCAGAGTGCGACCGACGGAAAAGCCGACGCAAGCTTGGATTCGGACCCCGGCCACGCGAGCGATCACTGATCTCCAGAGGCTGGCTGGATGAAGACAGAGTCCAGTTAGTGTCGAGAGAAACGGGCATATCGGTCGAGGAGAGCATCGGAGGAGCTAATGCACCACTGCCGACGACTATGCTCAATTGAGCGCGGGGCATTGAGGGACATTGAGGGACACGAGTATCAGATAGCCGTTGCTAACGGCATCGAGCGACATGCTGGAGGCATCGGGACTTAGCCGAGGAAGCTGATTCGAGCGATGCCATTGCGCACCTTTTATCGGACACATGAATCGATCAGGGTGCAAGATCAGCGATGATCAGAGTACGACACGATTCGTCTCAGCCCAATCGGCCGGTGCAACCGCCAGCCGCGTGTTAGCCGAGGACTCCATGTGCACATCCCGATGCATCGACCCGCAAGCTCGGGGCAACACATGTCGACCAGGATAGCTTGCTACAGCTTGCTATCGGAGACAAGGGCCATGATAGCCCAACATGAAGCCAAACGGGTAAGTGAACGTGAACATGGGCAGTTGGGCGTCTCTCGGCCAGGATTCAGCGTGAATACCCGATGTAGCGTCGAACCAACCCCTAGGCTCGAGCCAGGTTAACAAGGTTAACAAGGTTTGACGGTGCAGGGAATCCCGAGCCACATCAGGAAGGTCGGCACGCCGGTGTAGCACATTGGGTGAGAGCAAATTACCGGCACGCACTCGAGCGGATTGGGCCTTTCATTTGAGGTTCTTAATTTGAGCTTCACGTGATTGCGGTGCGGGGTCATTTGGCGGTGGCTCTGGTTGCTTGCGGTGAAGTGGCTTGGTGAAGTGATTTCAGGGCTACGGGTGGCTGGGTGTGACAGCTGTGACAGCTCTGGGCGTGGCTGCGCGTGGGGTCGCCGGAGAACGGACTGATAGTGCGCCGATACAATGGACACAATGATAGACGGATCGTCGGCTAGGGCCCCGACAGATGCGGGTAGCAGCGGTTGCTTTTTCACCTGGTTCGACCCCGGTACAAGGGCCCGTAAGGCGGCTGCGGGAACAGGCCCTGCACAATTGGCGCCCCCTGGCCAGCGGTTATCCGGTGCGGTTGTTACATGACAAGTACCCACCCCTCGTGCCGTGCTCAACATCTGGGGCTGTTTCAGCCGAGTTAAAAGTCTCGGCCGGCAACAACCCTGGACCTTACATTGCGTCGCGTCGCGTCGCGTTGCAGCGCAGCCGGTTCTTGTCTAGTCCGGTCCTAATGTGCCAGCAAGACTGGGCAGGCATAAAGCAGTCGGTGGGGGAGGGAAGGCCGGAAATGACGAGCGGAGCGGAGTTGGCGGCGTTCAATTGCCCGGTGAGCCCGCAGGGACGGCCCCAGGCATGCCTACCGCCCCAACGGTAATAAGCTCGGCTGGCCGCTTTGCCGATCCAGCTCCACGGCACTGGCTGATCGCGCGGCGGGTGAGACAGCAGCCGAGCTTAGTTCAGCCCCACGCAGCGGACGCGCCTGGCGATTGGCCAGCCAAACCGCCTTACTGCCAGCATATACGCATGCACTAACTTTCCACGACCTATCACCGGGCGGGGAAGAATCACAGAAGTAAAGAAGAAGCAAGGGAAGCACAGACGCAGAAGAAGCAATTGACGTGCGGAGTAAGCGGAGTGAGCGAGCCAAGCGAAGCAAAAGTACGGGAACAAAAGTAAGCGACAAAAGTAAGCGACAAAAGGAAGGGACAAAAGTAAGCGAGCGTAAGCCAGCGTGAGCTAAGTAAGCGGAAGTACAAGAAGCAAGTAGCTGATAAAGATAGAATCATACCGAATCAGTACAGAATCAGCCAGAAAAGCCAGATCAGCCGGGTACACAATCAACCGAGTACGACACGCAAACACGCAAACACGTACTTTTTATCCACCACAGGCATGAAAGACGCGAAACCCAACAGTGCGCCCGTCAAGGTCGACCTGGCGGACCTCGCTTCTGGCAAGGTCGATAGTCGACTGCCGACCGCGTTTGGCAAACAGTCGCTGGGCATTCTCGTCGTTGAGGGCCTTCCGTCACACTACCACGAGCTGCGCGCTAAAGTGCTGCAGTCGGCGGCGAAACTGGCACACCTGCCCGAGTCGGCACTGGCGCGCCTCGAGGTGCCCGAGGCAATGTGGCTCGTTGGCTGGTCGCGCGGCAAGGAGAAACTGGCCAGCGGGATGCCCGATACCCTCAAGGGCTCGTTCTACGCCAATTGCGACTTCTACACGGGCCACTCTGCCGCGAGCGTAGCGCGTGCAGACGCCTTTGCCGGCTATACGGCGGCCAACGTATGGCCTACCGAGCTGACACAGTTTGAGTCGGACTTGAAGCAGCTGCTGACGCTCATTATTGACGTTGCATGTGTTGTGGCAGCAGCTTGCGACCGGTACATGGCGAGCTTGGGCCAGACAGGGCCTGACGGCGAGACGGGCTACCTCGAGCGCATCGTCCGGACGTCCACCACAACCAAGGCCCGGCTGCTGCACTATTTTGCCGCTGCCGATTCGGCCCCCGCGCAGCAGCTCGACAGCTGGTGTGGGGAGCACGTTGACCACTCGTGTGTGACGGCGCTGACGAGCGAGTACCTGATGCGCGAGGCGCATGTGGACGGCAGCAGTGTCGAGCTGGTGCCTGATGCGGGCCAGTTCGCCGACGCAGGCCTGTTTATCCGCGACGCTGATGGCACGGCCGTCAAGGTCGACATCCCCAAGGATGCTCTTGCGTTTCAGACGGGCCGTGCGCTGGAGCTCATTTCAGCCGGTGTGTTCAGAGCCATTCCCCACTACGTTCGAGCCCCCGGCGAGCCAGGCATCAATCGCAGCACCCTGGCGGTGTTCTGCCAGCCCAACTTGCACGAGCGGGTGGGCGATAAGGACTTTGAGACGTATGCGCGTGCCATCGTATCGGGCAACCACTGATCCGAGTGATGAGCCTGCAACTGCTGCAAGCGAAGCCTGCAAAGTGAAAGTAGCAGCTGCAGCAGAGGAAGGTACGGTACGGAGGGATTGGCAAGTACGGTGCAGGTGACGGTCCGGTTATTACGGTGCAGGTGAGGTACAGGTGACGGTACAGGTGACTACCGGTTGATTTCACTACTAGTGTTACTGACTAGTGTATTACTGGTATTACTGGCCCTGCACACTGTACTACTGGATGCACTGGATATGACTCGATGTGCACTAGTGACAGCGGTACAGGCCTGGTACAGTGGGGCACAGTGGCCCTGACTAGTCAAGCTTTAAAGGCGGACAAACCTAGTAGCAAGAATTAAGTTTGCTGGGTCTGACTCGCCCGCTAGCCGTGGCATACGATCGCGGCGGATCGGCGGTTTTGTTTTAGATGCAACGGCACAGATGAGGCGATTAATTAATAGGACTAATTGATAGGACGAATTAAGAGGCCCAATTAATTGTAGTGCCAATTAATTGGATCCGGGTGGGTGCCGATTGATAATCGACTCCATATCCAGGGCTGCGGAGCGGAGCACAGGGGGATTGACAGGAAGATGCGGTTAGCGTTGCGTACCTGACCCGAAGCAGCGATCGCTACCCTTGCTGCCGGCTATGGCGGGGTTTGGGGCCAATCAGCCAGTGGCCAGTGGCATCCACAGTAGTGGTGTGAGCCCTGCAGTGGGGCAGTTGGCAATGGGGGAGTTGCCTGGTGCTGTTTAGTGCTCTGTGGTGGAGTGCGCTGTAGCTACTAGTATAGCGGTTGTACAGCGTGTAATCGCACTGATAGCCATATTATCACTCGGTTAGCGTAGAATCGATAATCTCGTCAGCTGGTCGATGCGTAGCAGAAAATAACCTCGCTTGACCCCTCCGAACGCCTGGAGCTGTGGATCGGCAAGCGCCAGCAGCACTCGGAGCCGGCGATTTGCCGAGAGGCCGTTTGGCGGGGCGAGGGCCGTGGTGGGACCTGCAGTGCACCTAACGGGAGCTCCACGCCGCCATGGGCATACGGGCAGGCTGTATCGGGAGAGTAGTAGGGTGGAGGCGAGGGTGGGAGTGAGGGTGCAAGGTAGGGTGGAGGGGAGGGTGCAAGGTGAGGGTAGGAGATTGAGAGGAGATTGACAGGAAATCAAGGAGTAGTAGTGTGGTGATGTAGTGGTGGTGCAGTGGTAGTGGATAGCAGTAGCGTGTACAGCAGTAGCGAGTACAGTGATTACTCATGCTACTTACTGTTCTTACACTACCACTCACTACCGTCGCACCATTGTAGGGCAAAAGCAAGGGTAGCGGTTACTTTTTGACCGTCAAGGGCCCGGTGC
This sequence comes from Sugiyamaella valdiviana, assembly GCA_030570555.1. NCBI lineage: Eukaryota > Fungi > Ascomycota > Dipodascomycetes > Dipodascales > Trichomonascaceae > Sugiyamaella > Sugiyamaella valdiviana. The sequence continues at coordinate 706,661 of JAJLWF010000005.1, forward strand.
AAAAGCAACAAGCCGCCTCAACTGGAGATGCGAAAGGATCGGTTGTTATCAGCGCGGCCCATTTGGCTCATTTGGCTCATTTGGCTCAATGAGCTCATCTCACTGACCCCGCTCGAGGCCAATTGGTCCTCGTGCCTTTGCTGCTGAAGGCGCCGCCCTGGCATTCCGCAACGGCCACCGTTAGAGTTACAAGGATCTTCGCCTACCACCGAGCTATGCTGTCAGAATCCAAACCACTACGTTCAAACCGCCAAACGCCAGCCTCAAACCTAATGCCCGCTCGGTGCCACGCCAGCGCCCTAGCAGCACTAACCTGGTCCCCATATCCCTGGCTGGCCATGCCATGCCATTGCCCCATGTCCGTTCCCCGCAGGCTTCCCCTCTGCCTGCTATTGCCTGCCCCTCAGTATGCATTTCCTACCCCTCCACCCCTCCACTGCGCTTTTCCTGCTCCCCACCACTCGGTAAAGCCCGCTGGAACCGGCTCGCAACCTCCGCCTGCTGGCTTGCTTTTGTGTTTTATGTCGTGGTGCATGCTGGCGAAAAAAGTAACCGGCACGCAGCTTGGCAGACCCCAGCCAACAAGAAATGCTGCCGAAGCCCAAGAAGAAAGCACTGTAATCCCTTGCACGAAAAGCACTTACGAAAAGCACTTAAAGAAAAGCACCCTTAGTGAAAAGAACCGAAAGCACCCAAAACCTCGAGCCTTCGCATGATATGCCGCCAAAAAGCAATCTCGCCAGTCGTTTGACTGCCCGTTTATCGGTCGTTTGCCCGGCACATCCTTGCAGCTCACCCGCACCCACGTCCTGCCGGCCGACTCGCCTACCTGGGCGCCTGATATATAGAACCTTGTGTTTCCGCTCATCTTTGCTATCGTCTGTTTCAGAGACGGGGCACCTACCACCCATCTACACCACCTCCTAAAATCCACTCCTCAAATCCACTCCTCAGATCCTCCTAAAACCATACTCCATTCCTCCACATCTCCCTCTATCTTTGCATCTGCTATCTTGGCTACGACCTTGAATCTCGCATCAGGCATCCAGGCATCCAGGCATCCTACATCCAGGCATCACTCACTCCCCAGGCATCCCCACCCACACTTGTCCAGGCATCCCCCAGGCACACCCCTCAGTTTCCTGGTGACTACCACCTTTTTCTAAACTCTCCCGTGCATCTCTTTTGCATCTGGCCCTAGTTGCTGCTCCGATTTAGCTGCCTGCTGATCGGCCTAGCTTGTACTCGCGGCTCGCCAACTCTACCCAATTCGTATAGTGGCTCGATCTTCACAACCCCTCCCTCGCCGCTGCTCCGGCCTATATATTCCCGCGGACCCGCCAGTTGGTCCGTTGTTCATTTCTCTGGACCGGTGCATCTGCCATCTGGCCCAGCGATCCCGCCCTTCTGCCTCGAGGCCTAGGCTCACCATCAGCCCAACCTCTTGGTCTTTTTTTTCACTTGGCTCTGACCTTCACTGGCTCAGACCGCTCTCTTCGTACGCTCACTTTGGCCTCACTGGACCATTCACTTGGCCTCACGGACCACTCGTCGTCATTCTGGCCTGGAACTCCTCACTGAGCGACTTGCCCTCTTTACTCTATCGCTCTGACCTCCATCTCTGACCTCTTGCTCTGACCTCTTGCTCTGACATCTTGCTCTGACATCTTGCTCTAACCTCGACCTTGACCAATGGTGAAAAATCAGTATGTCCTGTCCTCGTCCCTACCTTGCCTCTAACAAAGACAAAAGAATGACCCACAGACCCCGCGGCGCGGGCGCCGAGGCCGTCCGGCCACAAAACCAACCTTTGACACCCGCATCGACATGAACATGAAGTCCCAGGGTGCTGCTCCAGTCAATGTATCGCCAGAGGCCTTTAGCTCCTTCAACGCGGCCCTCGAGCCCGTGAAACAGTTGGTCCGTGCGCCGGCGCATACCCAGCTTGCAACTTTTGACTCTGACTTTTACGACGCGGCCATGGCTCCGCCCTTTGATGCAAACCTGTGGACCCAGCATACTTCCAACCTGGCGGCTGGTCCCGCCAACCCCTCGACGCCTCTGCACCCGGCCAACATCAGCGACAGTGTCTCGTCGCTGTCCACCGTCGGGACCGTCGCGAGCCTCGAGCCCTCCCCCATTGAATACCAGCATCAACATTTCGCCATGAACCCAGAGGACATGGGACCCATGGAGCAGCTGCTAAACCTGTCTCAGGAGTCCTTTGACGCCCAGATCGGCCACCAGCTCGAGACCCAGCTCAAACTGTCCACCCCAGACTACGTCTCGCATTCCTACCCGCACCTCGATCTCTCCGATCTTCCCGCGCACATGAACCCGGAACTGTCCTCGGACATGCACTCTGGCATGCCTGTGTCGTCGCATTCGCTGCTTGATTCCTCGGGCTACCTGGGTCAGTCCTTTATGGACGCCCCGCAGCTGCAGCCGTCGGCCATTGCAGAGACAAGAGTGCCGGCCCCTCCTGTCCATGACCCGTCTGTCCACGACTCGTCTGTTCACGACTCGTTTGGTGCTGACTCACACCTCCACGATTTCTCCTTTGATCCCCGCACAAGCCCTGCTCCGCTGGCACTCAAGTTCCCCGACACGGGCTCGTTTGCACCAGGCCCCAAAATGACCCTGCATGAGCGTCGCAGCTCGCCGCAGGCCGGCTCCAAAACGCGCGGCCTCAAGCAGTCGGCCTCGGCCTCGTCTCTCAGCACTCTCACGCGGGTCAACACCACTGGCAGCGCCCGTGGCGTTCTCGCGTCGGCTCCAGCCACGGCTCTGCCGTGCGCTTCACGCTCGAGCAGCTTCAAGCGCCGAGTGAGCCTGTTTGTGCGCTCCGACGGCCGGGCTTGCCTCGAGAGCACCGATATTGTCGACGGCCGCAGTCTGTCGCAACGCTCGGGCGATGGAGGCTCCAACATGGCCCGGTTCTACTCGTACGATAACGTGGCGAGCCTCGGCTCTGGCGCCTTCTCGGGCTACTCTACCTTTGGCTCAAACACAGAGGCCAGCACTGCTGCCACCTCGCCTTATGCCGATGGCTCGGCGCAGTCTGAGTTTGCCCTTGTGTCGGCGTCGCGCCCCGGCCGTCGTGAAAGCCTCAAGCGCACGCGCATGGATGGCTTGACCGGCTTCAGCAGTCACGGTTCGCCCAACTACACCGACTATGCTGACACGGGCGTCGGTCTTGGTCTACAGCCTCCCAAGTCGGCCCCCGACTCAGACGACGAAGAGCTCTATCTCGGCACCGGAGACGATGCGCGCGAGGCTCTGCGCCGCGCAATGCTGCGCAGACGCACCAAGCACTCGGACTCGGACTCAGAGGCCCTGCTCTTCACCGTCTCGGCCTAGCCGGCGGTTTAGCCGGGACTGCCGTGCGCGAATCGCATCCACTGCTGGCACCAAAAGAGTTCTAGGTATATATTTTGTGGTTTTCTTCATCATGGCCTTGACGGCCAAATACATCATTGCACTGGGCACTGTAGACTCCTTTCCACTAGAGACCTCACTGTACTCTCCACTTCACTCCATCATTACCCCTGAACCTGCCCGTTTTGACAGCTCCCCTGCCCTGGCAGCTATCATTGCCTATCTCGGCAATATGTTAATTCTCGACTTGACCGCGCCAGCTGGAGATTAAACCTCCAAGCTCGACAAACAAGGGCCGTCTAGTTTAATTGCCTCGGTGCACTGGGCCACATCCATACTTGCAAACGCCCGGTGCCACTGCCTCTACCTCGGACCTTGCCTACTGCTCCTTCGTTGCATCCGAGAGCCGCGTCAACTGTTGAAGCTGCCGACCGTTCCACGCCTCGTCTGATCCACTCCTCAGGCGAATATAGCCGAGTTTGACCAACGGATTGTCGAAGAGTTCGCGCTTTCATTACCCCGTTGTCTGACGTCTCTGTCTTTGAGACATGTCGGATAGCCTGACCGAGCCGGTTCGTCGTGGCCACTCAATGCCTGACAACTACGCAGCAACGGACCCTGTGGCGCAGCGGGGCCGCCAGCCAAAACACTCGCCAACGTCCATCGTGACGTCGTCGATGCCGCCACCTCCGCCGCCCGCGTCGGCCTCGCCCATTCGCGAATCCGACCCGCGCGTCCCCATTTACAGGAAGCATTCGCGCAAACGCAGCAACCAAGTGCTGATTCCACCCATCCAGGTCGCCCGCCGCAAGTCGGTCAAGTCTTCTGGTGCCGCAGCTGGCGAGACGACCGTCAAACGACGCAGTCGTGCCGAGCACGCTGAAGGAAACGACGATTTGGAGGATGCTGGCAGCGATGAATTCGACGAAGAGGACGAGGACGAGGACGACGCTGCCGACGATCCAGCCGCTTACATCGATGGTCAGGGCCGCAAACGTCAGTCGGTGCTCACTCCTCAGACGCTTGCCTCTGGCGCAACGTTGCTCATTGGCGCTCAGTTTTTCTCGAAGCTCGTCACGTTTGGTCTCAACCAGAGCCTGCTGCGATACGCTAGCCCCGAGCTCATGGGTGCCAATGCCCAGTTTGAGCTGTTCATCAACACAATTCTATATTTCTCGCGCGAGGCAGTCCGCCTAGCTGCCCAGCGCCAGACCCTTGTTGGAAAGTCCCAGGATGTGTACCGCTTTGAGGGCGGCGTTGCCCATGGCACTCAGTCGGGAACGATCCAGGAAGTCATCAACATTGGATTTGTGCCCCTCCTGGCCGGACTCCCCCTTGCTGTAACTGTTTCTCTGCTCTACCACTTCAAGTGGGCGTCGAACCTGCAGCTAGAGTACACTGGTACGGCAATCATCATCTTTGCTGCATCTGCCATCATCGAGCTCATCTCTGAGCCATCCTTCCTGCTTTCACAGCTACTTGTGGACTTTAAAACACGCGCATCAATTGAGTCAGCCACGGTAATGGCCCGCTGTCTAGTCACGTTTGCCGTTGTCATGCTGTCGCGCCAGTGGGGCCAGTCGTGGGGCTCCAGTCTCATTCCGTTCGCCCTCGGACAGCTTGCTTACTCCACAGTCACCACAATCCTCTACACGAGGCATGGGCTCAAGACGAGTGAACACCAACAGTACCGTGTCACGTTTGTGCGGCCCGTTTGGAAGGACACACTAAGCTCACAGCAGAAGATGTACTTGAATCCCGAGACATGGACTCTGGCCGTTGGCATCAGCTTACAGACTGTCTTCAAGCACTGCCTCTCTGAAGGAGACAAATTCCTCGTGTCCATATTACTGCCCATTACAGGCCAGGGTGTCTATGCCCTCGTGGCCAACTACGGGTCCCTCGTGGCCCGGCTTGCATTTCTCCCCATTGAAGAGGCCCTTCGAGGCTTCTTCTCCAAACTTTTGTCGGAACCAGAGGAAAAAGGAAGCCCCATCCCCCATACTCCCGATGACGACTCCACCAACAGCCCGACTTCAACTCCAGGCACCAGCAGAGCGTCTGACTTTAATCTGTCTGTTACGGTGCTGTCCACAATTCTCCGCCTCTATGTCTACCTTGACGTGATTGTGTGCATTTTTGGTCCGCTCGTAGCCCGCTACTTCCTCAGTTGGCTGGCACCTCCCGCGTGGCTAAACACGGATGCTCCCAAAGTACTAGCTACCTATGCATGCTACATTCCGTTCCTTGCTGTCAATGGTTGCCTAGAGGCTTTTGTCCAGTCCGTGGCATCTGTCGAGGATATCCGACGCCAGGGATCAGCCATGATTGCCTTTTCGCTCTCTTTTGCTGTTGCCGGTTACGTGCTTATGGACTTGTTGGATCTCGGCGCACAGGGCCTTGTTTATGCGAACATGTTCAATATGAGCCTGCGTATCGTTTGGTGCACCCGATACATCGAGCGCTATTACAAACATAGCCTCACGACGTTTAGCTCTCTGGACAGCTGGGCCTGGATACGTAAGGCTTGCCCGAATACGTATGTTGTCGCCCTGAGTATCGCTGCAGCTGCAGCTGCCTGGCATTTGGGTCCCGTAAACACCCCTGCTGAGCTACTGAAGCAGGCTGCGCTGGGAGTTGTGCTCGTAGGTGCCATGCTATTCAGCGAGCGAGAGCTTGTGGCCACAGCCTGGCAGAAGTGGGGCTACAGGCGCTGAATGGCAGTGACCATTGGATCATACCAAGGACGCAGTTATCAGATTGCCTGTAGAGCTGCAGTTCGGCTTGGATTACACGGTACTGGATTCAGAGTAATAGACTGATGTGTTTACAAGTGGGTCTTAAAATAAAAAACAGACATTAATTTCATTACATCATTAGATAAATAGCGTTAGGCGTTTCGCAACTCAGATGGTTGCCCGACATGTGGGGCAGCAACAGCTTCGTTGTAGCCATTCAAAAAGACACTCGTAATGAACAGCATGACCACACTTGGTGCGTACGGTCTTCTGCTCGGCCTCACCAAGAACCATCGGATCCCGGCATATCACGCATGGGGAGTTCTCCTCGAAATCCATCGAGCGCGCAGGCTGGAATGAGCTCACGTCGTATTGACCCAAAATATGCTTGTGCCATATAAGAGCTCGGATTTTCTGGATGGACAGACGGAGAGTCATGTATGCCTCACGGAATATATGCAGAGGAAGGCAGTAGTTCGACAGCATGACCATGGAAAACCCCATATAGATGGTGAGTTTAAAGAGCTCTGAAAGGATGTTTACCACTGACAGATAGATCTGGCGTTTTGTAGACGAGCCGTAGGAAGCGGTAGCCGAGTCCGATGCAGAGTCTGTGTAAATGGGCAAGAAGATAAGATGCGCAGTTGTAGCCAACAAACTCGTATACAGGACAGAAAGCTCCACGGCAAAGATTGTTGTAGACATGAAGATGTTTCCGGTAGTTTCATCGCGGAGGACGAACAGCTCCGTGTAGTAATGCTTCATCCATATGATGTCGTTGACATGTAGGAGGAACACTACCAAAGCGAGACGCCAAAACTGGAACCGAGCATACTGGCCCGTACCGCCTGACGAGTTGAAATCCATTACTCTCGACGAACTCAGAGAATGAAACCATTTAAGAAGGAGAAACACACCAGCAGTGCACAGTGTGCGGGCCGTCAGAGGCTCGTGAACAATCAAAAACGCCACGCCAAACTCGACCACCGTGTACCACGCCTGGCCCATCAGGCGTTCAACCTCGTCTACCCTCAAGGGACCAAATAACACTGTGTGAAGCACCTTTACGAGAATCGCGGCTAGTAACACCCCCGACCGCCCCGTCGACGAGACTTGCGATAGTGACTGGCCGGTAACTGTGGCGATGATCGTATCACCAAACCCGGCCCATGGCTTGCCCAAAGAGCTGGTCTTCTCGAAAGTGCCGAGCGAATCAAGCCACCACGACCAGTACTGGTCAAGACTACCAGTCCATGCCGCCCTCAGCACAGAAGCACCGAACACGGTACTGGCGAGCACTGCTCGCTTCATGAGAAAAAATCCACCGCGAGTTCAAAATGCACGTGAGATGGAGAAAGAAGCAAGCTATCCCAAAAACCTTTACCACGATGCCAAGAATACAGTACAAGTATACAGAGAGAACTCGGCTCGATAGCAGATCCAAGCAGATCAAAGCCGATAGTACCGCGTTGCAGATGAAGTAGCCATCGCAGACCCGTGATCTTCATTAAATGCAGAGCCCCCTGCGACGCAACCCTGATTCGGCTCTACGTGATGCCGCTATCCCGCGGCCTCGCATCTACAATCTTCCGATGTCAGCAAGAGGACAAAGAATGACCAGGTCTGATGGAAGAAAAATCAATATAATCGTGCGAACTTCTGGTCAGACGGGAATCAATTAACGGGGACTAATAATGACCATTTATAATCGTTAACTGAGCAGTTAGCTGCGAAACTACGATACCTGACCGATCCAAGGCCACCGGGGCGAACTCGTCAGGATAGACGACTCAACGCCAGTATGGACAAAGGTACGGGACGGTGTAACCCCCCTCCAGCTAGCCCTGTGGCCCTGCTGGCCGTGTCTTGCTGGCTCGGGCTTATCGTTATCACCAGTCTTGTACGGCTGAACTATATGGTCCTAACCCGCTAAAAAATTGGATCGAGGGGAACTTTTTTCACTTACACCAAGCTAGACCCAAACGATGGGTAAGAAGAACTTCCGCCGTGGGCCCAAGATTGGCCGACGTGCTACCGTGCCGTGGACGTCGGTGGAGAAGCAGAATGCGCAGTGGGAGGCGTACTACAAGGCCCTCAACATCATCCCCGAGAGCGAGTGGGAGCAGTTCAAGAGTGCCTGTCAAGGTACTCTGCCATTGACTTTCCGAGTCACTGGTTCCAAGATGCATGCCATCGAGGTTCGTGAGTCGATGGAGAAGAACTACATTCCCGACCTCAAGGACCTCGAATGGGAGGGTGAAAAGGTGCCTGAGCCCCAGCCTCTGTCGTTCTACCCCGACAACCTTGCATGGCAGGTCAATGTCGGTAAGCAGGTTATTCGCAAGAACAAGCCGTTTGCCCGCTTCCAACGCTTCCTGGTCGTGGAGACCGAGGTTGGTAACATTAGCCGTCAGGAGGCAGTGTCAATGATCCCTCCTCTGCTGCTCGACGTGCAGCCCCACCACGCTGTGTTTGACATGTGTGCTGCTCCAGGATCCAAGACGGCCCAGCTCATTGAGTCGCTCCATGCCGTGCCCAACCCCACGGGCTTTGTGCTCGCCAACGACAGCGACTACCGTCGCTCGCACATGCTCATTCATCAGGTCAAGCGTCTCAACTCGCCCAACCTGGTGGTGACAAACCACGATGCCCAGATGTTCCCCAAGCTCAAGGAGGGCCCTAACGAGTATGTCAAGTTTGATCGCGTTCTGTGTGATGTTCCTTGCTCGGGTGACGGCACAATGCGAAAGAATGTCAATGTATGGAAGGATTGGACCGTCGGAGCCGGTCTTGGCCTTCACCCCACGCAGATCAACATCCTGGCTCGTGGTGTGCAGGTTCTTAAGCAGGGAGGACGTGTCGTCTACTCGACGTGCTCTATGAACCCCATTGAAAACGAGGCCGTTGTTGCCGAGATTCTGCGTCAGTACAAGAACCTGTCCCTTGTGGATGTATCTACTGAACTCCCCGGCCTTGTGCGCAGCACGGGTCTCAGCGACTGGAAGGTGCAGACCAAGGATAAGGTGTGGCGCGAACGTGAAGATGGCGGAATGACTCGCAGCCTGTTCCCACCTGACGCGGAAGAGGCCGCGCGTTTCCACCTCGACAGGTGCGTCCGCGTATACCCCCACCAGCAGGACACTGGTGCTTTCTTCATTGCTGTGCTAGAGAAGGCGTCCACTAAGAAGCGCGAGACTGAGGATGCACCTGCTGCAGAGGAGGAGCCTCTTGAGAAGAAGGCCAAGGTTGAGACTACCGAGGCCACAGAGACTGCCACAGAGACTGCCACAGAGACGGCTGAGACTGAGGAGCCCGTCAAGAAGGAGAAGCTACCTCGTGATGCCAACGAGGAGCCTTTCAACTTTATCAAGTCGGACCACGAGACGCTCGAGGAGTGCTGGAAGTTCTACGGGATCTCGGACAAGTTCCCCCGCAACTCGCTGCTTGTGCGAAATGCTACTGGTGACCCCGTCCGTACCATTTACTATGTTGCTCCCTGCATTCGACCCCTGTTGGAGCTTAACAGCCACAAGTTTGTGCACGCCGGTATCAAGATGTTTGCACAGCAAAAGAACGACGGTGCCTGCAAGTGGCGAGTGCAGTCGGAGGGTCTTGACCGACTCTTCCCGTTTGTTGGCGAGGAGCGAATTGTTGAGGCCTCGAGCCTTGAGACCCTCAAGCCACTGTGCTTAGACGCATTCCCCAAATTCGCTGAGCTTGATGCTATTGACCCCAAGCTCAAGGAGCAGGTTATGGCTCTCAGCGAGGGCTGCATGTTCCTCAGGGTGCCCCGTGAAGGTCACGACACGCTTGTTTACCCATTGTGGCGAGGCCGTGGCTCCGTCAACATCATGCTGGCCAAGAAGGACATCCACGAGCTCTTGCACCGTCTGTTTGGCGTCGAGAACTTGAAGGGAGATGCGACGTCGACACCTGCCGAGGTCTCAGAGGCGACTGCCGGCGAGGAGACGGAGAACCCCGCGGAGGAGAGCCCCGTCGAGCAGTCTGAGACTCCCGCCGAGACCGAGGTTGCATCCAATGGCGACGCTTAAAATGCTATAGTGTATATAATTTAACTGATTGATTTGCTTTGCTGGATATACTTCTGCTGATATACTTTTGCAGGTACAATTCAGGGGGTGGCGCGGCTGAAAAATTTCATACTGAATGGCCGATCCCGGTCAACTCTGTCTCAACCAATGCCTAAACATGATTCAGCCAGAGGCAAGAAGACGAAGCGGGAGATCAGAGAGCACACAATATATGACTCGGTAGCTGGAAGGAACCCCGGAACGGCAGACGGAAAGCTTGAAGAGCAGCACGACAAAGGAGTCAGCTTCAAAGATGTCGTTGTGAGCAAAGTACGCGCACCCGACGACGTGCTTCTCGCTACCGGCCATGAAGAGGTGGCAGAAGGAGTGCCAGTAGTTGATCACAAGGACCTCCCAGACAGTGTGAGTATGCTGTTTCAGCCAACTGAAGCGTCTAACCCAGGAGCTTGTCAAAGCGCTACACTTTTATGCTGCTGAGTACTACAATGTACGCGGAGCACGGAGAATGGACCGTGCGTTTGACGAGACGGCGCTTCTGGCGCTGGGCGTTATGATTGAGGAGAGTATAGCCGAGGTTGCTGGCCCCAGTGTACACAAGATGCATATGCAATAGTAGCCCCGGTCACCGAATCATCGCAATTGATGTCACTTTACGGGATGATGTCGTCTGCTGCGATATCGCATGATTAACGATTGATGAGAAATGATTAACGGGATGTGTATATAACAAGACAATACAATGCGAGAGCTGTTCTTGTTGGGTGAAAGACACCAGGCGAATCGTGCAGCTCACCGATCCAACGTGAATGAGCAATAGGTGCAGTGTATAGCTGCAGGGCTCTACGTATCAGGAAGTAGGTTACATTAGACTTATGAGGACCCATGTACTGGCGCCGAGGTTATCCCCGGTAAAGTGACCTGCGGAAGGCCTGTGTCCGTGACCGGGCATAGCCCAAGGCGTGGTTACTCACAGCAACTCCAAGTCGGCTGCGCCCAATGAGGTCGCAATGGCCGACAAAGTACTAATGAGAAGAGCACAAGGGGAAGTCCAGATAGAGCTAGCAAGAGGCTCCACGATAACAGAACGGACCATGAATCAGAAGCATCCTAGTGTATGGATCCACGGCTCCTCGCGCTAGTAGACAATGGCTGCTGTACCAAGTATCACCAATGGTGCGAGTTTAAGTTTGACCGCTACCGGCGAGACTAAGCAGCACGCCGTCTACGTGTTTGTCACAATCGCCAAATACGTGCCGAGGGTGACGAGCGCCAAGGAATCTCAGCCACGCGCATGACTGAGTGGGCAGCGCCAGAAGCAGGGTGAAGCATGAACTAGCGCCATCCTTTTTCGTCTAGCAAACCTTGAGCTTACAGGCAAGCTGGTCTACAGCAGCAGTGGGCTGGATGGATCGATGAGCAGTGCAGGCGATGCTTAAACGGGAAACAAAGTTCACTAGGGCTGTGCCATGCATGAGGGAGCATTCCCTCGAGCGAGTTGTGACAAGCCGATGCCGTCTAGTACAATTAGCAATTTATTCAAAAACCTGTCTAGTATAGCTGTAGTTGCTCCTGCAGTGGAAGTCATGGCGCTGAAGCTCGACTGTGCGCTGGGTCTGAGTACACGAAGCGAGCCAGCCTCATATGCACGATCACCGTTGATAGCCCCACCGCAGCTGCGCGACGACTTGGCTCGCGTGAGGACGAGAGATGGCTCCAGGCGAGTCTTGGAACTAAGGCACTGATACCCGATAAGGCTCATCCCCGCTGCATTTGCTGCAGCATGCCTAGGGTTCGAGCCCAGTGGCCGCCCGCATGAGATGCAGGGATGGGCTACCCCATGCCAAGATCGTGGTGCAGTGTAGCTGCATCTCTGACTCGAGGCTATTGGCTGAATCTCATTGGCGACCCCACAGTGACTCCTTTGGATTCCAGGGGTCCACCCTTACGGTAACTCTTGGAGCTCGAGAATGTAACAATGGGTGCGAAATTCGCACCCATTGTTAACTGGTTAATGTAGTCGGAGTAATTAATGAGAAGGTCTTGTTTGAAAGGTCAGAAGTATGGCGATAATCTAGTAGACCGTAAATGAATGAACTGATAGCAGTGGTACGGCACAATTGCAAACAATAATTATGGGTTATAACAAATTGACAACTATATCCTACAAACGCATGGCACAAGAGCCACGCAGAGTATGGAAGGCCCGAAAAAACAATGAGTGACAAACAGCGGAACCAAGGGAGTTCCAACAAGCAGAGTGCAACCAAGGAAGACAACCGACAGCAACTAGAGATCCAGAGATATCGAGTAACAAATCATCTCGAGTGGGTCGGCTCAGGACGCGCAAGGGAGACCGCGTCACCAGGAGAATCTTCCGTGACAGTAGTACTGTAGGGAGTTTTACCGTACGGGTTCTCACCGGGAGGAGGGCCCTGCGGAGGCTGTGCTGTAGCAGCATAGTATTCCGCATTGTTGGCTTCTTTGTTGACGACATCACCCGCCTGCTGGTCAGGGTGGACATTATTGTAGCCAGAGTGCTGGACGAAGTTGCCGTTGTTGTCATAGTAGCCTGCTGCTCCAGCACCGGCAGCGCCAGCCCCGACAATGGGGCCATCACCGCCCGTCTGCTGCATGTTTGGCTGGTAGCCATTGGGGGCCTGCCCGGGATACGGCGGCTGAGCCTGCTGATTCCTACCGCGATTAAACGCGTTGCTGTTGACGATCCAAGCGGTTCCTCGCAGCGGCTGCTGGCCACGACGTTTCCGCATCACCGCCAAATAGGTAATAACACCAATGGCAGTAAGCAGTAGTAGCACAATGGCGAGAAATGCCCAGCGACCACCGCGGTACCAGCCACTTTCGTCGTAGAAGCAGTACTCGTCATAGCCATAGTAGGTGCACGAGTACCGCGCAAACAGGGACGGCGTCGACGAGGTGGAACGGGTATAGAGGTACATGATAAAAGATACAAAGAAACCGTGAGCAGTAAAGCGACAGATACAAAGACAACACAGAGTGAAGGGGCGCACTTATATAGACGAGCCTGGCAATCCCGTTTAGGAGAGCACATGGGTTGCTGGAGTCTTGGCGTAGTGCTTCCCCTGGACGCATCGCCCAAAAAAGTAACCCAGGCATTGTGCATGTGCGTCCCAAGATCGACCCTGCATGGATCGACGACCTTAACTGGTCCATGAAGTTTGTTCGTTAGTACGCGGCGAGACGGGCTTCGATTGCACAGCCGTCACTGTCACGAGGAGCTGTTAACTTCGAAATAGTGGGCCGGTCATTATTATGTCTGTCACGGCGGCTAAGTGCCACGTCTAATGACTTTGAGGTTAGATCCGCCCATGTAATGGACAAGCTCCGAGGCTGAGCCGCTCGGCCACTCGAGGGGCCACTCGAACAGCCTTGGCGATAGGGTGGCACCAACTTCACCACAGATCTGTCCACCCGCTGATTCCTCGCATTGGCTCATCATACGGGTTAGAGCTACTGACTCTGGTAGGAGACTCAGCCCGGCGGGGCGGAGCTCTACAATGGTGCCGACAATCCGGGAGCTGGGTAGATACAGGCTGGTGTGTCAGGGCTGGCGGTGGGTAGACGACCGTAGGGACGGGCTGAGGGACGAGAGGTGGTGGGAAGTCGACCGTAAGCATCGTCGGATGTACTTGGATGCCCGCTGCAGGGATGCTATCATGCATGGCATATGCGGGGGGGTTTACAGAGTCCTGCCGCGACACGCGGTGGGACAAGTGGCGGGCACGAGTATCGCCAAAGAAACGGTGCACAGGGTCAATTGTGCGTTGCCAAATCAGTCTCAGTATAGTGTAAACAACCGGATGACTCGCCGCAACGACCAAGAGCCCAACCACAGTGGCCACTGCGATGCCAATGTACAGGTGCTGCCACTTTGCCATGCCATGTGCCTCGGTCTCGTTCCATTTGTAGTACTCACGGCGCAGTCGAGTGTCTGTGCACCCGCACACAAAGCAGCCACAGTCGTCAATTATGCTGGGCAGGCGCGATAAAACGAGCGGGTGCGGCCCCACAAGCGAACGCGGGTCAATAAGCGTGCCTGGTACGTGCATTGTGCTGGGGCTGAGGCTGATGAAAGGCGGGGATGAATGGGGTAACGAGATAGAGGGAGATAGAGGTGAACAGATATAAGGTAGAATGCTCTAAGGTAGAATACTCTAAGCTAGAGTGCGAGTGCCGTCAAGTCTCAGTTCGGGAGGAAATGACGCATATTAGTAGACTTACAGGTTATTATTGTCCACAACTTGACATCACATCATACTAGCAAATAGGAAGGTACAGGGCTGACGCCGTCTAATGCGACGGAGGTGGTCCTGGCGGCGGCGCGTAATGCGAGCTCGACGCCTGGGCGTACTCATAAGTGTGGGCCTGCTCAGGAGCAGGCGGCAGGGCCGTCTTGTGGTCTCCGTACGAGTTCATCTCGTAGCCCTCCTGCTGCTCGGTGATCTCGTGGCCTGGCGGTGGCATGGGAGGCGGCTGGTAGACATCAGGGTTGACGGGCGGCATGGCTCCCTCGGCATCGGGTGCGCGCTGAATAAAGTTGCCGTTACGGTCGTAGTAGCCGGCATCGGCGTGGCCTAGCTGCGCATTGTACACGGGCACAGGTGGCTCCTGGTACTGCTGCTGGCTCTGGTAGTACGAAGGTGGCACCATCCATGCAGTTCCAGCGACGGGCTTGCGCCCAGCCTTGACACGTCGTGCCGAGTAAAATCGCATCAGCAGCATTAGCACTAGGAAGGCGGCAATAAGGCCTCCCAGGAACACCCATCGGCCCCAGGTGTTCCACGACGAGTTGCTGCAGCTCCCAAAGCCCCCGAAAAAGCCGACATTGCAGTCGAATGACGACTGACGAGCAGTCAGTGTCGGATACAGATACATGGTCGAACTGGCGAGATTGGGCTTGGCTGGTAGCGGTCTTTTATACAAAACCACCCAAGCCTGCGGCTGGCTCGTATTTTCTATCAACGACGCACTCCCGCCGCACGCCGCTTCGCCCCCTCGCTGCAGACGCCGTCATTTTGGCCGAAATATTATTATTACATTACGTGAAGTCTGCTCACGAGCTATTTGCAACGGCCAGAGCCCGGCGACTTCCCGCCTTTCAAAAGTCTAATCTCCTCGTATCACCCCCTCGCTTAATCGCTCACTGGCCAAGCTGCGTCGTCGATAATAACGTCCGGGCTGGGCCCTCGACTACGCCGTGCGACGAGCTGCCGCGGCGGTGCACCGCGTCAGGTGCAGCAAACGTCTTCTCACCGAACGACTCCGAGCCGCCAGACGCGGCTGACTTGGCCGACTCGGTAAGCACTGGCTCGTGGGGAGGGTCTAGACTCTCGGGCTGCTCGTCATCCCACAAATAGTCAAACTGGTGCAGGATCACCTGCTCGCGGATAATGTCAACGTCCGAGGGACGGAACATCTTCTGGTACGATTGGTACGCAAACCGCGGCAGCAGACATGCCACCAGGGCCACCAGCGAGTTGGCCCAAAACGGCAGGCATCCATACACCGACGAGGCAGACTTGTAGAAGTCCTCAGACGCCTGGAACTGCGTGTAGATGCCTGTCCAAAAGAACACCAGCATGATACTGATACCGACAATAAGCCCAAACAGCCAATCCCATCGCATCTCGTTCAGCAGCACATACAGGTTGCAGGCTATAATGGCCGTCGTTGCCGTAAACACTCCGTAAGCCTGCAGGTAGTTGTTCTGCTGGCCGCCAGTGGTCAGGAACCCACCATCAAAAAAGAGCCCAAACGAGAAAAAGTAGCACACCGCCGACTGGTACGCTCCGTCAATGGAGTAGATCCAGAACTTGCGGTTAGTCCACTGCTGGCGCAAAATACCCCGTCGGTACAGCTGCGGCACTGCCAAAATGACCTTGTCGGACACATCCTGGTCCGAAAATCCCATGAAAATGACCGGCAGCGATGTGAACGCAAGGTTGAACAGCGTGATATACGTATAGTCAAACAGGTACGAGCCATCAAACGAGTCGTGCACATCAAACCAGAAAAGTGTCAGCGTAAATACAACGTTCTTGTAGAACAGATTGGCCGTCATCTCAGCCACTCGGTTGTACGACCAGCGGCCGTGCACAAGCACCAGCCGTGTCAGGAATCGGAACTGGCCAAAAGCATAATCAGAAGACATGACAGCTTGGCGACCTTCAACACCGGCAATACCAACTCCAACATCGGCCTCCTGGATCATTGCCACGTCGTTAGCACCGTCACCGATCGACAGCGTCGTCACATCAAGCGTGCTCTTGACCATCTTGACAACGTGCGCCTTTTGCGACGGTGACACACGGCAACACAGCACCGAGCGGCACTGCTTGCACAGCAAGACGAACTTGGTTCTCAACTCTGGTGACTGAAGCACAAGTGCTAGGGTATCACCATCAATGACAACAGCATGTGTGGGACCAGGAGGCGTGTGGTCCAGTTTCGCGGCAGCAACTTCGCTGTCACTGCCCGTCAGGCCAAACTTCTCCTGCAGGTTCTGTGAGATGATGCCATCAATCTGTTCAACACTTCCATCCTGTAATTGGAACACCATAAGCTGCATGTTGTTGTCGAGGAGGTTGCAAGAATATCCAATGTTGATGGCTGTCTCAACCTTGTCACCTGTCAGCACCCACAGCTTGATTCCTGCCTGGCCCAGCAGAGCTATGGCGTCGGGAACGCCCTCTTGCAGACGATCCTCGATGGCAGTACCACCAAGCAAAGTGAGCTCACGCTCAATCTCGTCGCACACTATCTCGACCTTCTCCTCACGGTTGTCGAGAGATGCAGCTGCCTCGTCATAACGAGCCTTGAACTTCTTATACTCCTGAACCGACAATTCGCGCTGTGCAACACACAGTGTACGCAGACCTTCGTTGGCGAATTTCTGCAGATCACGCATTGTCGCTTCGCGAACACCTGCAGGGCTGGAACGTGAGAGTCGCGCATAGATAACGCTGTCAGCACCCTTGCAAATAAGAAGGATCTTGCCCGTCTGCTCGTTGTGCAGGATGACACTCATACGCTTTCGAGCCGAAGTGAACTCAAGCTCGTTCAACACCTCAAACTTGAGTATCTGACCACGCACATCAACGGCAACTCCAGCACGGTTGCGCTCAGTAAAGGTGTAGCCAAGGTCCTTGGCAGTCGAGACTAGGGCAGCATCATCGGGGGACGGAGCCTTGTACACAATCTTCTCGTCGTTCTCTCCCACACGCTCGGGAATAGCCGAGTGGCAGAGAGATAGAGCCATCAAGAAACGATCAATACCGTCCTTCTGGGCTTGTCCTGATGCTCCGTTCATGTCGTCGACAATCTGATCTGACACAAGAGCGAGGTCCTCGTCAAACAACAGCGGGTTGTCGTACTGGGCGCGCAGCTTTTCGAGCATTGCAACCCGTGCTCTAGCAATCTCCTCAACCTGTTGCTGGCCGTACTTCTCGGCATCATGACCTTCACGCTTAAGCATACCCATCATGGCCTCAGTAAAGGCGCTTCCATAGGCAACGCCATTGATGGTACACTTTTTGAACTCCATGACATTCTGGGTCAGTGTACCCGTCTTGTCAGAGAAAATGTACTCAACCTGGCCAACATCGTCGGAAATCGACCACGATTTGGGGACGCATGGGTAGTCTATAGGCTCGTAGTACATCTCAACGTCACTGTAGATGAAGAATGCCTGGATGGTCTTGACGATTTCAATCGAGATGTACAGCGAGATGGGAATCAAGTTTTGGAGCAGAATGACCGCAGCCCAGAAGGTAATGAGACCGTCCACGGGAGCAGAGCCACCAATGGAGCCAAATTCAAAGAACCTGGCTGAAGTGTTGTCCTTGCGGAAATAGAGACCCTCAACAAGACCTGCAACAAAGGCAAGGACGAACAGGGAGACGAAGTTGCAAATAACGTTGAAGTTGAGACTGCGCGTCATTCTGCTGCGCTTGGCGGGTGTAGTACCTGCGTTGAGCATAATCTTGGACTCGATTCCAGTGTAGACAACCATGCAGATTGCCCACTTTGTGTTACGCACCGAACTGCCACGCAGAAGCAGATTGTTGATCGAGATGGGTTCAGCATGCTCGGCGTATGCCGAATCCAGGGCATCCGGGTTAGCTCGCTGGTCCCACTTGAGGACGCCGGAGAAAGAGTAGAGGGCAGGATTTGGCTTCTCGCACTCGATGCGGAACATGCAGCGCTCGAGGTCCCGGCCACGGGAGATTGTTGATGTGGCTTGTAATGACTGGCGCGATTTGAGATTCGTCTCACCATCGAGGTTACGGGTCTCAATGTAGCAGGCGCCTTCAGGATCTGAGGTTGAGAGCACGACGACGTCAGCCGGCACTTCTTCGTCGTTGAACACCTTTACGATGTCTCCGCACTTCACGTTTTTCCAGTAGTTGCGGCGAAACTTGGCCTGGCCAGTGCTGTCCTTTGAGCGGTCAAGCACAGAGAGGTCTTTGCTGCGCAGCTGCTTATTGCTTGGCTGGGTCTGTCCAAGGTTCAGGTTTGAGCCAGGCAGCGCACCCCCGTCGTAGATCGACGAAATGTCGCTTCGAGCGGTATTATTACTGACGACGGAGTGGAGATCGGTCTCGGCATTCTGCAACCGCGGCAGCTCCATTTCGCTGACGCCTTTGTTCGAGTGTCGAATGACGGTGCGCTTTATGGCTAGCCACACGGACTTGAAGAGCCGTGTGGAGGCCTTTTTGAAGCGACGCCAGCCCGACACATCATCGTCGACGACGTTGGGGTTATTGTAATTTGAGAGGACGGTGGTGACGGTGTTGTTGAGTTCCGAGTCCAGCACAGCTCGGCGGTAGTCCTCAATGGCGTCCTTGATGGCGGTGATGATGACAATGGCAATAATGGGCACGGCCGACAGCCCCGGGTTCTGAACACCAAAAATGGAGATGGCCGACAAAATGACAATGAACAAAAAGTAGATGTTGGCGATGTTGTGGAACTGGTGGAAGATGTCGAGCGGGATGAAGTTGAGGGGGGTATATTTTGTGGTGCGGATCTTGTTGCGCGGGTACTGCTCGGTGGGGAAACCTGTCTCTGGGTTCAGGTCTTCCATCGGCAGAGGCTGGTTGTAGTAGAGCTTGCGTTCATGTTGGCTGATCTCGGGGTTCTGGGAGCCGAGGAACTTCTCAAATCCAGGGATGCGCTGCGACACTTTACGAGCCAGCTGGCTCGGGGAACGAGCAATGTCCGACACAATGCGGCCTGCCCGTGAGCGCGGGCGAGTGTCTTCAGCGGGCAGATCCGAGAAGCGCACGCCTGCCGGGTCCTGGCGCAGCTGGTGCGACTCGGTGGAGTCGTCGTGCTGGGCTATCCAGGGCCCTGGCGGAGCGTCGTAATGCGACGAGACATCGGAATCAATGGGCGTAGCGTCGACGCCGCCAGCTGCGAGGGGGCCGTCCGGCTCCATGGTGAGACCAGAGGGAAACAGCGAGATCGATAGCGATACCTGGCGATACCTGGCGATACCTAGTGATGGCTAACAATGGTTAGCTGTGCCTAAGATTCTAACGATGCTACGCAACGGCTCACGATGACCAATGTTTCACACAATCAGGTCCAGCGGAGAGTCGACTATTGGAGTGTTAATCCCGTAATGGCAGTCTGCAGAGACAGCTGGTGCCCTCAGCCGTGATTACAGCTGCTGTGCTGTCAGGGTGACAGGTTCGTAGAGAGACGAAATAAATAACAATGCATTTGTAAAAGTACTCGGATATCCGGCACACTACGGATCCCGCTGCTGGAGTGCCCAAAAAACAAACTCTCGCCCAAAAGCAACGCACTAGTCGTAGGATACGAACGGGTTGCTTCAGCCAGCCACGGGAATTCAGAGTATTCAATTGATACAGTGACACCAGGTTAGCTGGGAATTGCTGAGGCTTCTGAGTACTGATGACTGAATGGTGAATGACTGACGGCTGATGGCTGGCCGAATGGCTGTCATACGGTGGCACAGTCCCAAGGGCGTGGTGGCTGCCAAGAGCCAAGCCGTGCCACGGGGCCACAGCCCAGGCAGGCAGCCCTTCACTACAAACGGGACTCCGCGAGAAGCACTGCCCTTGACTGGGACTCACAGACTTCCTGGTGCGATCCCGAATAGTCCAGGTGGCCCGGGCGCAGAATCTCAGCATCTGACTAGATTTCGATCAACCACCGGCGATCTCGGATAGCGTCAGTCCTGGCTTGGTCTACGGTGACTCTGCTTTAGGTCTGTAGGTCTGCTTGGGCTGTTGTGCCCTGCATGGAATCACCAGGCCAACGTCGGCTGGTACTAAGGCCGACAGCTGTACGGTAGGGCGTGGGCTCAAAGGGCTCATCGGCTCGTGCTGCCCCGACAGCAGATGGCGCGGCTGCTAACAGCTGGTTCCTGCCCCTACCCTGGGCTGATAGATCAGCCTTTCAGTTTGACGGTCTCTACAGAGCCATGGACCTCGACGTTCCAGAGCAGGCGGTGTCGAGGGAGGATTTCGGGGCTGAGCAGGACGCCTTTGTGGCGTACTGCAGGGATCTCAGTCAATGGCTTAGTGGCAAGGACACCAAGTCTGAATATGGCCGGCTTGCTCGCCGCCAGCTCGTCGTCGACATCGTCAAATTGCTGGCTGCGCGAGTAGCTACCAGCGATGGGGACACCATTGTTCGACTTGTGGATCAGTTCACCGCCAAAACGGCATATGCATTCATCCCTGATAAGATCCACTCCGCGCTGCTCTCGTTAATGGTGCCAGAACCACAACCAACTGTCGAAGCGAAATGCATCTTGAATTATCTATCCGATGCCGAGCTCATGAACCCATCTCTTCTATTTCCACCACCAGCATCCATTCCACCTCCACCACCAGCATCTATTCCACTTGAACCTGGATACTCGCCAGAGTCTTCGCCAGGCTCTTCACCAGGCACTGGACGGCGAATTGCCGTTCCTTCGACTAGCGCTGTGCGTCTCAGCTTGGCTCGTCCCGCTGTCGCCAGCACTCTCGACGCTGAACAGCTGCGTCTTTTCCGCTCAGTTCCAACATATTCTGCCGATACGCTACAATCGTTTGAATACTGGCGCACACAGGTCGAAGCGTTTCTGGCAACCTTCAACGTCAGTCCAGCTGCCATCGAGCCTCATTTAGCATCTATTTTACGAGGACGCGCTGCAGCCGTCCACACCGAGCTCCAGACCCGTCTCCGTCACAAGGGAGTGAAGTATCCGTCATGGCTCGAGCTACAGAGGGCCCTCAAGCCCCTCGACAATCCCATACGGCGCAGCTTCGCCGTACACCGCATCCTGCACTCGTTTACCGGCAAGTCGCAGCCAGTGACGAAGGCTAGCATTGACAAGTTCCTAGCGCTTGAGCGCCAGCTTGATCCGGGCCCGCTCGGTGACCGTGTTTTCTGGCTTGTCCGGCTTTTTGCTCCTCTCTCAGACCTCATCATGGAGTATGCCGAGACGAGTCATTCCGTCGAGCACATCTGCCATTTCATTATGATTGTTGCCGAGAGCAGGACGCGAGTCGTGCCCAACGTGTGCACGCTATGTCTACAGGCCAAGCATGAAAACGAGAGGTGTCTGCCCCTCCGGTTGAGCGATGCTGAAAAAGGTATGCTATTCCAAAGCGACAAAGTATGATATACAATAAATATGCAGTGTCAGGTCCACACGATCAGGTCCACTCGAGCGGCAGCCAGTTGTTCTGGTGGGCACGCTCGTAGATCTCAGAGTCGTCATACAGCTCTATGAATTGCTGGTCGAGCGGCCGTGTTTTGGGGAACGCGAACCGCCGGTATTCGTCAAAGATCATTGTCAGCGACCAGTTCTGCAGACGGCGCAGGCACCCCACGACGCAGCCCGTACGGTGCTTGCCGCGGTTACAGTGGATGAGCAGTGGATGGTTGGCCGGGTCGAGGGCTATCTCGAGTGCTCGGGTGATGGTCGAGTGCGACACATGCACAAACGGTTCCTTGTTGCCCGACATGCCGACCTGGAAGAACTGGATGTTGTTGGCCCTCAGAAACTCGGCATGCTCGTCTGGGTACGGCTCGGGAATCAGCACCAGCACGCTCTTGAGGTTGAGAGATTGCAGGTACGCAAAGTTGTCTGGCCGTGGGAACGAGCTGCGATAGATGTGGCCAATGACGCATGCAAAGTTCTCGGGCAACGACCACTTTTCCGAGTCGGGCAGTCCGCGCGGCACGCTCGTTGTCGATGTGGGCACGACATGTGGCTCTTCCGAGTGGTCGGGTGTGTCGTAAGCAGGCGTGTCACTGTCGATGAACAGGTCCCGGGCGCTGACTACCTCGCGTCTCTGCTCCACCGCCATGCCGAGAGAGCGGAGTTTCGGAGGGGAAGGCCAAGGGATAACGGGGACCACGGGGTCGGAACTACGGGCTTGGGAGTACGGCTGTCGGGTAAAAGCGTACAGTGGCAGTTATGGAGGATCCCCGAGCTGGGGTGTAGGGCCTCGCGCAGGGGTGGCTTGGGCGCGCTCGTTAAGCTCGTCAGCGCAATTACAAGCGCCAGCAACGACTAAATTACCATTCGAAAGTGCTGGATATGCGGATGGTCCTGGCGGATATGTGCATGTCACAACCTAGGGTGAGGCAATAAGTATCCGCTTTAAAATGCCTGTGCAGGAGTCTCCTTGGTTCCTGATCGTCGCGTGCTCGATCGATGAACCGCCGAGGAAGCGCCGTGACTGCTCAACTCCCATTCCCAAATTAGCACCTCATTTTCCCTTCCCCCACCCCACTACTCGGCGCACGTTGTGCTCCCGTGCCGCCCGGGCTATCGCCGGCTGACGTTCCAGTTATCGTGGGCGCTTGCAAACTGCAGGGCCCAATGGCATCCAACGGGCCCAGGCATCGGCTTTTCCTCGTAGCGGGGCACCTAGTACGAATGCGGTAGCTGGATGCGGAGCGGAATTGATAACAGGGACGCAGATAAAGCGGTCGTTGCTTTTTTGTGCCGGTGGAAAGCCGCAAACAGGACGGGCCCGTTAGTTGCTTGTGAGCCAATCACGCGTAACCTTTAAACTCGGCGGCTATTGCGCTTCACAAAGCTCCGTTATCGGTGCATGCCGGAGATGAAGTTCGATCTCTCAGTGGCCCCTCAGCCCTCACCCCGCAACCCCTCTCCTACATTGCATGACAGCTGGCATGATTGAAGAGAGTAGCAAATAGGGTTCTCGGAATAACTGGGCTTTCAGACGGGTGAAACACATAGTGGCAGTGTAACATAGATTAGCGGACTCGTACGAGGAAAACGAGTAGGCTAGTGGATCACTGAGCGCTTGTGCTGTGGGGTGGACAGCGCTACGCAGGCATGGCAGACCTAAACCTGGCATCATCGACCGACGCAGTGCGGCACCTTTATCCGACAGCTGGCGTGCAGCTCGAATATCAGCTGACAGAATTCGCGCCGGTTTGCCAGTGTCAGCGCCATGCTTTTTCATAGCCACCCGTACCGCCGTAACCGCTACACCGACCAAGTTATATCCGCCACATCCGCCACATCCGCCAATCCCTAGGCGCGCCAATCCGAGGAACACGAGGCCCTTACGAGCCCTTGCTATCTCGCAGGACCTGCATATCTCCGAGTGCAGCGCGTGGCCCTACCCCCTAGATTAACTCCGGCAGCCAATCCAGTGGCCTTATCGAGGTGCAGTAATAGCCGAGCGATAACAAGGGTTACGGCTTTCCGCCCCGTCCCGTTCTGGTGTGATATGCAAGATGCGCCATTTCGGCACCGGGAGGTCCAGTGCTGCTGAAACATATATAAAGCAGCCCACGTCCCAGTCGATTCAAAGCTGCTGCCTCGGAGTTGTACGTTTGTCACCTCGATAGCTCCATATCCTTCTTCCCTTCACTCCTCTCCTCATCCGCCTACCTGTAGCCATGAAGGAAGGATCCATTGAAGTGGTCCGCGAAATGGCCTCGATGGAGGCCCAGGACGATTCGGACAAGTCCATCTCGGCCGACGACCACCTGCTGATGCAGCTTGGATATAAGCCCGAGCTGAAGCGTAACTTCTCGGTGATCCAGGTGTTTGGTATTGCCTTCAGTATCATGAGTCTGCTGCCCTCGATTGCCTCGGTGCTGGCTCTCAATATGGTGGCTGGACCAGTAGGAATGACCTGGGGCTGGATCGTGCCGTCGGTGTGCATTCTCAGTGTCGGTGTTGCCATGGCCGAGATGGGATCAGCCCTTCCGACCTCGGGTGGTCTGTACTGGTGGACTTTCAAGTTTGCACCTGAATCTGCAAAAAGACCCCTGTGTTTTCTAGCTGGCTATGCAAACACGCTGGGTCTCATTGGAGGTCTCGTGTCCATTGACTACGGCTTCTCCTCGATGGTGCTGTCCGTGGCTGCCATTGCCGATGACACTTTCGTGCCTACAAAGTACCAGACATACGGTGTGTTTGTTGCCTGTGTCATCTCGCACATTGTAATTGGATCGATTGCCACGAGTGTCATCTCGCGTCTGCAGACCTTTTGCATCATCATCAACCTCCTCATCATCGTCATCACCGTCATTGCCGTGCCCATTGGTGCTAAAAACCTCAACTCGGGCAAGGTTGTGTTCACCTCGGAAGAAAATCTCACCGAATGGCCCTACCCGTGGGCCTGGTTCATGGCTTGGATGTCGGCTATTTGGACAATTGGCGCGTTTGACTCGTGTGTGCACATGTCTGAGGAGGCTTCAAACGCTGCCACCGCCGTTCCCTTTGGTATCATCCTTTCCATCTCCATGTGCGGTGTGCTCGGATTCCTTATTCTGGCAGTTCTGGCTGCCTCCGTCACCGACATCGCTAGTGTTCTGGCTACTACCACAGGCCAGCCCATGGCCCAGATTTACCTCGACACCCTCGGCAAGAAGTGGACTCTAGGTATGATGGTGCTGTTGTTTGTTGTGCAGTGGTTCATGGGTCTTTCCATCATCATTGCCGCCTCGCGCCAGACATGGGCCTTCAGCCGCGACGGTGCTCTGCCCTTTTCGCGCATCATCCGTGTCATCAACCTTGAATTTGGTGTTCCGGTCCGCGCTGTCATTTTTGATGGTATCATTGCCATTATCATTGGCCTTCTCGTGCTCGTTGACGCTGCTGCCGCCGCGGCTCTCTTCTCGCTGGGCCCTGCCTCGAACGGTCTTGCCTGGATGCTGCCTATTGCTTGCCGACACTTCTTCTTCGACAAGGATGCGTTCACGCCAGGCCCCTTTTACCTAGGGCATTTCTGGTCGCGCATCAATGGCTATTTCGCAGTTGCCTACCTGCTGTTTGTGATTTGTGCGCTGTCTATGTTTCCCTCTGGTGGACCCGACCCCACACCGCAGACGATGAACTACACCTGTCTTATCAACGTGCCAGTGTGGATCGGAGCTGTGCTCTACTACTACATTGATGCGCGTAAGTGGTTCGAGGGACCGCAGATCACTCTGCAACAGGAAGAGCTTGAGGGAGTCGATATCATTCCCACGCACTCGCAGAAGTATGCGTCGACGCACCCCGTCAAGAGCGCTTCGTCACACCCTGTCAAGAGTGGCTGAGATGTGAAGTTGTTTTATGTATTTTTTGGTGTTATAACTCCGTTGTAAGCGGCCTCAATAAATATAGAGCTGCAGGCACAGGGTTCACGTGAACCGTAACCTAGAGTTTCCTTCCTCCACCTGAACTCAGTAGATCTACACTTATTCAACTAATTTACTCGGAGTAGGCCACCAAGAAGACATGATATAGCAGTCATTCCAAAGCTGAGTACCTGCGTATGTTATCCTATGCTCGATTAGCCATCTAGAATGTCATTGCGACCTAACCCGCCCCTGAAGCAACCCTGCATCCGAATCTGGAACTTCGCTGCCAGTTGATTGCCTCGAAATATACCAACGTGGTTGGAATTTCAGTAATATAAACAGAATTCCAGACTCTGAGGACCCTTATCGCCGAGGAAACGCAGAATATCTTTCAACATGGAACCTTCGTCGAGATTGAGGGACCATTTTGCCGCCGGGACCTGCATATCCTGTACCCCAAGAAACCCAAGCCGTGCATACCCCGCAATCCTCACGCCATTTAGCAACCCAGTGAGCGCTTAATATTAGATCTCTACCTCGATTGAATCTCGATTCAACCTTGAAGGACTCCAATTTTCAGCGGAGTCTAACTCTGCTTAAGAAGAGGCTCTTGTGCCGGCTGTTTCCACCTCTCACTCGACAGGTCTAGACTGCTCTTTTCTCCCCGTGTCCTCAGCTCAGTTGCTTCTACTTGTATCCTATATTTTCAACACTTGCCATGACGCGAGAATCCGTCGAACTCGCCCAAGACTCGGGCTCGTCCGAGGCCCAGTACTCCTCGGACAAGACCATCTCAGCTGATGACCACCTGCTGATGCAGCTCGGCTACAAGCCCGAGCTGAAACGTAACTTCTCCGTCATCCAGGTGTTTGGTATTGCTTTCAGCATCATGAGTCTGCTCCCCTCGATTGCCTCGGTGCTTTCTCTTAACATGGTCGCTGGCCCAGTGGGTATGACATGGGGTTGGATCGTGCCTTCGGTGTGCATTCTCAGTGTTGGTGTTGCCATGGCCGAGATGGGCTCGGCACTACCAACGTCTGGCGGTCTATACTGGTGGACATTCAAGTTTGCACCTCGCGCGGCAAAAAATCCATTGTGCTTTTTGGCGGGCTATGCAAACACTTTGGGTCTCATTGGAGGCCTCGTTTCCATTGACTATGGGTTTGCTTCTATGGTGCTGTCAGTTGCAGCCATTGCTGACCCTACGTTTGTGCCATCAAAGTTTGAAACCTACGGCGTATTTGTAGCCTGCGTCGTATCACACATCGTGATTGGCTCCGTGGCCACGAGCATCATCTCACGGCTCCAAACCTTCTGCATCCTTCTCAACTTAACCATCATTGTCATCACCGTCATTGCCGTGCCAATCGGTGCCAAAAACCTCAACTCGGGAAAGGTTGTTTTCACCTCGAAGGAGAACCTCACCGAATGGCCCTACCCATGGGCCTGGTTCATGGCATGGATGTCGGCTATTTGGACGATTGGAGCGTTTGACTCGTGCGTGCATATGTCGGAGGAGGCTGCCAACGCTTCTACTGCTGTGCCATTTGGTATCGTTGCGTCCATTTCCATGTGTGGAATCCTCGGATTCCTTATTCTGTCTGTTCTGGCTGCCGCCGTCACCGACATCCCCAGTGTTTTAGCTACTGTTACAGGTCAGCCCATGGCCCAGATTTACCTCGATACCCTCGGCAAGAAGTGGACTCTAGGTATGATGGTACTGCTCTTTACTGTGCAGTGGTTCATGGGTCTTTCGATTATCATCGCCGCGTCGCGCCAGACATGGGCGTTCAGCCGCGATGGTGCTCTGCCCTTCTCACGGATCATTCGTGTCATCAATCTTGAGTTTGGTGTGCCCATTCGTGCAGTCGTCTTTGATGGTCTGGTGGGAATCTGCATTGGATTGCTCGTGCTCGTCGACACTGCAGCTGCTGAGGCTCTTTTCTCGTTGGCACCCGCCTCAAACGGGCTTGCATGGATGATCCCAATTGCTTGCCGACACATATTTTTTGACAAGGATGCTTTCACGCCCGGTCCGTTCTACTTGGGCCACTTCTGGTCGCGCATCAATGGTTTGTTCGCCACGGCGTACCTACTGTTTGTCATCTGCACACTGTCGATGTTCCCTTCTGGTGGTCCCGACCCCACACCGCAGACGATGAACTACACCTGTCTCATCAACGTGCCGGTGTGGATTGGAGCTTTACTCTACTACTTCATCGACGCACATAAGTGGTTCGAAGGACCCCAAATCACGCTGCAGCAAGAGGAGCTCGACAGCGTCGATGTCGGTCCCGTCCACTCCGAGAAGTATGGTGCCACCTCGGCTACCAAGAGCGACTGACTAATATAATTGCGATATAATGAGTGAATGTATTTTTGAATTTGTAGTTTGGCTGTAGTTTAAGCTATGTGATGGCGCGGCTGTAGGCAGGTTTCCCTGTACGGTAGCTGCATTGATCATCTACTTTATCATGGTAGGTTTCCCGATTGGGCCTCATGCGTCTGCCCACCAGGATCGGGAACCCGGTCGGGCCATCGGGAGGGAATCTTGCTGCTCAGCCTCTTAGCCCAAAGTTCGGCCGATAAGCCAGATGGTACGCGGCACCACTGCGGCCGCACCCCGCACGGCTCCCTGCTTGAGCTCCTTCGGTGGTGTTGACTCGTCGATCCGCAGCAACAAGTAGCGGAGGCGAAACAAGGCCCGTGAAGCCGGAGGATCAAGTAGGCAAAGAAAAAAATCTTTAGAATATAAAACAAATATGAAAGGCCCAATAGTAATCTGTATATGTTGGTGGTATCAATATAGTTGTCGTCGTCATCATCGTCATCAGCTCCGTGTTTTTTTTGTAGTCGTTTTCTGTTCATGATAAATAGGTTTTGCAGTTTCCATAAGCTCGAGCATCACAGCTCGGGCTGTTAATTGTAGCATAGAATTGTAGCATCGTCCAGCCGCCTAGGTCATTTTGGTGATGTCGCGAAACGCAGCGCTGCCAGCGACAGGGCCACGCGACAGAATGAGACGTAGACGCAGGACCTCAATTTCAAGGTCGTGGTTTCGGTGGGATAGCGAATCGCAGCGACGTTCCAAGTCAATCATGCGCTCCATCTTACGGGCGCGCGACCGGCGTGCAGCCTCAGTGTTGCGTAATCGCTTGATGTTCGCTCTGTCGCCGGTGCCCGAGGAAGAACCAGAACCAGAGATAGCCGGAGCGCTCTGACGCGATTTTGACGACCTGTCCGCACCAGACGCATAGGCCTCAAACCGGGCATCTTCAGATGCAGCACTAGAAAAGGTGCCGTTCGCACGCGCCGACTGGGTTGCAATGATGCTCCGTATTAAATCGTCATCGGTGATGGGAGATGTGTAGGAGGAGATAAAGGTGGAATCGGTGGTAGAAGTGGTGGGAGCACTGCGACGGTGCGACAGAGGAGCAAACGTCTCGAATTGGCTCGACTCCTCCTTCTTAATGGACGGCTCAGGCTCAGGAATGGGGTCAAACAAGGGGGCCCAGCTGGTGGGGTCTGGAAGCTGTGTTCCACAGTACATAGGTTTTGCTTCTTCGCCTACGGCATCACAAACAAAATCAAGCATGCCAGGAGCTAGAATGGGGGGAGGTCCCGTGGCTGTGCGGGGAGTAGAGATGGACATGTTTGAGCCCGTCTGGCTGGCGTCACCCTCGTAGATGACGTCGAAATCGGCGGTCGACATTTCGTCGACAAGGCCAAAGGCATTTAGTGTTGAGACAGGAGGGGTCATCATGGGGGTGTCACTGCTAGCGAGTGAAGTAGCAGCAGAGGTAACGCCGTCCGAGGATGTGGCAGAGGGAGAGACACGGTTGTTGTCTTGCTGGTTGTTGTTGTTATTCGACTGAGGGGCGCAGTCGTTGAAGTCAACCATGTGGGGATATGAAGCGTACATGCTTTCAAAGAGGCCGCGCGAAAAGCCCTGGGGTCCGTTACAGTCGAACTCCTTCTTGACAATGGCCATATCCGGCGTCTTTGTTGATGGCTGTTGAGCAACGTCTAGAGCAATGCGCGGGTCGTCGAGGCCAAATGAGTCGGGCAGAATGAGATTGTGATCTCGGGCATAGGTCATTGTGACCACAAGTAACGGTGTATGCCGTTTGTAGGTCGACACGCGAGATTGTTGCAAGGCCGGGATTCCTCAACAACAAAATGGCCACGACCACAAACAGTACAAGGGGAGAGGGAAGGTAGAAGAAGTTGTTTCTTTGGAACTTGAGATGAAGGCGGTCGTTATCAGCCCTAGACCCGGTGGTACGGCCCTTGGGCAAGAATCCTGACTCACCGCTTTCCTAATTTGGGGATCGCGGCTTGCTTTTGCAGGGTCCAGCACGCAGTCGGCCAGTGCACGGCGATGGGCCGTTTGCGCGGATGGCAGTTGCGGGTAGGCGAATTGCCAGGATATGACGCGAGCGGGGCCGGCTATTGATTAGCCGACGGGCGGATTGCCGAGACGAGCACACTCTTGTAAAGCGGGGGAGCACTCAGAATCCGAATTGGCAGCGAGGGGCGGTTTCTGCACCCTCCACGCGAGATCTGCGCGTATGTGCAGACCTGTCAGCCTCGGTGGCAAACGCCGTTTATTTCAGTGTTTGGTGCCCCGAATAGCCCCTAAACCACTGTAGACGACGCAGGCCCAAAGCAGCGCTCACACGGCCCGAAGGAGCACGAGTATGCAGCCAGGGGACGGGGGACGAGGGCTGGGCACAAGGTCGGATCGCTTCGATCCGGTGCTATTTTAAGCTGTAGTACCGAGATCAGCCGTAGTCTGGCTGTAGCACTGTAACACTGTAGTACAGGTAGCACTGTAGCACGGGAGATGTGCCTTGCTCGTAGAACTTGGCGGGCCAAGTTTTGAGCCAAGCTGTGCTTAGCTATAACCTTCGGTTATCTGACAGTAAACTGGCAGATGGGGTGATACAGCGGGGCAGTGTACCGCGCAGTATCCAGGAACCACTAATGCAAATGCAGTGGGATAACACAAAGGGCAGTGATAGTCTGTCCTTTAGCTGAGAGGAATTGGATGTTGATACTGCCACACTCGTGTCAACGGCTGGCTTTAATACTCGGCGTGGAGAAGCGGAGGTTGCTAGTCCGCGTTGAAACGGCGTGCCAGGAGGCCATCTGCAACGTTGCTTTTGCGCGCTCGTCCCGAGATTCTACGTGCATCGCCGCACGGCGTCGCGTGCACAGCCGTTGGCTCACGGGGCTCTCGAGTGCTGACGACGTCTGGTGTTTGGACTTGAAAAATACGTCTTAGTGACGGCGGTGCATCCAAGCAAACTGCTGTCTTAGATGACCTGGCGGTGTCGGACGCGACACACCTCTTCACAACGCTGCTCTCTTGCTATCCTGTGCTGCCGGGTCCCCCCGGACTGCCCCGGACTGGCCCCCATGCTGCCTTGCCCGAATCTCCCCGCTGATACCCCAGATTTGGCTGCCTGTCACACACCTGGCCTATGGGCGAGCAGCATTTCCCCCCACAACCACCCGCGTGCCATGTCAATAGATACGATTTCTCCGATTTCTTTCGTTTTTGCTCCTCTGACCTGGCCTATCGTAATCCCTCCAATAGTGACATTCCCTGTAGCTCCAATCTCGCATTCCTCGCATTCTCTCGTCAGTTCCAGCATCTTACTCGTGTACTCCTGTAGTCAGGTACTCATGTACTCATGTACTCATGTACTCATGTACTCATGTATTGACCCCTCAATCTAATCTTCTTCTACTTGTCCTCCACCCTCCACTACTCTTCACTCATTATTCATTTCTATCTGGCCTCGGTTGGAGTCCGCATGGAAGATGCTTCGGCAATGCACGGCGCAGGCGTACCTGAATGCGGCCCAATTGGTTGCCCGTTTCGGATTGGGTCCAGTCATCTGGCACAGCAGATGACCCAACCGCTTATCAATATACATATGGAATGCGCGAATGTATCGACATGTACAAATGCCGCAGTCACCCCGTGAGCACAAACTGGGCCAGCAAGTGCGATTCTTTAGACTTTGACAGCGCGCTCAGCAGGTCGGCTCCATGCACGTTTGACGCAATCTTACGCTGGATGTAGTCCTCGCGACTACCCAGTCCAGCTCCGCTCACCGCAGCACCCCCACCTCCGCGCGAGCTTCGCTTGACCCGGGTGGTTCCGAGACCCTTGCGCCCACACACTCCCGACACACCGACGAGCCCGTTGGACTCGAGCGCCGAGATCACCTCGAGGAACTCGTTCAGACTGAGCCGTGCAAACGTGTTCTCGCGCTGGCAGATCTGCGTGTACTTGTCAAACAGCTTGCTCACCGAGATGTTGGCCTGCACAAGAGAGGCCACGCTGCGCTCGTAGATGACGAGCACGCACAAAACGGCCTTTTGCTGCAGGTTCAGCGCCTTGACCCGGCTCACGCTCGACCCTCCGAACGCACTTGCACAAGCTCGCACAATCTGTGACATGCCGACCTTGGGCGCCTCGTGCAGGCTCAAACTCGTCAGTGCCAGTGACTTGTGCCCGTCCAGCAGCGCTCGCTTCCACCCGGCTGGTAATTCTGCCGTGTTGTCGTCGCTGGCATCAACGACGCTGCGACGCACCTCCTCTTCAACAAGCTCAATGGCGCGCCGGCAAATGTCAAACGCCTTGCGCAGGTCGCCTGTGTTGGCGGCCGTTTTACGCGCACATAACTCAATGGCCCGCGAGCCCATCAGCGGCAGCTCGCCGTCCATGTCTCCCGTCAGGGACCGCAGGCGGTGCTTGACAATAGCCGCAATTTCCTCGGCAGAGTACGGGTTGAAGGCAATGACCTCGGGGATGAGCCCATTGGACCGCAGCCGCGGCAGAAACCGGTCAGTGAGGTCGAGAGCATTGGCTATTCCTACCAAGATCAAACTGGACTTGTCCATAAAAGCCCACTGGAAGATCTTGAACAGCACCTCCTGGTCGCGCGTCACGACATGGTCGAGCTCGTCAAGGACAACTACGTACCGTGTAGTCAAGCTCGAGTTAATAAATAGAGCGTCGAGGTCGCTGATGACGGCCTGCGCATTGTAGGTATGGTTGTTGACCCCGGCCACCTTGTCGCCAGTCAGGCTCTCGTGGATGCGTACAAAAATATGATCCGGGCGGTCGACGATCATGCAGTTGATGGTCGCGACTCGCACGGTCGGATCATTGTGGATGTTTTTGGGCGGCAGCTCGGCGCACAGGCCGTCGACAACCTCGCTCAGCAGCGCACTCTTGCCCGTTCCAGGCACTCCACTCAAGTAGATGGCGCCATGGTCGAGGGTGTCGATGCGACTGCGAAGAAAGTCGTCAATGGCTGCCCGTTCAGCGTCACGGCCAACAATGCCTGACGAAGCTCCACGCTGGAAAAGTGCCTTGCCTAAAGAGTAGGCTGTAGGAGTCGAGACAGGCGTTGTGAGGGGCGTTAGGAGGCCATCCGCTGGGCCAATCTCTGGTGAGCTTTCTGAGAACCGCAGTCGCTTAGGAGTCACGTCCGCATCCGACTCAATTGTGCGCTTGGCAGTAGGCGTCAGTGGATCATGGCTGGGTCGTATTGGCTCTCGACGGGCAGGCTTTGAGGGGCTGCTCGAAGGCGTAACCGACCTGATGGGTTCTCTTCGGGCCAGCTTCCTCGGTGTGATAGAAGCCATGGCCAATGCAAATGTGAATCCAAAATGAGAAATGCGAATGTCCGGAAGTTAATGAGTTAAGAAAAGGGTGGGATAATTAAATAGATCACGCACGAGTGGCTGGTTGACGCGAAGCACGGCTGAGAGCACGGCTGTGCAGTCCAGTACTACTGTAGTGAGTCGTCACAGAGAAAGACAAGAGTTAAGGAGTAAACAAAGAGTCAAGGAACAAGAGTAGAGTAAAGGAGTAGGAGCGGAATTGAGAATGTATGTTTCTAGAAGTACCCCATTCCCGTGTCTGGTCTTCTGTACTCCTTCTATGCCCCTCCCATCTATGCTCATCTGTGCCATTCGTGTACCATATTCATCTGCGTATAGGTAAGCCATGACTCAGCATAAGGCTAAGAGTCGGTGCCCTGCCCTGCTCCACCTTCCGAATGCAGCGCCTCCTGCCCTGGGGCTTCCCAGCAAGGCTGCCTCAGTCTCAACAATTTTGTTGAGACCCGAACAGGCCGCGTCGCGCTAGGATCAGGCACCCCCATTCAGCCAATCACAGCGTGCGCCACTGCTGCGCTGTCAAATACAGTCCCAATTACATCCGGAGCCAACGTGCGGAGTTAGGCGGTTAGTGACGACGCTCATCCACGTTACTTTTTTGGCTGCGCAAAGGGTACAGGGCCATTTTGTCGAAGCTGCAGCCTAGATTGCCTTCATTTTCACCCCAGGCCGACTTTTCATTCCAGTTTCACTGGATGCTCCATAATGGCCGAGGATGAGGGTGCACCACGGCCAGATCTGGACGACCGCGCCGGTGGCTCCCAGACCATCTACTCGTACGACGCCATGACCAAGCCGCTGTATGAACCGGTTGACAACGACATGATGGACTTCATCCAGTTTCATGATCCCGATTCCGAGGGCGAAACAGACCTGCGTGGCCTGCCGCGGATGAACGGGTTCGCCAACGCTCTCGACACGCACCTCGACTCGCAGCTCGACGATTTTGACTCGGCTCCGTTCAACCTGTCTCACAGCACCGTTTCCCCTGAAACGGACGGCGACTTCTCCATGGCATCGATGGTCAAAGAAGAGCCTGCGCTGGCACATTTCGACGCTCCCAGCTTCTTCCAGCCATCCAACGGGCACCAAAATGCTCTTAAAGGAGAAGATATGGGCCCTCTACTCGACACGCGAGCATCAAGTCTCGTCGACCTGGCATCGACATCACTCGACTCGGGCGCTCACCAGGACGTAAAAGAGGCCGAGAAGCTGTTGGCATCCCTGGAGTTTGGCAAAGTATATGCGTCGGACGGTTCGACAGCTCTTGACCTGCCGCCGCTGCCATCCGACCTCGCCTCAACAGTCACAAACCCGCTCTCCGACACCTTTTCGCACCGCATCATCGTAGCCCACATGCCAACGCGCTCGCGCGTAGAGACCCAGATTCAGTGCCAGCTGCTGCTATCTCCACCACCATCTCAGCTGCTGCTTCACCTGCCCACAGACACCATGGCCAGGCCGCGGTTCCAACTGCGCCAGCCCCTCGTACCAGCACCACAAATCCTCGACCTCGAGGTCGAAGTCGTGGCCCAGAACATGCCTGACCAACGCATCTACATGTGTGACAAGTGCACCAAGCGCGAGGCCAAGCGGGCGTTTCGCAAGAAGAGCCTCGACAAGAATGAACAGTACCACTGGAGCACGGAGCGGCCCCGCAGACTTGCTATCTTCAACTGTAAGGAGGTCGTGGCGCTTGGCGCCCCAAAGCAATGTGAAATAGGAGGCCAACTCGTCGAGGTCAAGGAGGTCAGCGTGCCACTGCGCCTGGCCTGCTACTGCAGACATCACGCTGCCAAACCTGGCTATAAGGTTGTCTTCACGGCCCGCGACCACACAGGCACCATCCTCGCCCGCACCGTCACAGACTCCATCACCATCACGGACGACCACAAAGACCTGCGACCGCTGACAGGCGTCCCTGCAACCCCTGCTCGCGGCTCCAAATCATCCGTGCCGCCGTCGCCCATCTCCATGGAGGAGTCGTCGGAATACACAACCGACAACCTGTCGTCGACATCGCTCAAGCGCCGGCGTGACTCCAACTGGAACGGCGGGATCAGGCAAAACAGCGCCAGCGGACACCAGCTGTTCACTGCTGGCCAACGTAGTAATCCGGGCTCGCGGAACTCATCCTTCCCCAAGCTCGAAGCCCTGTCTCCCGGATCAACTGACAACTCATTGGCATTACAAAACTTACACTCGGGCATCAATATCACCAGCCCGCCAGACAGCAATCT
Source organism: Sugiyamaella valdiviana (assembly GCA_030570555.1). Lineage (NCBI taxonomy): Eukaryota > Fungi > Ascomycota > Dipodascomycetes > Dipodascales > Trichomonascaceae > Sugiyamaella > Sugiyamaella valdiviana. The sequence continues at coordinate 742,394 of JAJLWF010000005.1, forward strand.
TCCCAACATTCAGCGCATCATCCCGGCCCAGGGCTCAGTTGCTGGTGGAATCGAGGTGACGCTGCTTGGCTCGGGATTCTTCAATGGTCTCGTAGCCAAATTCGGCGACTCAAAGGCCATGTCGACCCAGTGCTGGAGCGACTCGACCATTGTTACGCATCTTCCACCGGCACCGATGCCGGGTCCTGTCGTTGTCTCTTTTGATGGAGTCACCCGTACGACGCCCCAGATCTTCACCTACGTGGATGACACTGACTCACAGCTCATCGAGCTGGCTCTACAGGTTGTTGGCCTCAAGATGAATGGAAAGCTTGAGGATGCTCGCAACATCGCCATGCGTATTGTTGGCAGCAACGACGGCGGGCCTACCCCTACAGGAGGAATGGCCAACGGCATGGGAAATGACCTCTCTCAGAACCACGAACGCATCATTCTCCGTTGTCTCGAGCTGTCGCAAGTTAATATTGGCAAGATGCCAAATCTGCATCTGCGTAACATGCAGGGTCAAACAATGATGCATCTTGCTTCTGCGCTTGGTTACTACAAGGTCATCTTGTCTCTGCTTTCCCAGGGTGCACGTCTCGATCTTCAGGACATCAACGGCATGACACCGCTGCACTTTGCAGCCCTTCATGGCCACCGCAAGGTTCTGCGCAAGCTGTTGAAGTGCCACGCAGATCCGTTTGTGAGGACAATCTCTGGTCTCACGGTCATGGACGTGGCTCACAACCAAGTGTTGTCTGACCTCCCCGTTGGCATCAGCTCGGGTCAGTATGAGCGACACATGCGCCGAACGAGCTCAACCTCGACGTTTGCGTCGAGTGTGTCATTGTCTCGCATGGCTCTGACCACAGCGGAGGTTCCCGGTCCTGTACTTGTAACACCGCAAGATAGCGAGGAGTCGTCGCGCGAGGTTGACGACGACTACAGTGACGACGCTTCTGAAAGCGACTACGACGATGGTGATTTGCGTATGGGAGATGTGCGGACGGCACTGTTGCGTAGAAGAAGTTCGCGCAAGTCGCTGCCCACTGCCCAAGATAGCGAATTGTCATCAGATGGAGCTACAGCCGTCGACGACAGCACTGAGCAGCCAGCGCGTGGTCGCATCAACAACACTGCTGAGAATATCTCAGCGTACTTCTCGCAACTAACGGAGACGGCTCGCCAACGGCTCATGCCGTGGGACCGGCCCAACTGGGAAGAAATTCTGAATTATGTCTATCGAAGGCCGGCAGCGCAGCGCACTGCTAGCTGGCAGTTCTCGTCGACGTCGAGCCATGGCTCTGCTGCCAGCGACAGCGACTACACCGTACTGCCGCAACACAACTCGTCAACGAGCATTAGTGCACGACGGGCCAAGGAGCGCAAGACGGGTCCCAAGGTGTGGCAGTACATTATGTCATTGAGCCAGGCGCAAGAAGAGGAAGAGGAGGAAGAGGCACCTGGCAGCCCTGCCACTCTCGGTCCGGGACATTCCCCGCCACGGTACGAGGAGATATTCCCCGACCGAGCGGGACGCAGCCCAGAGCCACAGTTGCGGCCAATGGATGGAGAGGACGTGAAGCTGAGGACAGCTGGTGCAGAGATGGCCGCTCTGAGAGGAGCAGCCCCTGCAGCAGAGGCATCAGCTGCAGCTGCCGAGCCATCAGCGGCCGATGAGGCGGCCGACTACGAAGAACAGCTTATCAAGACATGGACCATCAACCAGAAGCAGCTACAGAACGACCGTCGGCTGTTCTTCTTTTGGATTCCGGTGCTCGTGGTAGCAGTGGGGCTAGTGGTGATTGGCATGTCAGGCGCGTCTACAGAAGTCTACAACAGCTTTGTGATGAGCGGGCTGGGACGATGGCCAAAGCGAGCGTCGAGCGACAGCCGAGGCGCGGAGGCGTCGCTGGGCCGTCCGCTGCCGGCGCCACCTCAGGCGACGGGGAGTGCGGTCGCATTACCCCGGACTGGCGATGCGGGCGCGGGGCGTACGGCAGTAGCAGAGCACGGCTGTGCTGCGCGGCATGACCATATGGAGTTTTTTCCGGGTGCCGGGGAGTGTCGGCATTTTCCAGCAGCGGTAGTTTTGTGAGCAACCACCTACAAAAGCGCCAGCTCGGCAGGCGTACACGTGTATAGCAACCGGTGCAAGGGCGCTGTTATTTTATTGTCGTTATTTAATGTAATATAGCTTGGATCTGTTCATTTTCTTGGCCCCCGGCTACCCCGCGCTGCCCCGCGCATTTTTGTTGAGACTGCTGCATGTCACTCGAAATATGCGCTTGCCGCGACTCCGCGAACAAGATTCTCCCAGCCCCTGCCTATCGTTTAATTCTACCGGGATCGTTCCACAGGGGGTATGAGTAACGTGCCATTCACTCGGCCACGCAGTTATACTTTCCGGCCCCCATTACTTGTTCGGTGGCGCTCAACTCCCATTGGCCGGTAACACCTCCACTGGTGTCGCGCTACTAATTTTTTACGGCCCGTCAGTGGGCCAGGGCCGGCGGTTCATGCACAAGCAGCAAAAAGCAACCCGCGATCCCGTCGAGTACGGGAGCCCCGACCACTGCGGATCCGGGGTTAGCATTAGTATATAAGGGCGGGCAGTCGCAGACTTTTTTCTGCTTCCCATCTACTTGTACTACGCAATTGCTCTTTGTTGATCCAGGCCTCCCTGTTCACACGTCTAGCATTACTGTAGGATGAAGTTTGACCAGCTCCTCGCTCTGGTCGGTCTGGCGGGCCCGCAGAGCCCTCTCGTTCCGGCCGGCCACTACGTCCTGTCCGACGTCCCCACAATCCACCAAGCTGGCCCGTCGTCGCTTGACTGGGCTTTCAGCCCTCCTTATTACCCCACGCGTAAGTAGCTGCATACCGGGGAGTCGCGGGTGCGGCAGGTCTGTCGGCTGATTGTGCCCACATTGATTCTGCCCACACCTCAAACCCACAAGGTTATTTCAACCGGCCGGATATCTAACTACAGCCTTTGCGCAGCGCTCAGCTGATGACAGCTGGGATGAGGCGTTTGGCAAGGCCACCGAGTTTGTTGGCCAGCTGACGCTCGCTGAGAAGGTCAACCTGACATCTGGAATCGGCTGGATGATGGGTCCCTGCGTTGGTAACACTGGTGACATTCCTCGTCTCGACTTCCGCGGCCTGTGTCTGCAGGACGGTCCTCAGGGTGTCCGCAAGTCCGAGCTCAACACCGTCTTCCCCGCTGGTGTCACGACCGGATCAACCTTCAACCGCGAGCTCATCTACGAGCGCGGAAAGGCCATGGCCATTGAGTTCAAGAACCGCGGTGTCGACATTCTGCTCGGCCCCGTCGCTGGTCCCCTCGGTATCAAGGCCGCCGGTGGCCGCAACTGGGAGGGTTTCTCCGTGGACCCCTACCTGTCGGGTGTCGCCAGCGCCGAGACCGTCAAGGGAATCCAGGACCAGGGTGTCATGGCCAATGCCAAGCACTGGCTCGGAAACGAGCAGGAGCACTTCCGTCAGGAGACCGAGTGGAAGCACATGTGGGGTTTTGACGACCTCAAGGAGGTTCTCTCCACCAACATGGACGACCGTTCGCTGCACGAGGTCTACGCTTGGCCGTTTGCTGACATGATTAAGGCCGGTGTCGGCTCCGTCATGTGCTCGTACAACCAGGTCAACAACTCGGCCGCTTGCCAGAACTCGTACCTGCTCAACAACGTTCTCAAGGAGCAGCTTGGCTTCCCCGGTTTCGTCATGAGCGACTGGGGTGCCCTGCACTCTGGTGTCGGCTCTATTCTGTCGGGTGGTGACATGTCCATGCCCGGTGGAGGAATCACCCACGTTGGCCCCGAGGGACTCGCCTACTTTGACAAGAACCTGACTCTCGCCGTCATGAACGGTACTGTCCCCTCGTGGCGTCTCGATGACATGGCTGTCCGTATCATGGCTGCCTTTTACAAGGTCGGTCTTGACGAGACCCGTAAGGAGGTTGGCCCCCCTAACTTCTCATCCTGGACTCTTGACACTGAGGACCTCATCTACCTTGCCGCTGGTGAGGGCCCCCGTGGCGTTGTCAACCAGCACATCAATGTTCGCACCTCGTACGCTGACAAGATTGCTCTCGATGTCGCTGTCGAGGGAACTGTCCTGCTCAAGAACGTCGACAATGCCCTGCCTCTGGGTGCTAAGCCTCTAACTCGCATTGGTGTTCTCGGAATCGCTGCTGGCCAGAACATTCGTGGCCCCAACTGCCAGGATGACTTCGCCTGTGAGACAGGTGGAACTTTTGCCTCTGGCTGGGGTTCCGGAACCGCCCAGTTCCCGTTTGTGATCTCGCCCCTCGAGGCCATCAACAGCAAGGCTCTGCCCAAGGGAATTGAGGTTAACTACGACCTGCAGGCCAATGCTGGCGAGGAGGACGACTGGCACACGTTTGACCGTGTTGCCATCTACTCGGACGTCAACATCATTGTCGGTGGTGCCAACGCTGGCGAGGGATTCCTCGCCGTCGACGGCAACATTGGAGACCGTAAGAACACGTCTCTGTGGTTCAACGCCGATGAGCAGATTTTGCGTGCTGCCTCGCTCAACAAGAACAACATTGTCATCATCAACTCTGTTGGTCAGGTCAACCTCGAAAAGTGGATCGACCACCCCAACATCACTGCTGTGCTGTTTGCCGCTCCCCAGGGCCAGGCCACTGGTGAGGCCCTCGCTCAGGTTCTGTTTGGTGAGGCCAACCCTTCGGGACGCCTGCCCTTTACCATTGCCAAGGACGACTCGCACTACATCCCCCTACTCAACAAGCTTGTTGACAAGGACAACGGTGCTCCTCAGGACAACCTTGACACTGGCCTGTTTGTTGACTACAAGTACTTTGATGCCCACAACATTGAGCCCCGTTACGAGTTTGGCTACGGTCTTTCGTACTCGTCGTGGAAGCTGTCTGGTCTGAAGGTGTCTCAGGTTGGTGAGACTCCTTCGGAGCACCTGCCTCCTCCTCCTGCCCTCAAGGCTCTGCCCAAGTACGACGAGGAGCTGCCCAGCCCCGAATCTCTGCTCTTCCCCAAGGACCATCCTCGTTACAAGGACTACCTGTACCCTTACATTGACGATGTCAAGGAGATCAAGACGGACTCGGAGTTTGACTACCCCGAGGGTTACTCTGAGCAGGCTCTTGAGACGTCGTCGCTGGCCGGCGGTGCTCCTGGTGGAAACCCTGCTTTGTGGGAGACTGTCTACACTGTCAGTGCCAAGCTGACGAACCAGGGTCCTTACGATGGTGCCTATGTTCCCCAGCTGTACATTGCCTTCCCCCAGTCGGCGGAGTTCCCATCGCCGCTGCGCCAGCTGCGTGGTTTTGACAAGCTGTCGGTTGAGGCTGGCAAGTCTGCCACCACTTCTTTTGACGTGCTGCGCAGAGACATTAGTGTCTGGGACGTTGTGTCGCAGTCGTGGGTTGTCCAGCGCGGTACCTACACTGTCTACGTTGGTTCCAGTAGCCGCACCCTCGAGCTGTCGGGCTCTTTCACCATTTAATCTGGAGAAAGATATGTAACCCAGGAGTCATCCATAAAAGATTAATTCATTGAAACATTCATTAACAGTAATATCGGGGTAGATTTGAGTCACGACTTGGGCCCCTGACTTCAGCCTCTGACTTGAGTCTACATGTTAGGAGATATTCAGGTATGGTGAGCAAGCCGGTCGGGAACGACGTACGGCTGAGAACTGAATTAACCCTGCTCAATATTGCCAGGAGTCCATCTCTCAATCCACACCATCACTTCTGGTTCTACTGTGACGTGACAGTCTATCTGGTTCGTGTTCAGGTGCGCTGATTTACAATGTCCGGGCTCAGCGACACCGCCGAGCTGAGTCTGCGTGACAAACAGACGGGTGAGTGTCAATTGGAGGCGACTGGAGGTCTAGTGCTAACTGCCAGCTGTTCTGGAGCGCATGCTCAATCTCAACCAGGACAAGGACGGGAGTGAGAGTGATAGCTCCAAGGGCACTACGCCAACCTGGAAGGTTCTGGTGTTTGATGGACCTGGACGAGACATCGTCTCGAGCGTGTTCCGCGTCAACGACTTGTTCAAAAACGGCATCACCGTTCACATGCTGCTCAACGCCGACAGGTACCCGATTCCCGACGTGCCGGCCGTCTACTTTGTGTCGCCGACCGCCGAAAATGTGGCCATTATCGCCAAGGACATTAGTGCCGGACTGTACGAGTCGAGCTACCTCAACTTTGCATGGCCCATTGCGCGCGATCTGCTAGAAGACCTCGCCTCCAAGACGGTGGCCAGCTCTAACCGCATCGCACAGGTCTACGATCAATATCTCAACTTCATTGTGTCAGAGCCGAATATCTACAGCCTCGGCATGGAAGGTGTGTACCACACGCTGGCCAGTCCCAAGGCCGGCGAGACGGAGATTCAGACCGTTGTCAACGATATCGTCAACGGCTTGTTCAGCGTTGTGCTGACCAGTGGTACGATCCCCATTATCCGGTGTCCGCGTGGCAACGCTGCTGAGATGGTTGCTCAGAAGCTTGACGAGAAACTGCGTAACCACTACATCAACTCGCGCAACCAAGCCAAGGGCGATGGATACGGTGTTCGCCCTGTGCTCATCATTCTCGACCGCAACATAGACCTCGTGTCAATGTTCTCGCACTCGTGGACATACCAGTCGTTGGTACACGATGCTTGCGACCTACACCGTAACCGTATTACCGTTGAGACGACGGGTGAGAATGGTGTTGTCACACGGAAGGCTTACGACCTCGAGCCCACCGACTTCTTCTGGGCGAAGAACGCTGGCCTGCCGTTCCCTGAGGTTGCCGACAACCTTGACGCAGCGCTTAACAAGTACAAGGCCGACGCGAAGGAACTCACCGGCCAGACAGGCATCAGCGACCTCGACGATGTTGCCCAGCTCAACGCAGCGGCCAATGCCCAGCACCTCAAAGCAGCCATCACAGCCCTCCCGGAACTGACGGCGCGCAAGCAGACTATTGATATGCATATGAACATTGCCACTGTGCTGTTGAAGGCCATTGGTGAGCGAGGATTGGCACAGATGTTTGAGGCTGAGGAGAATGCTGGAAAACAGACAAAGGCCAGTATCCTAAGTCACATCAACGATGCTGCGTTCAAGAATTCCGAGGATAAGCTGCGTATGTACATTGTGTACTTTTTGGTGACGCCGACCATTTCAACAGCCGACCAGGCTGACTTTGAAGCGGCACTCTCTGCGCAGGGTTGCGACCTGGCAGGGCTCAACTACATCAAGCGAGTCAAGGAGATCACAAAGATGAGCAGTTCGATGACTAGTGGCTACTCATCACAACCAGCCGCTCCAGTGCAGTCTGACCTGTTCAAGGGCTTTACGGGCATCACCAACAAGCTGGCGGACCGACTCAAGGATGGTAAGCTGTCCGAGGGATTCGGCAACCTCATTTCGGGTGTCAAGAACCTGCTGCCCACGAGCAAAGACCTGCCAGTCACCAAAATCGTCGAGTCACTGCTTGAACCGACACCCTCCAACACGGCCGTCACCGAGGACTACCTCTACTTTGACCCGCAGGTGACGCGCGGCTCGCTGACGCGGCCGCCGAAGCGCAACAGCTACCAAGAGGCCATTGTGTTCACGGTTGGCGGCGGCAACTACTTTGAGTACGGCAACATCCAGGACTGGGTGTCTCGTGTCGGAGTCACCAAGAAGATCACATACGGCAGCACCGATATCTGCTCGCCAAAGGCCTTTCTGGCCGAGTGTGCCGTGCTGGGCCAGTAGTTAGCCGGCGAAGTTAGCCGCCAGCCGCGCGCCCGGAGACCGATAGCAGCTGCATGCAGCGATTGTGCAGGGGCCGTTGCCGTGTATAAATAAGAGCCGTAGACACCCAGTTTCCGATTTACTTTATTTCTAGCCCCCATTCGAGCTACACTCGTACCAATTGCAATTGTCCTGTACACTTTCATCCTACCATGCTAAAGAGTGAGTTTGCGAGCCGCCGGTCGGTGGTGCACTCCCGCAAGGGCATGGCCTCGTCTTCACAGCCTCTGGCCTCGGCTGCTGGCGTCAAGATCCTCGAAAAGGGCGGCAATGCTCCCATGGCCGCAGTGGCAATGGCTGCTGCCATTGGCGTGCTCGAACCGCACATGACGGGTCTCGGTGGAGATGTGTTCAGTCTCTTCTACGAAGCAAAGACCGGCAAGGTGCATGGCCTCAATGGCTCAGGCCGCTCGCCCAAAGACTCATCCCTCGAGCTCATTCGTGAGAGCGGCGTCGAGGGCCCGCGAATCCCGGCCTCGAGCATCCACAGCATCACCGTTCCTGGTGCCGTGGCCGGCTGGGTCGATGTCGTCGAGAAGTGGGGTAACGGCAAGCTCACCTTGGCCGAGATCCTCGAGCCGGCCATTTCGCTTGCTGAGGACGGAGCTCCCATTTCGGCCATTTCCAGCATGTCGTGGGTCCGAGGCGCCAACAACCTGCTGAACCGCTCGCCAAACGGCGGAGAGCTTCTCATTGATGGAGAGCGTGCTCCCGAGGAGAGTGAGTTGTTCACGAACCCGGGCATGGCAGCTGTTCTGAAACGTGTTGCCCAGCATGGCCGTGACGGCTACTACAAGGGCGAGACGGCCGAGCAAATCGTCAAGGTCGTCACGGACAAGGGCGGTGTTATGACTCAAGAGGACCTCGAGAGCCACACCTCCAAGTTCGTCGAGCCCATCAGCATGGCCGTCGACGACGAGGTTCTCCTGCACGAGATCCCGCCCAATGGCCAGGGTGTCGTGGCACTCATCGCTCTTGGTATCATCAACAAGCTGCAAGAACAGGGCGTCGTCAACCTCAAGGAGATGAAGCACAACTCGGTTGAGTACCTGCACCTGTTGATCGAATGCCTCAAGTTTGCGTTCAAGGACGCCGAGGAGTACATCACCGATACCGACAAGCTCGACTACGACCCCAATGAGCTGCTGACCGATGCGTATCTTACCGAGCGCGCCAAGCTGTTCGACCCCAAAAAAGTCAACACGCACTTTGACCACGGTGTGCTCAATCCTGCCCGCAAGTCAGACACCGCTTACTTCACGTCTGCTGACAAGGACGGCAACGCATGCTCCTTCATTGCCTCGCTCTACCAGGGCTTTGGTTCGTCAGTTGTCCCGAAGGGATGCGGATTCGCCCTACAGAACCGTGGATGCAACTTCAACCTCACCCCGGGTACGCGCAATGTATTCGAGGGCGGTAAGCGACCCTACCACACCATCATTCCTGGTATGCTGACCAACACCAAAGGTGGTCTTTACGCCGCCTACGGAGTAATGGGCGGTTTCATGCAGCCCCAGGGCCATGTCCAAGTAGCATACAACCTTAAGCTGTTTGGTTTCAACCCCCAGGTGGCCCTTGATGCCCCCCGATTTTGCCTCAACGCTGGAGACGAGTCGACTGACTCTGGCCGAGGTGCCGACAGCCCTGTTTCAACTGCCGAGACGATTGTTGGATTGGAGGAAGGCATCCCAGAGGATGTAGTGGCTGGTCTTAAGAAGCTGGGTCACAAGGTACAGGTCGTGGGCGGACCCGGTCGTGGTCTGTTTGGCCGTGGCCAAGTTATCAAGCCCAGCGTGTGGAACGGTCGCCAGGTACTGTCTGGCGGATCCGACCTACGTGGAGATGGTGCCTCTATTCCCGAGTTCTAAACACATTCTACAGTAGTAGTGTACACCAATATACAAGCAGTCATAATACATTGATATACTAAGTCACCCAGCAGATCCCTTATAAACAGTTCCTTTATACTGAGTAGGGATTTCTGCTCCTCTAAGTAACTTCACCTTCTACCTCCACCAGCTTCTTCTAAGCCAGGAACTTCTGGTTCTGCTGCAGAATCGAGGTCGAACGCTTGGCGTCGAGGAACAGCTCCTCGGTCTCGGCGATATCGTTCACATCGATTTCGGTACGACCCGAGGCCTTGGCTAGAATATACGCAGGAGCCAATAGCTGGAGGGCGTATCGAAGAGAGGTCTGCACACCGTGCACAGCCAGCTTGTCGAGAGCAGCATCCGTCGCAGGCGAGCCCTCGAGCACGCTACGCTTCTCGATAATGGTGCGGATCTCCTCAGCGTTGTAGGGGAGCGTGCGGATGATGAGCAGACGATCGAGCAGATCCGGAGGAATGCCATGCGGGGCTTTAATATCCTCGGTGCCGCGAACGGTTGTGAGGCCGCGGTTTGAGGCGAGGACAACAATGGGTGAGATGGCAGATTCGAGAGCTCGGTTCAGGTACGTAAAGCACTCAATGTCGAGCATGTGGACTTCGTCAATGAACAGCACACCAGGAATAAGCTCAGCAATGCCCTGGTCAATGTACTTTTGAACGACCTTGTTAATCTCGAGGCGAAGCTTCTCAGTGATCTCGGTCTTGCGGGGCTTCATAAGCTGGCCCATCATTGACATGATATCCTGGCCACCCTGGGGGCGGGCATTGGCAATATCTAGGTCGTGCAGAGTCACGTCCTGCACAATCTCCTTCTTCTTGTGTACGTCACCCTTGGGCAGAGGCACGTACTCGTCGGCCTCGAGGTCAAACTCAGTGGCATAAGCGTCGGAGCGACCGACGCGCTTGACAGCACCGGTGTTGGCCTCAATGTAAATAACGTCACCGACAGCAACCTTCTCCTTCTGGATACTCTCGTATATGCTGGGATCGAGACGCAGCTGCTTAGTGCCCTTGTAGCTCTTGAGGCCCACGACAACGTGGCTGATAGTCTTGCCATAGCCTCCAAGAGGGTTCTCCGTCTCCTCGGGGGTCAGCTCAATGACCTCACCTTCATACACCTCCTTTGTCTCCTTGATACGTAGACCAATGGCGCGGCGAAAGTTCTCCATAAGCGCCTCTGTCTTCTTCACCTCGGCCGAAAACACCTCGCTGCCGACAATGGGGCAAAACGGCACCTTGGGACCGAGCTCCTGTGAGATAGCAAGCGCCAGCGCCGTCTTACCCGTACCGGGACCGCCAGCAAGCAGCACGGCCTTGCCCGACAGCTTGCGGGCCTTGATGAGGTCGACAACGACACCAGCGGCCTCTCGAGCCGTGTCTTGGCCGACAAACCCGCCCTCGACACGCTTGGCAAGACCTTGTTCATCGAGACCAAGGCCTTTGATGTGTGAGTGGGCCGCAGTGCGGTTCTCGCGCGTAGCGCCCTTGATTTCGTTAATCTGAACCATGGCAGGTAGCAGTTAGGTAAAACTCACTGGCTCGAACATTAAATTTCACCAAGAGTGTGGGTTAGGTCGCACGGCTGCCGTCCGGTCGCAATACAAACAAATCGCACCAGCCATATATGGCTTACTTGAACACACTCGTTGCTAAACAAAGGCTCTAAGGAATTTTCGCTACAGGCTCTCACCGTCTCCGATGACCTCTCCAGAGTATCAGGTGGAGAAGAGAGGGCCGGAGGAGCCAGTGTTGGAGCGGCATCTTCTGCAGGAGTCTCTGCCGGAGATACTGGTCAACACAGAGGAAACACAGCAGGAGGAGAAGTTAATGGAATCCCGGATTGACGAGGATAGCCAGAGCCAGACACCTTTAGAGACGCCATCAAAGGAATCATCATGGACACCGTCTCCCAAAGAGAACAGCAGGCCCCGGCGTCGGCCCAAGCCGAGACTGCCTAAACGAGTAAGAGAACTGGGCTCAACTCTTGACCTGATGGCTCTCCCGGCAGGCATGTCCTCGGACAAGTTCAGAGTGCACTATGATTCGTGGATTTCCAAGGAACACCGCGAAGAAGTAGCACTGCTGCACCATGTTTTCGAGGAGTCCCGGCGGCTGCTCGTCATTAGTGGAGCAGGCATCTCCGTGGCCGCAGGCATCCCGGACTTTCGATCGCAGGACGGGCTCTTCTCGACGCTGAAGAGCGATCTGAAGCTCCGGTCCAGTGGCAAGGCTATGTTCGACGCCTCAGTCTACCGTGACGACAAATCAGTCGCTAACTTCCACACTACTGTGCGGGACCTGTTTGAGCTGTGCACCAAGTCATCGCCAACTCCATTTCATTGGTACCTCAATCGCATATCAAGGCAAGACCGCCTCACTAGGCTGTACTCTCAAAACATTGACTGTCTGGACAGCGAACTCGACGCTCTGGCTACGAAGGTTCCGCTGACGCATCCGTGGCCAAAGACCATCCAGCTCCACGGCAACATTGGAACTATGGTGTGTACACGATGCCACTGGATGGGCGATCTCGACCCTGCCAAATTCACTGACGCCGGACTCACTGACTGTCCCGAATGCCTAGAGCTCGACAATGTTCGCGTTGTTGCTGGTAAGCGAAGCCAAGGCATAGGCAGGCTACGCCCGCGTATTGTATTATACAATGAGGCCAATCCAGACTCAGAGGCTATTGGCTCGGTTTCAGAAGAGGATATCAGCTCTCGGCCAGACGGACTTGTTGTCGTTGGCACATCGCTCAAAATCCCAGGAGTGAGACGTATAGTCAAGGAAATGGCCCAAGCAGTGCACGCCGCCAAGGGCGCCGTGGTGTGGATGAATGTTGACGACTACCCGCAGCTCAATAACCAGTTCGAGGGCTGTTTTGACGTACTCGTCCGCGGTGACTGCCAGGTTGTACCGCAGCTTCTCGAGACATACTCCATGGAACGTCGCGAGATAATGGAACAAAAGGCTCGAGACCGTCTTGAACGCAAAGCCCGCAGTGAGGCTCGTGCTCGTGCCAAGCAAGAAGCAGAAGCGAACCAGGCCAGACTTGGCTTCTCGGCTGTGAAGAAGACCGTTACAGCCAAGAAACCAAAGCTCGCTGACGACAAATCTAATGATGTTCACGACATAAAGGACGAACCGTTTTCACATCCTTTACGACCAGACATGACCATTACGTCTGTATCTGGAAACCAGGACCCGATCGCCATATCTACTGGCGTCTTTCGGTTTTCGTCTCAATAACTTTCATCTCAATAATTAGCATTGTATCATGTTTATAAATAATGCATGTCCCAGTTAATCCTCGTCGGGAAGCTCGACCTCGTCCTTGGGCTCTTTTGGCTCCTGCGATTCGGCCCACTGGGTCACGTCGTCAATGTAGCTGAGAATGGTCGCCACACTATCCGGGTTTCCTGCCTCTAGAGGCAAGAACTGCACCATGCCGAAGTCATCTGTCAGCGAGGCAATGCTCTTGTTGAGCTCATGGAACCGCGGATTCGTCTGCTCATTGGCCTCATTTGCCAGTAGCAGTGGATCCGGGTTGAGGTATCGTTTGAGATCTCGCTTGTTGACCTCATTCGTGATTGTATCCATTTTGCTGAGGATGTTGATGTGTGGGGTTTCAAGCAGGATCATGGCCGACATGGCTGATAGAACACCTGAAAAGAACTTGGGCCGGTCAATGACAAACGGAGCCTCCAGAAGATAAGTCGCACACAGTGAAAAGTTGAGACTGTTGCGCAGATGCTTGACCAAAGCTGGCAAGACGGGGATGTGTGTGTAGAGCTCGATTTGACCTGGGCAGTCAAAGATCAAATACTCCTCTTCGTAATCGCCAAGCTCCTCATCCAACCAGTCCAGATTCTGCAGCAGGAACTCAAAGCAGTAGATGAGACCACCGTTGGGTCCATATTCCATCTCTTCCATCACGTCCTGTAGCGAGATCAAATCGCGAATGTCGACTGAAAACTCATACTCGGATGGCTCAGCCGCCGGGTCGAGGTTCACAATGTGCGCACGGCGACCTACCGACTGGATGTAGGAGATGAGCGACGAGCAAAATGTCGACTTGCCCACGCCGGCTGGGCCCAGTACTAGCACACCTACTCTCGACATTGATGCTTTCAAATCACGGAGATGTGGTTTCGCAGAATTATGAAAAATATATTTTAGCCGTGCATATGATATGTATTAGTGGGTCGCTGCTACCTCGTCTGGCACCAGCACGGCGTGCCCTCCTCTTCTACCTGAATAAATACGTTATCGACCCCGTTCTCCTTGAGCTTGTTCTCCACCTTGTTCTTGACGACGGTGCTGTTGGCGCCCCGTTGGTACTGCACATGAAGAACGCCACGGATGTTGCCGCCGTCGGCCCAGAACTTGGGTACAGTGTAGCCAGCGACTCCACTCGTGATGGAGATTTCATTAAGAATATCTCGCAGCCGGTACTCCTGGTCATCATTGAGGGACAACATTAGTGTTTTGGCCGAAGAAGTCACCAGGGGGACGGCCGAGGCGAAAATCAACACGGATATGAACACCGATGCTAAGGGATCAAAGCCAGACCAGCCAAATATGGTTGTCAAAGCAGTAGACACGATAACTCCAACAGATCCCAAGGTGTCAGCGACAACATGGAGGAAGATACCATGCATGTTTTCATTATCATGACTGTGTCCGTGGCTGTGTCCGTGACTATGCCCGTGACTGTGCGCACTGTGATCTTGTTCGTGGTGCTCCTCATGTTTATGAGTATGATCGTGAGCGAGACCATGCTTCTCGTCGTGACCGTTTTGGTCGTGCTCATGGCTGTGTTCATGGACATGCTTGTGATCTGCGCTGTGATCGTGGGACTCATGGGACTCTCCATGGGAGTGACCATGGCCGTGGTCGTGGCCATGAGCGTGACCGTGGTTGAAGGCAAAGATTCCAACCAGATTAACAAGCAGTCCAAGAACACTAACTACCATCAGCTCCGACGTCTTCTCGAGCTCAACTGGGTTGGACATTCGCTCGAGTGCCTCTGCAATTACTCCACCAGATATGGCAATAAGCAAACAGCCATTGGCAAACCCGGACACAGTTTCCACCTTGCCGAGACCATAGGGGAAACGCGTGGAGGGCGGAAACTTGGACAGGATGCTAGCCACAAGTCCGACCAAAAGGGCAACACAATCGAAAAACATATGTATGCTGTCCGAGAGAAGCCCCAGCGAGTGGGACAGCATCGAGTAGAGAAGCTGAACAAGCATGAAAGCAAAGTTCAGCAGGAGGAAGTAGAAAATATTTCTCGTGTCGTCGTGGGCGAGAATCGAATCAATTAGACTCCAACTTCGAATGCCCCTCGCAGCGTCGGTGAGAACACCACCTGGTGCGGTTTTGGAAGGATCTACAGCGTAGCCGAGATTGATAGGCACAAAGACGGTCGTCACAGCCAAAAGAACGTCCAGAACAGCGTGCGATGTCAGAATGTCCTTCACGAATGAGGAAAGACCAACAGTTAATAAAGAGCCAATGAGACCATTGAACCTTGTGGGGGCCATCTCGCGTTTGGCTAGCAAGAAGACACCGATCGCAGCACTGGTGATCGCTGCGAGGAACAGCGAGTCCATGGGCGGACTAAATATGGCAATGGTTGGGATCAGTAGAATAGCCGAGCCACCAAACGATACTGAGCGTGAAATGTCGATGTCCGTGCGAGTCAGGCAGAGGCACGAGCAGATCAGTGCTGCATAGCCACTACACAAACTCCACAAGCTCGAGTCTGGGTTCGAGGAGTTGTATCCAAGGTCGTATGCGAGAAGTACAAGCATAGAAAGTAAGAAGGGAGCCGATTGTTTCCATGTTTCCGGGGACAGAGCCAATTTGGCTAGAGCACCAGGAACATTGAGAGCCACCATCAGAGCCACAGCGGCACGAACAGCACCGAGCGAGATACACCCAAACACAAGACACGCAACTCCTACGGCCAGCACAAGGGTGTCTTTGCGATCTACGCTTAGCAGTTTTTGCAGTAGATTCGATGACTGCACTGTTCCCTTGGGTGGTCGTCTCTCCAAGAGACTGACGAGGCCGGCCAACAGCAGGATTGATCCCGTCACCAAACCGATCATGACAGCTGTCGAAGTGCGAGGAGAGTGCCGTGATATGTATTCGACGGCAACCATAGCCGTCGGAAGCGAGATGAAGGCTGGGATGCTCCCTACAACAAGCGCTAAGGACAGCGATTCAGGAACAATTTTGACGAGACCGTCGTCAGCGTCGGTATTAGCGCCAGTCGGTGTAATTGTCGTCATTGTCATTCGCCTCATGCTAGGAGAGCCATGTGTTAGGCCTGCCATATGTAGATTACCATGACTCGTGTGTCGTTTGAAGTCAGACAGCATTCCAGGCACAGAGTGGATCCCCCAAGGCGTCGCATCAACGGGCGAAAACGGCGAGGATGGGCCGGGCTTGGGCCGCGTTGGCTGGGTCACAAGTGAGATTTTATCTCTCGCGGCCGACCGCGGCGACTGGTCGCCCATTGTAGCTGCTCCGGGCTGAATCGTCAATGACAGCTAAGTTAAAGACCTGGCTGGTTAATGACAACCCTATATTTGGCATAGTTGCTTTTGCTGTCAGGGGTAATCTGAATTTCTGCCCGTGCGGTAGCCCGAAATAGCCAGGGGAGTCCAAACAGGAAGAATATAAAGAGGAGTGTTGAAGAGAAGTCTAAAATACGCATTATAGTTTCTCAGAGACTTCAGTGAGCTAGATCGATCGTGGCTTCTGCACTGAGATTGGGAGCGCCATTGGGAGCGCTGTTAAGACTGGGAACGCTATTGAGCTTGATTGTTAGAACTTGCCGTTGATGGGAGTGCATATAAAGCTACAGAGAAAACAATCCATCAGTATACGAGGCATTAATAGAAGAGACAATTTTTCAGCACCTTTACAGTCCAATTGGCTGAAAAATGAGCGCCAAGTGCCTCAGATACTCATCACGTGACCAACTCCATTTCAATCGTAGAACTCTAGTTGTTTCATGCGATGAAACTGGTCGCTAGCACAGGAGACTTGTACTCGCGCGGACTCCAGCTAACATGGAAGGCAGAGTTTCCCGATAAGTCGGTTTCGGCGACTGTCCCACAGGATTGTGTGTTCAAATGGTGCCAGTGGACGCCAGATGGGTCGAGTATCGTGAGTGCCAGTGAAGACCAGGGCCTGCGGATGTTTGTCGTTCCGCACAATGTGCTGAGCAGTGGTCCTTTATCGAGCACAGAACCCTCACTCAAGCCATTTAGCAGACGCATTCTGCCCAGCAATATCCTGTCCACTGCGATATTCCCGCAGTTCAGTCTTGCGGACTCGACGTCTCAGTACGCAGCGGTATCTACGAGGGACATGCCGGTGAAACTCTACAATCTGGCAGTGCCGGAGATGACATCCCCATTGTCATATCTTTGTATGCATTCTGAGTCGGACTTGGTGGCTCCTATATATGCTGTGGCCTTTGGTGGCTCAGGATCAGATGTTGTGCTGAGTTGTGGAACGAAGCACAAGTTAGCACTGTTTGATATCCACCGGCCAGGCTCCGAGCCGTTAATGGAAATGAGATCCAAAGGTATCCTGTCGGCATTGGCACACAAGCCTCTGGACCAATCGGTGATTGCAGCGGGTCGTTTTGACGGCTCGTGTGCTCTGTTTGATGCGTCAAGCGGCCAGGTCATCTGTGACAACCTCGGTCAATCGGAACAGGAGGGTGCCATGCAGCTGATATGGCTGCCTGGTGATGACTATATTATCCAGGTGAGTCGCAACTCAGGTGAGCTTTGTGCTCTGGACACGCGAATGTCTTTACGGCCAGCATTCAAGTTGCGAGGTTGGGACGGCATGACTTCTCAACGACTCACCTGCAGTTTGAGTCCCGATACCAGCACGCTGTACGGAGGGGGAGTCTCTGGTGGGATATCAGCCTGGAAAGACCTGGCGAGGGCCGTCGATACTGACGCCTCGGCCGCTTTCCACGCTCATGGCTCATGCGCGACATCTGTCAGCGTCAACCCAATACCTCGCGCAGCCCTTGTGGCCTCGTGCTCGGGCACACGAAGTGACGAGCCCGTGGACTGCAGCTTGAAATTGTGGGATGCAGTGGGTGTGGAGTGAGGCGCATAATGAGAAGTTGGAGACTGGTCATTTTGAGCAATTGTGTACATTACGGAGTTCTTCATTTCTTGAAGCATTAGCATTATTTAATAAATAGAGACGGTGAGTCTGTCTTCACCTACTTCCAGATGCGCTGGGTCATTTCGCGCAACAAGAGGCCCTGAACCTCTTCAGATGCCACGTTCGAACTTGCGTCAACGACTTCGGACATGATCTTGCTGAGTCTACGGTCTGTAGAACGGAAACTGAGCGACGCATTACGCTCCATCAGCTGCTTCTGGAGACGCACACAGAGCTCTCCGCACTTTGCGGCAAAATCGTCGACCTGATCAGTCGTGTAGTCACGATTGAGAGATAAGGAAGACTGGGCCAGAGTTAGCGTCCAGTACTTGTTCCACAACACCTCTAGGATGCGGGAATCGAGGCTGCTTTTGAAATAGTCAATTGGGAGCTCATAGTACTTTGCCGAATGCACACCAAAATCCTGTAGTTTTCCGAGCGGGATGTTACGCTTGCCGTTATTTGCGGCACCCGCCTTTGGAGACGCCAGTTTCGATTCTTTCGACGTTCGTCTGGGCGCCGAGACTTCCTGCGGATACGTACGGAAAGCACCAATGTCAACTTTTCCAGCTGCAACAGTTCTGTTCGGATCGACTACAATGGCAAGAAACGGGTCCTGGAACTGCTGGTTCTGGGCTTGAGTGCCAACATCGATACCAGACAGCCAGCAGCCATACCCAGGATGCGAGTGATACCAGCCAACAATGTTCTCTGAGCGACCAACGGACTGTAAACTGGTCAGGTATTCGACCATGTACTCGTAAGCTTCTCCCAGCGCATTGACCCGAGTTTCGGATCCTTCGACCGGAAGAGGATACGCATCCATGACGACAAACTCCCGGCCAGAGATCTTGCCAGTCATGACGCCCATCACCTCGATGGACCCTCCCGATCGCGCATGCATAGCCATCTTGATGAGAGCAATCACAGAGATGCGAACTCCCTGAAAATACTCGGGATTGTTGCGCCACGGCCGCTCGCGCTGGATGGCCTTCTGCTCCTCGGCATCGTAGTTGTACACAGCATTGTCTGCCGGCGTAATGGAGTTTTCTAGCTCAAACGTCTTCAGAGCAACACCGCTTGACATACTGGGACTGAGGCCCTTCAGAGGCAATTGCTGAGATGATGAATGGTGAGATAATGAATGGTGAGAAGTTACACCGCGATTTCGCTGTGTTATCCAAAACGGGAGACTAGGGTTGATGCTCACTATGGATGAGTGATATCACAGACCCGTTAACAACCGTAACAACCGTAACGCAGATATACAAGGCTTGAGAAAATTATGATGTAGTAGACTTACGGCTCGAAAGCTCAGTACTTAGTTCTGATATCTAATGTGAATACTCGCCATTGTAAGTGTTGTATATAGATGCAGCATGTCGCTGACGTCATACCTGGCTCGTCCCCGCCAATCGTCTACATGCCATTGTCCTTACGCAGCCAGTTAGCCAACTACTAAATAGAAAACTTCAGCTGGAAATGCGTATTTCCCTCCCTTAAGACTTTAATACTCTACTACGCTTCACCCATCGGCTCTGGCCTGGCAGGAGACTGCAGCAAGCCGCACGCACTGCAGATGGTGTTTGTAGGCGGGATGCATGCGCAGCGAGTCGCAACTTCTGGCCGATAAACAGATGCTCCATTGACCTGGCTCGAACCAAAGGAATGGTTGGTGCTCAGCTGCTTAACCGGTGGAATCGGGCCGTTTCCGAACGATATCCCGATCTGGCCCTGCTGCGTAAGAGCATCTGGCGCGGCACACTGAGTGCATCCAATGTCAGCGACAACTTCCCTCCTCGCTCATTGCTATGGAAGGTCCTGCTGTTGTATGGCACGTTTGACCAGAAGAGCTGGTCTTCATCGCAGGAGCGTGATCTGCGCAAGTACAATGCATTTCTTAAGGACTACGAGTCGCAGCTCGAGGGTGTCAAGCCCACTGAGCCGGCTGCGGGCCACGAGCCAGACATTGTGGACGACCCGCTGTCGAGAATCGACGTCCTCAATATCTCGAGCTGGGCAGAAGCAGAAGATGTGCCACAGTCGGACCTCGCCGAGGTTATCATGCAAGACGTTGAGCGTACCTTCCCTGACATGGACTTCTTCCGCCAGCCCAATGTCCAGAGACAGCTGCTCAATATCCTGTACATCTACGCCCGCCAGAACCCGGACATTGGCTACCGACAGGGTATGCACGAACTCGCCGGTCCAGTGCTGTGGGTCGTGACGCACGATTACGAAGGGCCCGATGAAGCATACATTGTTTCGGACTCTCTGGCTCTTTTTGAAGCAATTATGAAAAGCGCAAAGCCCTGGTATATGCCGGGACCGACCAAGAAGAGCGAAGACGACATGCCCCCTATAGTCGTCAAGTCGAAGCGCATTCAAAACAAGATTTTGCGATTGTGCGACCCTGAATTGTTCACTGTGCTGTCGGCCAACGAGATCGAACCACAGATTTGGGGTATTCGGTGGATCCGCTTGCTGTTTGGCCGCGAGTTCGACTTCGCCAACACCCTGTCGCTGTGGGACAGTCTCTTTGCGGCAGACGGCTTGACACTCGACCTTGTCGACTACATCTGTGTTTCGATGCTCATTCGAGTTCGTGGTGAAATCCTCGCCGATCCGCATTACACGAGCATTCTCACAACGCTACTCAATTATCCGTCAGATGCGTCGGAGCCGTCAAGCACCTACGTTGTGAATGCTCTCTACCTCAAGAAAAATCTTAACCCACAGGGTGGAGCATACGTTGTCAAGCAGTTTGAAAGTGCCAAGACCTCCGAAGGTACTCCAGTCATGTCGCCCACAACGACATCTCCTGTTCTGGGGTTTGCCAACCTTCCCACGACTGCATTCAATCTGGATTCGTTGAAAGACGCTGCACGAAGTGTGACACAACGACTCGACATCGATCGACGTGTTCGGGGCGCCTTTGAGCGGCACGTTCGCAGCACTTCTCCTACGCCTGGTGTTCCAGCTGTATCGCAGATGGAAAAAACATATCAAGATAGGAACGATGCTCTCGCAGATATGCTCAACGATGCCCTCACTGTGTTCGAGAAGCTCGAGTCGCGAATTTCTGGTGCGGATTCCACTATTGCTCTACATCAGGCACTCGACAAGGTAAGACACGTGCGGGAGTCTCTGCTCGAGGGCATAGAGTCAACAGAAGCAGCCGTGAAGCCTCTAGACTCGGAGCGTGGACCACCAGTGCTGCTCAACGCTACACCACGCTCGGACAGAGAGAATAAAGCCCCGACATTGTCTCCGACACGGGTAGTTTCAAACACACCCATTCGAGCATCGTTAGCAAACAGCGACTTTGCGTGGATGCTCGACAGCCCAGGACCATCACCCCCGGACATTCGGTCGAACTTCAAGGGTCGAACTCTGGCTACGCCGAATCTCTCAGCCGACGCCCAGTCTCCCCCCAAGGTAACGGACATCTTTGAGATGAGGTGACCCCGCTTGCATTTATGTATTTTGGATTTATCTTTTCTCCTCTGAAAAGTAGCATAGAAGAATCAACAGTTTTGATTGTATGTGAGTAGACTAATCTCTCTTTGCTTTGAATGCGTTGACAAAGACCTTGTAGACAAGAAAGAGGGTTCCAGTGACCAACACAAGCATCGAAAGCCACTGGATCTCAGAGTAGTGTTCCAACGGGGCGACAGGGATGGAAAAGTGCGTCATGAGCTCTGTCCCATTGGGGTCTGCGTAATAGAAGATGCTGTCCTCAGGGAAGAGTGACTCGTACCCGATGCCGCGGGTATCCGGGCTCGGCTGTCCGTCTATGTCCTGGCACACCCAAAACACAAGAGGCCACGGTACAGTGCGATCGACAGATGTCGTGTGGTTTTGTGGAACTTCGTAGCGTGAGTGCATAGGCAGATCAAACGACATGTCAGCAGGTTCATGAGGCGGGTAGATCTCGACAAGTGCTTCGCTGCCCCAGCCGTCAACCGACCACACGGGTGCTTCGAGATCCGTTTCTCCCCACAGAGCAACCAGTTTGCCCGTTGCTGGAGACGTGGCGGTCGTGCGGTCCAAGTCTGCCAGCTGATACTGGTCGAGAAAGAGCCACTTTGGAATCGAGTACTTAGCGTATAGACGGCAGTTGTCTTCAGGCGGCGTGACAGCCCCGGAATTGAGCTCTAAAACATGCTTGGGATGTAAGCCCACTGGACGCTGAAAGTCGGCTGAGATAGCGGCCGAGGGCACTGAAATGTGTTTTGATGCGTAGTGGACAATAACCTTCTCAAAGGGAGGAGTTGCCGGCTTGTCGAGGTCACGCACAAGTCCGGACAGCATCCATCCAGATTTATCTGGTGGACTTGCAGATAAAATTCCGACCTCGACCTTCTCGTCGGGCGTAAAGGCTACCTTTTCAATGACGACGGGCTGTCGTGGTTTCGATGTGTATGTTTCGAGGACGAGGTCAGTAGGCAGCTGGTTAGGCAGCGGGTCGAGAGGTTGTTTACCGTATGACAGCGTGAACGAGTCGCAGTCGGTGTCAATGTACGAGAGAAATGGGTGGATGCCCGCCAACTGCGACGGATCCGACCAGACTTCGGGCAGAGTCTCAAAGTAGAGCGAGATCCAATTGTCCGTTATTACAGGCTGCGCGGTCGCCGGGTCAAATCCGAGTAATATCAGAAGCTCGAGAACAGATTCCCTATGTTAGAGTGCGTAGTGAGTTTGAGTTCGAGTTTGAGTTCCACCTACCATTGTGTGTCGGTGGATGCCTCAACGTGAAGGCCAGGTTCACGAGGTGTCTTGAATGGAACGGCCCGGTCGTACACTTGAGGGCGCGACCAAGAGATCTGAACTTTACTTGAACGGAGGATGTTGCGCAGCTGAGTTAGCAATGGACCTCCAAAGGCAGATACGGCTCACCTCGTCGTCCTGCTGGCCGTCTGGAATGACCACCCGGACATGTCGTGGTGATTTGTTGTCGAGAACCTCAATGCGATCTCCGCCCTCAGACACTTGGAACTGAGAGGCAATGCTGTTGTCCTTGAAGTCGACGAAGAACGTCAGCCGCCGGCGAATGCGTTCCATGCTGAGCTTGCTGACAGGAGGTGAAGTGAGTATGTGCCAAATTGCTGGAACATAGCCGCGCAGCTCAGGGGTAACTGGAGAAGCGGCAGTAGCGATAGGAAGAGGATTGCAAGAGGAATATGATGAAACTATCAAAAAGGCTGATACTAATAAATAAATATAATAATGAAGAGATCATTCAACTGATCATTCAACTGATCATTCAACTGATAATTCAATTGAGAAAGTTCCCACCGACATCAGCACATTTACAGTGTTCAACCCCTTTGTCATGCAGTTCACATACAAGTCGTGCACTGAAACTCCGTTGTACTACGCAACGAGCATGCAACCACAGCACTGACGACCTTTTTGCACCCACTCACTTTCCTGCTTTTCACTTTACTCTCAGTTTCCACTCTAGACCCATAATTAGTCTGTTCCACTCAGCTTTACACTCCCAGTATGAGCGTGCACCCACAGATACCTCCCCAATGTGCACACCAGTAGCCAATCTCCACGATAACCCGCACAGTACCACTAGCATTCACTGTAATCAGAACTAGCTCAGTCTGCTAAACACGCGTTTTGAGTTCGCTGGACCGTAACATCCCAGGGCTAGGGCGCAGACGCGAAACGCGTAATTCTCTGCTTCCCCATTTCAGCAAACCAGCCTCCCCGATTCACCATAGAAACGGTCTTTGTCCGTGCAGCCGATCCTCTGCATACCCTCTCCAGGCATCGGACTCTGCATCATTTAACTACCATCCACTGACCTCGATTCCTTGCTTCCCCCTACTCCCAAGACTCTCTTGAATTGCTTTGTGGTTCTGACTAGTCTACTCCAGTTTGAGGCTTCTCCATGGACTCGACTGTACCTTCAACGCCGCCACGGCAGCTGGCTGCTCCTGGTGCGTTGTCGATGTACACTCCGGCAACGCCACGCTTCGCTCCTATTGACGAACCTGATGCCCGCATCTACCGACCAAAGGGTCTATCACAGGATCCGGTTTTGAGCAAGCAGGCTACTAGGGCCTCTCTCGACGTGCCACCTCTACACGCAGCACCCATCGTACCTCTCACGCCGGCAGATACGCCTGTCAACCGTAAACGACACCAGGAAACTGTCGACATCCTCGCCAATGCCCGCACGCCTGGTAACTCGCTGTCGCGTAATCTCTTCCCAAGCCATTCGCCCGTGGCTGGTCGCGGCAGGACTCCGCGCCGTCACGCAAGAACCACAAGCGTCGTGAACTCAGTGAGCACAGCTCCAAAACTATTTCACGTTCTCTCAGACCAGGAAACGCTGCACCGCGAGATCAACGACTACAGCGTGACGAGCCATCCGCACCAGGCCCACGCCCCCAACGTTCCGGGAATGTGGTACGTCTTCCGTGGAAAGAAGGTGTTTCGACCGTTTCCCCGCGACAAGGACCCCGCAGAACTCGACATCAAGCCCAGAAGGCTGTTTACAGACTCGACCAGCGCTACACTCCCCTCACGTCCTTCCCACCCTTCTAGAGGACCCTCCTCCATCTTTGACGCCGACGCCAATTCCGAAGAAGACGAGACTGACGTCGAGGACAACGAGGTCCGCCCGCCCGCCGCCAGCTTCTCAGACCGCATCAAGTTCTTCTACCGATGACTCCACTCTATTTATTATGCTAGATAGCAAGACAACCGTTCACACCATTTGGAGACTAAATTTCTTGAGCACTAACGTATCCTGAACGCTGCGCTGAACACCATGGAACTGATGTGGTCCATGTGAGTGTGCGCTTGAGCTCAACTAGAATCCCACGTTTATGACAATAGATCCCAGCATGCTTACGTCTCTTTACTGCTCGGGTTCTGGAGGCACGTCGTCCAGCTTCGTGCCGGTTAGACTCTCATTGTGTCGTCCACCGCTCTGAACAGCATCAGAAGAAGCTGCAGGCAACTCCTCAACGGCATCATCATACACCTCTTCTGAATATCCTGCCGACGAGTCAGCCGACTCATCGACGAGCGTCGTTCTCGGTAGACCGTCAGTAGCAGTATAGGTATGTCCGGCAGAAGGAGCCTCAGAACCATTGGCAGATTTAGCCGACGAGCTCGCGTCAGAATTGGCACCTGGGCTCTTCATTTTCAGAGACAAAGCATTCATGCGGTCCTTTAGACTTTCACGGCGGACTGGCGTGCCAGATGATGGTGTGCTAGCCGTAGGTATCGTCTGGGTAGATGTGCCCGAATTGTGGCGCTTGAGCTCCGCGAAGATGGGTTCCCTGTAGTTGAGAAGGTCCTTGACAAGAAGATATGCGTGGCGGTCACCAAGCGTGAGCGCAGACTGGACGCGCGGACGCAACAGGCAATGCGAAAACTCCTGTGCCAATTGTCCAACATATTCGGGCGACGCTTTGGTGATGGCCGCGAGCCGAGTGAGGTGAGTCGTGACAGCGTCAAGGGTGGCCAGGTTTGCAACACGCAGTTGTGAGAAGGTGTTGTGAATAGCGCTGATACGCAAGGTCGGGTCTTCATCGTTGCCGTGCTGCGAATAAATAGACTTGACGATGTCGTATAGCGATGACGGAATGACAGAATCAGGAAGCTCAACCAAGTATAGCTTGAGTGCGCTGGCGACTATCGGTGCCTCATAGTTGTTCAGCAGGTCTCGCGAGAAAGCTGCTCCAGTGTTGAGTTCACGGCGCAAATCATGTGTCGACTTCAGGGGTACGCTGACTATCCAAGTATTGAGGCGAACGTCATCATTCTCGAGGTCTGGGTACTGGCCGTCCATGTGGCCAAGTATTGTCGAAACAATGTAAGGAACACGCTTGCGGTCACCACGGCAGCGAAGCTCCAAGTCAACTCCGAATGTCTGATCGGCAGCAGAATCATAGTAGTTGTCGTACGTCGTTACTTTCGGAGAGAACGAACCAGTGCGGTAGCTCTCCAAGATGTATCGCAGATCATTAGACGGGTGGACAGTCTCCTGGTAGAGCAGTAGCTTATCGACCGACGACTGGATGCTGGGAACAACATTGGACAGTGCCGCCAGGAAGTCAAGGAAGACAGCCTTGATAGCTCGCAGACGGTCAATCTCACATCGCTCCATGAATCTGAGGTGGTCGATGGCGGACTCCTCTAGGTTGCAGCGGAGATCGTCGAGCTGCTGGACCGCCTGCTTGTACCGTTGGTCGAGTTCGTAGACTTCTCGGCGCAGACGCTCCTCAGGAGACTCGTCCGGGTGCGGATTGCTGATGTAGTTGTGGAATGTCTCGCTCAAGTACTCACCAACAAGCGGCGTGATGAGGTCGCGCTGGCCCTCTGCCAGATCTTTGCCCGCATAGGTGTACGCCTGCTTGCGCCACTGGTAGTGCATCACGGAGCTGTTTGCAAACTTGTTGCCTACCTGCCCAACAAGACGTAGGAACCCCTCGTTGGCTAGACCCTGTCCAAAGCGCTCAGCCTTGGCCAGCGAGTCACAGCCCGGTACGTTGGCCTTTGCCCAGTCCACAATTTCGTCACCAGAGGATACGTGGTCGTAGGTACCTAGAATCGGCACTCGAATGTTCTTTTGGGGGATTTCTTCCAGAAGTCTGCGAAGGAGGGGCACCGCCTGCTCGGGGCCGAAGAGGAAGTCACCCAGCTCGAGCGACTGGTCCGGTGCCACCGACTCGGCTTCGGTGGATTCGGTGGTGTCAGCAGCGTCGGTCGTCTCAGACGCCGTCGTGCTAACAGTCGTAGTCACGCCATCACCACCAGCTTCAGTGAACTCCTCCATGACGCGGCACTTGTTGAAGTAGCGTTTTTGGCACTT
This sequence comes from Sugiyamaella valdiviana, assembly GCA_030570555.1. Classification (NCBI taxonomy): domain Eukaryota; kingdom Fungi; phylum Ascomycota; class Dipodascomycetes; order Dipodascales; family Trichomonascaceae; genus Sugiyamaella; species Sugiyamaella valdiviana. The sequence goes on from JAJLWF010000005.1 coordinate 769,144, forward strand.
TAGCACTTCGGCCAGCTCCTTGTCGTGCTTCTTCAGCTTGCCCTTGATAACAGAGTGCGAATACTCGACACGTTGGCGGTGCTCATCGGCCCACTTGCCAAATGGCACCAGAACCATTCGCCGAACGCTCTCAGCGACCTGAAGGTGATGGCGGCCCTCGTTGGACATCTCGTCTAGAATGCCTTCGTAGGCCTTACGTAGCGACGCGCCGTCATCACGCGCGAATCCGGTACGTTTGGGCTGGAATGACAGCGGAAGGTCTCTCAGACGATTGCCGTAGGCCTCTTCAGCATCCGCGCGCGCAGCAGCCAGCGCCAGCACCTCGTCGTTCTCCACGCATCCCTGGTGGAGCTTGTCAAACAGTAGATTGAAGCCTTGGTTAGAAGCGGTTCCGCCGGCAAAGAGTCACCTACCCGACGCGTAGTTCGGCGACCAGAAACTGTCGGAGAAGGACGGCATTTCTGGTCAATTGGGTATGCAATTGCTCACAATTCGCTACAATAAAGTAGAGATGGTAGCGTCTAATTATACCCCAATCTTGCTGGCCCCATTACATACGGCGAGGGCAGGGGTCGACCCCTGAGTCTGCTGTTACTGGGCTGCGACCTAAATCTCCGTCTTCTCTATCTACTTGACTGTATCCTGGGAGCGAACATACTTACAACAATGGAGGAGTTTGAGGAATCACCAACAGAGAGTAAGCCACGCATTGCTATTGAGTTCTGCACGAAGTGCCGATGGAATTTCCGTGCTACTTGGTATCTCCAGGAACTGCTGTCGACATTCGGTGAAGATCTCGGAGAAGTGGCTCTCATACCGCGGTCGGGCGGTATATTCACTGTGACAGTGCAGCAGGACGATGATGCACCTGTGCTAGTGTGGGATCGCAAGATCGAGAAGGGGTTCCCCGACTCTAAGGAGCTCAAACGGCTCGTGCGCGATGTGATTGATCCGGGGAGAGATCTGGGTCACGTGGACTCGCACGGAAAGCCCAAAACAGCAGCAGTCAAAAGTGAGGCGAGTGCACAGGCGTCGAGTGCACAGTCGTCCAATGCCGATGGTGCCGACGACGACGACGAGTGTGTTGACTGTGAGCCCGCTTAGATCCTACCGAGGCCTGCGTGGGGCCTGCGTGGGACATTTCCGGGTCAAGATAGCAGCCGTGCCCTTGACCCGATCAGCCGCGTTCCCCAGAATACGAGCCCATCGCTCGCGGTATCGAACGCCTCGGGATGTTTCGGAGATGGTGAATGGAGTGACAGTAGCTGGCCGCTCAAGGGGTACAAACGGACTGCCTTAAAGGTTGCATTCCGTGCCATTTTAATTCCAATCACTATTTGGCAAGCCGTTCGTGGCTAGTTCCGCGTTAACTCCGCGCCCCCTATTAGGTCAGATGTTAGTCATCGACATTGCATTTGTCAGATACCTTACTAAATTCACTAAACCCCGGGGCGACACAACTTTCTCTCTTCAACACCATGAGTGACGAGCAACCGCCGACCAAAAAACGTCGCAACCGTTCACATCAGTCGTGTCTGCCATGTGCGAAGGCAAAACGAAAGTGCTGTAAGCAGTTGCCTTGTGTCAACTGCCAGATCCGCAACATTGATTGTGTCTACGATGCCGGGGCAAAACCTCCCCCTGCGTCACAGCTGAATCGTCCTCAGCCAGTAGAGCCAAAGGATCCAAGAATCTACAGCAGTTATGACCGACAGATCCAGTCGAATATAACCCCCACGCCATCAACTATCTCGGACGGCTATCCTCGAGCGCCTTCTGCCGTTCCGAGCGAGATTGGAGAAGCGACTCTCGCCAACTCGCCGTTCTCGGACTCGAGTAGTACCGGTAAGTCGGGTGAAGCGTCATCAATGTCAACTTCGTCGAATACATCGGCTGAGTCCGGCGTGCTAAAGGCCTTGCCTGTATGTCCACATTCAACGCTGCCTGCTAGCGGACGCCCTCTCACTGAATCTTCCATCCCTCCAGTTGGCAGTGCAAAGATTGACCGCACAAAGATTGCCGAACCGAGCACGACAGCGACACCCGCCCGCCGCGAGACATCTACGGACATGAAGTGCATGCCCAATTTTGTGCTACGTCTGGGCATGAGCGAGCAGCGACAGGTTTCCCGCTACTTTGGCCCCTCGTCTGGACCATCGCTCTTGCTATGCCGTGGGCCTTACACCCTGTCGAACGAGGCCCAGTCCGTTTTCCCTGTCGACACCATCCCCGACCTGGAGAGTCTCCTTACCGTTTACCATGATTCACTGCATTGGTACATGAGTTGCTTCGAGTGGGCTGATCTGCGAAAGTGGCTCAAGACTGAAAACAACGCTTCTGTCAACGCCCTCATCTACCAAGTCCTCTCGCTAGCATGCTTGTTTACGGGCCGTGATGTAGAGGCGACACTCTACGAGCGTACTAGTCAGGGTCTGTTTTCTGATCAACTCAACGGCAGCATGCCAGAAATGTCTAACGTTGTTCTAATTATCCATATGTTGCGCATCCAGGCGTGCGATCTGCGTGGCCGCCACGAGGAGGCTTGGATCAAAATGGGCCTGGCTATCAACTCGGCCACTGCCATGGGTTATCACCGCGAATGGCCGTGGCCGTTTGGTTCCGAGGAAGAGAAAAACAAGTTACAGTCAGCGCGTTCTCGTATTTGGTACTCTCTGTTGTTCCTTGAGCGTAAAATGGCAATTGTGCTTGGTCGACCGTACACAATCCCGCCCAATATGTACAATTGCCCCTTTCCCGAAGTGGGGACTAAGTTCAACTTTGAGACGAGCTTCCGTGACTATCTGAATCGCATCGTTCCGCTCTACACCGAGTATCTTGACGAGTTGTACTCAGCTGAACCTTCTAACCGAGCGCTCATGGAGCTTGATCAGAAATTGAGCGTGTGGATGTACTCGCTGCCACCGGAGATGTCGTTTTCATTTGATATCAGCAACCTCCCTTCGCCGTGCAAGCATGTGGTAACCATTGGGCGGTTATACCTGGCTTGCGTGAAGCTCTTTTTGCGCTCGCGTATTCACCGCATTTTCGTTGCTTCCGAGAACTCTCGTTACCGCTACTTCAGCTGTGAACAGTTTTTGCTGTCCAACGAAAGTTTCTGCAAATACGCGACTGAGTTTATCAAGTACGAGCAGAGTATTGGCACTCATGATATGACTACGTTTCTTGTTGACCAGTCGTTGTATTACGCCATTGAGGTATCTATTTCAAATCAGTTCTATCTGTCGGGAAACTCGACTCTATCGACCTATAAGTCGTTCTCTTGGCTGTTGCAGCAGGTTGAAAACAAGGGTGACCGTTCAGCGGTCAACGCGTCGTCGGCGCGTCTTGCCCACACAGGCCTTGAGATTATCTCTGCTCTTGAGAAGTACAAGGCTGGAAGCTCCGAGGATACGCTTGAAAAGCTGCGGATTGTGTCGGCGATGCTGCACCCTATTGAAGAGATCAGCGAGGGCACTACAGCGGTACCTCTTTACCCCTCTTCGCAGACCGCGGCACCTGTTTTAGCACCGGGCCTTTCGTCGCGGCAGCCCGTCATGTTTGACCTCGGTGCGTGGGAGTATTGGTTGCAGGACTTCCCTGTTGACGGATGGGGTGCAGCGTGAGTATTCTCCGGTCGTGAGCATTCTCTGGCATTGTCATTGACAGTTATTTTATTATTTTATTGGTAGTTTAAATAATACCCTTTTACCTGGGATTGCTTTGTAGGGAATCAGCGTCATCAGGCATCATGCAGTGTCATTAGCTTCACAGCTCATTTATAGGCCATCGTGTCATGCAGCTAAACCCCTGACAAATTCAGCAGGTGGCCCATGCGTTGGACCTTTGTCTTGAGGTACTTGTCAACCTCCTGGCTCTTGAAGCCACCCTTGTTCTGCCAAGACAGCGGGACCATGGGCACGCGTTCCGTGACCTTGATCTGCTTGTGCTTGCCCTCGACAGCCGTAATCTTGTCTGGGTTGTTGGTGAGCAGGCGAATGTTGTCGAGGCCGAGGTCGAGCAAAATGGCCGTAGCAAGACCAAACGAGCGTGCATCGGCCGGGTGTCGCAGCATGAGGTTGGCTGTGACGGTATCGGCGCCCAGATCCTGCAGGTTGTAGGCCTTCAGCTTCTCACCGAGGCCAATGCCGCGGCCTTCCTGGCGCAGGTACACAATGACACCGCGGCCAGCCTTGGCCATGAGTCGTGCAGCCTCGTCGAGCTGCTCTCCGCAGTCGCAGCGAGCCGACCAGGCCGTCTCGCCAGTGTAGCACTCAGAGTGGATGCGCACGAGGGTGTCAAAGGGATGGGTATCATGCAGGGGAGTTTGGGGTGAATCCGAGACGGATGAGGTGGAGGACATATCAACGTCCCGCGCGCCATCCTCCTTGCTGCTGTTGCGACCCGGGTACAGCTTACCGACGTAGGCGCCGCGAGTCATGCGGTCCTGTTCTGTTTCGCCGGGGCGCTCGGCAAACAGCGTTTGTGAGTGGATGTCCTGGCCAAACACAATGGCCAGGTGTTCCTTGTTGTCAACATTGTTGCGGTATAGGTGGAGGTAGATCTCGGTGCCTGACGTGGTGGGGATGCGGGCGCGGGACTCGCAGAAGACCTGGGGCAGCTCGTCCTCGAGGCTGTTCTCGACGAGCTCGGTGTTGTGGGCGTGGCTGCCCGCGGAGCGGTCGACGGCATGCAGGGCTCGCGACAAGTCGAGCTCGGATCCCTGAAGCGAGGATGCCGGGGAAGCGTGCGAGGATATGGGCGTAAATGCGGGTGAAACCATGGACATGGATCCAAAGACGGGGTCCTCGGCGACAAGACTCATGGCCGCGGGCCGGGCCTTCAGATGGCCGTCATCGCTGTCGTCGTCAGCCATTTCCTTGACAGGCGAGTGCAGCAGAATGGGCGGGATGACGGGCGCTTGCGGGTGCGAGGATTTGCGATGGTGGTGGTGACGGGCAGGCTTTGAGTGAAGCTGTGAGTAGAGCGAAAGGTGCGGCTGCTCGGCCGGCAGATGAGTGACGAATTTCGACAGCGTGAGCTGGTCGACGGGGCCCTCGACGGACGAGGAAGAGGACGAAAATTCAGAGTAGTTCATGGACAGTGCAAGTGTAAGAAGCGGTGATGGGCTGAAAAGATCAAGAGACTGGTGCGTAGCAGCAGGGATCAAGTGGTGGGATCAAGTGGTGGGAACGAAGTGCAGAGTATGACCGGAGAAACTGGCTGCCGGCACAATTTATATGGCGCTGCAATACTTTGGCAGTGGGCGACGAGTCACGGCTAGGCGCGAAATTACCTCGCCCGATTGATTGAGTGGGCTGGAAGAATTGGCGTTTAGACTTAGATTGGCTCCTCGGCGATTGGCGACTGCGGCTTATGATCCGCGGCGAAGGTCAATCCGTACGAGCACAGACGAGCACAGACAGGTACAGAGAGTAGGCACAGAGAATTGGTCGACGAATGAGGTCGGATGATGTGGAAGAAGTGGAAGTTCAGAAACGGTCGCCGGTTGTGTGGTTTTATACGGGCCTCCGAGCTGCAGCCCCACATTTGTCATGAGCTGCATTTGTCACGGCTGCATTACTAACGTCTTACACTGCAGCCGGTAGGATTCCATTACATGATCAGATTACTGCAGAGCCAGGACAGCCAGGTAAAGTCGGGTAAAGCCAGGTAGAGACAGGTAGAGCCAGGTAGAGCCAGGTACGCTATCGGCTTCATGTTGTACATCTCGTACGCCCATGGCAGTTTAGCACGGCACTCGGCTCGTCATTAAACTTTATATGATTTCACCGGTACAACTAATCTAAGCAGCTGGCAAATGATCTGATAACGGTGTCACCGCGAATTTCCGGCTAAAACGCCTAGTTACCACGGTAGTCTACCACATGAGCGTTGACTGCACATCAGCGTGTAATGGGCTCCCATAGGACCACAGTATGCAACCGAGGTAGTCATGTAAGCTGAACAGAGTGCTGTTGCCTCGGATCAGTTCGCCTGGATGATTTGTATCGCTGATTCACTGATTCACTGATTCACTGATTCACCGATTCAGCGATTGATTGATTTACTGATTCGCTGAGTCGCTGATTGACTAGCTCGCTGATTGACTATCGCTATTCACCGAGCTGTCATATGCGTTCAGGTCTATGCGTGTAGTTACACCCCTAAACCCATGCTTAGCGTCCTCCACTCATGCTTCGATTGCCCCGCCATTCAACCATGTCTCTTCCGGTCGCCAAGCTGCTCGTGGCCGGTGCCTCGGGCGCTCTGTTTGGCGTAGCTGGATACCGCGCGTACTCGGGCTCGTCCCGCCCGGGCAGCCGCCGGTACGCGGTGCCCCTGCGCTTTGAGTCTGAGCTCGAGCCGTTGCTTGTTCTGCCGAACCCACTGCTGGCCAACTTCACGATCCTCAACGACGCGCGCTCCAAGGAGCTGACCGCGCAACTCGAGCGCCTCATTGAGCAGCCCGCGGAGCAGCCTGTGTCGCTCGTTGACATTGAGGTCAATGAGCCGGGCGTTGCAGAGCTGCTCAACCGCTACATGATCACCAGCGTGCCCACAGTGCTGGCCCTCAAGGGCGGCATCCCAGTCGCCAAGTACGCCCCGGACCGCGAAGTCGATGCAGAAGAGCTCCGCAAGTGGTTCAAATCCGTCGTTAAGAAGTAGGCGTAGAGCACAATCCGTTAATGTATTACCAGTATGTACCGTTGCTATAGTGTGGTATATGGCGTGCGGCGAAACATTTTGTCTTTGACTTGACTGACTTCAACATGGCTTGGTTCGGAGACTCGGGCAAGCCCAAGCCGGAGCAGATGACACACAAGTCGTCGCGCCAGGAGTGCTGGGATTCGCGCGATAAGCTGTTTGCGTGTTTGGACAAGAACGACATTGTCGATGCCGACGCCGACAAGAAGCTGACGGCGTCAAAATGTGGAGCTGAGAACACGCAGTTTGAGAAGCAGTGCATCGAGAGCTGGGTGAGTAGTCGGATGATCTGTGCGCACAGCTAACAAAGGTTTCGTACTTCAAGTCGAAACGTGTATCCACGATCAAGAAAGAGACCCGCATCAAGGAGCTCGAGGCCCAGGGCGCCATTCGTCTGGATGTCAGCACCTCGTTCAAGTGACACGCGGATGCAAGCGGATATAAGCGGATTCATCGGAGTGGACATCAAATGTACATAGAGAATTGACTCATCTAGTTGTCAATTGTAGTCGGAAGCTGATTTGAGCCAAGAATAACGCTCGTCCATTCATACTACAGGTCATTAACTAGGTCATTACTCGTAAATCATGCTGACGACCAGAGCCCAACTGTGACGGTTGTACCCGACTCACATACCCTCGGTCCAGCTCTTGACGGAGGCGCCGGGACTAGAGTCGTACTCGCCATACTGCATACCGTCTGACACCTCCTTCTCCTTGCTCGACCACAGCTGCAGCTGTTTGTCGTAGAAGCTGCAGGTGACGATATTCTCTCCGTCGGGAGTCCAGTCACCACCATACACCATGCTCTCGTGTCCCTTGGAGAAGGCGCGTGTGATTCTGATGGGCTTATCGGGCGCCACGAGCCGGCCTCCCTCGTACATGCAGCACACGAACACGCGGTCGTCGTTGACGACGGGACTCGGCACCAGGCGCCAAACACCTCCGCCCATGTTGGTGTCTGTCGACACGGTAGGAGGCAGGTATGATTCGAGCTGGTTGGTGGGGCCGACTCGCAGATCAATGGACCGCAGATGGTCGTCGTAGCCACCAGTCAACAGCAGGTGGGGCCGTTGAGCCATCCAGTGTTTGCTGCTGGGCAGAATCGAGGTGACGCCGGCCTGGTGGAGCTTCATTGACATCCAGATGATGCCCGTCTCGCCCTGCGACATGAGTCGCATGTCATGGGCTGCCAGCAGGCTGTCGTCACCGCCCGAAAACAGCACATTAGACAGAGAACCAGAGCCAATTGCCGATGTCCACGACTCAAGCAGATGCGTCTGGCCGCTTCCAACAACACGAAGATATCCACTGTCATCTAAGCGCAGCACGACAACTTCGCCGGACGACAGCGTCGCTGACACGGTGTGTGAATCTTCGGGAGCGAAGCAAAGGGCCAGCACGAGCACGTCCTTATCAAACAGCTGGAACTCGGCAGAACGCTTGATCTGAGGCTCGCCAGCAACACTGACATGCCACGCAATGATACTTCCGGTCGATTGCGCCGTCAGCACGAGAGACGGGTCGTGTGGAGAGATCTTGAGGTCGAGAATCGACGACTCAGTGGCATGTGAAGAGTGAAGATTCCTGGGTTAGCGGTCATTGACACTCATGACATGTTGGCAAGACTCACAATTGGCCTTCCTGGATGAGGTAGACATCGAGACTGCCACGACGCACAGTATCGTCGAGCAGATAGGTGCCGACCAGCACCACTGAGCCATTTAGCGGATGGATCTGGACGACACAAGGCGGAAGCTCGGTGGTGGTGCGCGTGATGTTGAGGGCGTGGGGGATTTCTCGCATAGCAAGAGCAGACTGCAGAGACGACCCAGGCGGATTGGGCATCTTTTATATCCCACAGTTGACTTACTCTGATTCGGTTGCGTCGGTGTTAGCGAAGTCGACGTCGGTACGGCCGGCTGGGCCCGTTAAAAAAAATCGCCAAAAGCAAATCCTCAGCCCTGCGATGCAGCCAAGCCTAAGATAACATGGAAGTAAGATGAATGAGCATAAAGCGGGATCGAAGAGTGGGAGAGGTTGTAGTATACCGGGCAGAATGAGATAGGTGACATGAAATAGGAGCGTAGAGCTTTTCGTTGAGTCCTTCATCGAAAGTCTCGAACCTGCACGGGCCCGTGGTCTCAACGGTAGATGTGTCACGGGATCTCGGCTGGTCCCGCCGGTCCGGCACTCGAGCGGCCGAGGAAGCCACGGGCACCGCCACGTGAACCAGGTACACTGTTTAAGAATGACTGCAGTGCGGGGTGCGCCGGAGATGGCGCCCGGAGATGTCCACGAGGCTGTACTCCGGACCGCCGAAACGCAAGCCCTGGACCGCCGCGCTCCGGTCGCCGGCCTGTAGCCGCTGCAGACGAGATCAGGCTCAAACTTAGCAGTCTCTAGCTATGGCATCTAAAGGTTCTCGTCAAGATCTCCTCATACCTAAGTTCCACATTCTTTATTTCCAGTTTCCTTATCTACGTTTCCATCTCCACGTGCACCGTCTACTGGGCTTGGCGGTCATTAAAAACTGGGGTGATTTCTACGCGGCTTGCCCAAACCGCTATCGCCGGGTACCGTTACTATCGTGCATCTCGACTAGCCATTGTGTACACTCAACTTGACAGGCTATACTTAACTTCGAATCATACCTGATTAATTCCTGTGGTCACTAACTTTGATTGTGCCTAGTCGGATACCACCAGTGAAGGAAACATGTCTATAAACCAGTCAGCGAGATCATCCTATGGGGGGTGCCACACAGCGGGGCACAGCGAGCACGGAGCACGGGGTCTTGGCACGTCGCGGCGCATCGTACGATTAAATACAGCCCGCCTAAGTAGCTGCATCAAGCTTTGTGCTTCTATGCGTTTAATGCTCATGCCAGTCTTAGTGTATGCCCATGCTATTCGGCTGACTGTCTGGAAGGCGTTACCCCAAAGCTGTACCAGTACAGTTGCCCACTAAACTTGTTTCAACTCGTTCATGTCAAGTCGTACATTACTGGCGTATATTAGCTTCGTAGATTTGCTGCGTATATTTACTAGCGCACACTTACTGTCTTCATTACTGGTTCCTCTATACTGTTTTTTTTATCTCGCTCAACCGCCCAGTAGCTGGTACAACGCTCACTATGGCTTGGTTTACCCTACTCATCCTAGACGTCCCTAGGATACACGGCTGTTATCTATTGCTAATCACTGTCTTCCTATTCAACAATGATCCAAAGGCTGGTAGCAAGGAGTCTCGTGCGGAGTCTCGTGCGGAGCTGCCGGCAGCTCCCAAAGACAAGGACGGTGCTGTCGCATGTCCGTCAATACAGCGAACTGGCCGACAATGTGCACAGCCAGAGCGTGCTGACACCGCGGTGGGACGCCATCAGATCAGCTCGGCCCTTCTCCGAGTTCCTCACCGACACTTTTGGCCGCGAGCACGATTACCTGCGCATCTCCATCTCGGAACGATGTAATCTGCGCTGCATCTACTGCATGCCCGAGGAGGGCGTCGAGCTGTCGCCTGCATCACGTCTGTTAACCAAAGACGAGATCGTGGCTGTTGCCCGCTTGTTTGTGTCGCAGGGCGTCACCAAGATCCGTCTCACCGGCGGCGAGCCCTCAGTGCGCAAGGACTTCCTCGACATTGTAGCCGAGCTCGGCAAGATCCCGGGGCTGCGTGAGATAGCCATTACAACCAACGGAATCACCCTCTCCCGCAAACTGGCTGCTCTCAAGTCGCACGGGCTTACAGCTATCAACATCAGTCTCGACACCATGGTTGAGGGCAAATACATGATCATGACTCGACGCAACGGCCTGTCAAAAGTCCTGGCTACCATCGACGAGGCTCTGCGAACGGGGATCCCCAAGGTCAAAATCAACGTCGTCGTCATGCGCTCCATCAACGACGACGAGATCCTAGATTTCGTGCGGTTGACCGAATCAAAGCCGATCGAGGTGCGGTTCATCGAGTACATGCCGTTTGCCGGCAACAAATGGTCGACAGAGAAGCTTTTTAGTTATGAGGAGATGCGGTCTGTCATCAAGGAGGCACATCCAACGCTGCGGCGAGTGCCGGTCGCGAGAGGCGATACAGCAAAGGTGTTTGAGATCCCGGGCCACGCTGGTCGCATTGGATTCATCACATCCGTCACATCCCACTTTTGCGGGTCGTGCAACAGACTACGAATAACCAGCGACGGCAACCTCAAGGTGTGTCTGTTTGGAAACGACGAGGTTTCAATCAGAGACATGCTTCGACGGGGTGCTCCCGAGTCAGAGCTCCTCAGTGTCATTGGCACTGCTGTCAAGGGAAAGAAGGAGAAACATGCTGGCATTGGCGAGCTCGAGAAGCTCAAAAATCGTCCAATGATTCTCATTGGTGGGTCCGTACTCAGAACTGTAGTCCCTTCGGTACTAACTCTAGATGATGAGGTCCAGAAAAATGTAAGCGCTGCTTATACATTTGGGAGCCTTGTGGCTCCCTTGAGCATAGGCCGACCTCGGCCCTTTCAAGCCCGACTCTTCTCTACTAGTCGTCAAGCTTCTCAGCTGACTCACGTCGATAAGGATGGGTCGGCACACATGGTGGATGTCTCGTCCAAAAAGCATACACGGCGATCTGCCACGGCGCGCGGAGTGCTCACGTTCTCGCACGACGGCGTCGTTCCTCTCATTGAGGCAAACACAATGAAGAAGGGAGACGTTTTGGGAGTTGCACGCGTTGCTGGAATTATGGCAGTCAAGTCAACACCCAACCTGATCCCGCTGTGCCATCCTATTATGGTGTCCAAAATCAAAAATGACCTGACTGTGGGCAGCCGCAGTGTACAGGTTGAGTGCACGGTAGAGTGCGTTGGCCCCACGGGAGTCGAGATGGAGGCGATGGTTGGCGCCATGGCGAGCCTCACGACGGTCTACGACATGTGCAAAGCATCTGACCGGCACATGGTCATTGATCAAGTCCACGTTGTCCGCAAAACAGGGGGATCACACGACTTTGACCTAGCCGGCTAGTTGTACCTGCATACGCGCGGCTGGAAAAAGGAGGCAGTGGTGCGGCTGGCAGTTACCCCGATGAAACATTAGTGTAAACAAACCCGTCACGTCACTTCATTTGAGTAGTAGACACCTTTAGACGTGATACCTTAGCAATGGCGGTGGGTAATTCAGACCAAAATAGAGCGTGCTAACAGCAGCCTGCACAGAACTCCAAGGCTTACAAGGACGCATTCGCCCTCTTCGACAAGAAGGGCAACGGCCGCATTCCGGCCGAGGCTCTGGGCGATTTGCTTCGCGCTGTTGGCCAGAACCCAACTCTGGCCGAGATTGACAGTCTCGAGCAGACCATCTCTGGCGAATGTGAGTTGTGTGATACGACGCGCGAGTGTTCTAACAATAGTCGACTACGACACGTTTGTGAAGATTGTCAACCGCCCAGACGGCTTCAAGTCTCTCGGTGAGCCTGAGGACTACATCCGGGGCTTTCAGGTTTTCGACAAGGACCAGACTGGTTTCATCGGTGTTGGTGAGCTTCGATACATTCTCACGTCGCTTGGTGAGAAGCTGACGGACTCTGAGGTTGACGAGCTGCTGCGAGGAGTCAGCGTCACCCGTGATGGTAACGTCAATTACACTGGTAAGTGTCCGTCGTTTTTTACCGTCGTTTCTGCCACAACACTAACAAAGACTTTGTCAAGACTATTCTTGCTCAGTAGACAGCATTTGGGTTAATGAAATTTGGTTAATGTACACATGTAGCCTAGGGTAGGATCGGGAGAAAGTTCCCCACAATCATCATGGGGATGCCGAAAACATCGCGCTTCAGCGTCCAGATACACGACGTCTTGATAACTTGGCCATCAGGAGTCAGTAGGTCACATTCAGACATGGTCGCGCCAACAGAGTCGCCAAACGAGATGTTGCTGAAGATCTCAAAGTACTCGAGAACCGAGTTGTCCTGCATCAGCTCGACCACAAACATGCCAGTGCCCTGGCCCTCGCGGTCAAGAAGCTGCTGTCGTGACCAGCCGGTGAGGATGCAGAACTCCTTACCAACAGCAGCGATCTGGCCTGTCCGGCGCCAGATGACGGTGGGGGTGCCAGACCACGAGATATACTTTTCGTACTCGAGCAGCGTGCGCTGGAACGACTGTTCCATAAACACGAGATCATCCTGGTCGAGCGAGTTTGTACATGCAATGAACGATGGCCGATAACGTGCCATGCATTGTGCCATTTGGATAAGCTGTGGTTTGTCGAACCGCGAGCGCAGATACCGTTGTAGGGCGTGGAAGCCAGGTGTATAGGGAAACGGTGAGCGAACGTTGAGGTAGATGTCAGCTGGACGTCGTGGACGCTGCCAACTTCCAGTTGCTGAGTACCCGCCTGGTGCGGGGATGCTGGTATCGGTCAGATTGGCTCTTGATTGGGGTTCGCCGAGTGGCCGTTGTGATTCATCGTATAGCTGGAACTCGGGATCGACAATGCTGTCGGCGATTGTAACGGATATGGGCCGCATCTTTGGAACGTCGCTGAGCCACTCGTTTGGTGACGGATCGTTGTCGTTGAGGTCTACCGTGGCGAGGATCTCGAGAAGGTTATGGCTGGGGCTGTTTCCGAGAGGATACTGGTTGACGTTGTTGTTGGACGTGTATAGGTTCGTCATGCTCACGTCGGTGCGACTCGAGTCGTCGCTGAATGCGGGACTGTTTGTATTTGGCACGTCCGAGACACTGAAGCTGCTGGCGCGGCCCGACGGCCCAGACACGGACGAATTGCCGTGCAGGATGCTGCTCAGCACGCTGTATTCCGAGGTCATGGCTGACGATTCAAAAGGCCGTCGAGACGACGAATTTGTGCTCAACTGATGCGATGTACCGGCAGATGAAGACTTGTGGCGAACGAGCTCGCCCTGCGGGTACTGCTGGCCCTTGACGCCGAGCGGTGAGCTCGGTAGAGCAAACAGGCTCGAGCTGACTTGTGCTCCGCCGGGCGTAAACTGCGCTCGCTCTGAGCTTGCAGCCGACGGGGTTGTATGGACGAGATGCGTCGTGTTGGACGGACTCTTATTGTAGCGGGGATCGAACTTCTTGGACTCCACCGACATGGCCACTGCCTCGGACACATCGTTGAGGTACTTTGCCTTTTTACGCGAACCGTCCTGGCACGACGTGCCGAGTCCTCGAGCAACACACCGTTCGCACGGTCGGTCTGGGTTAGCACGATTGCTTCAGCTCGCATTTTTGTTGCTTCAGCTCTCATTCTTGCTTGAGCTCTCATTCTCACTTACTGTCGTCACAAGTTACATGGCTTCGTTGGCAGTGGACACATGCGCGACTTGCCTTTCGCCTTTTGGGTTTTCCAGTCCGAGGCTGTGTTAGTGGGAGTAGCAGGCGACATCCAAGCTGTATGTTTGAGCTTGGAAAACTGGCTGACAGCAACTGGTACATACACTGATGATGACATCTGGAGGATAGTCGGCTTTGACTGCCGCAACAGCCGGGTTCTCCAGAGTCGACTGCGTCCTGACAGAATTCATGATGTGAGTCCAACGATGCCTGACCGGCGGGTCGCGAGGCCTAACTTCACCGGTCCCGGGTCAGCGGAATGTCTACCTTGATGACGAGAGGATAATGTGGGGGAATACACGGCTTGCGCATTCAGATGCTGCGGCTAGATGCAAGCGGAGGGCTGGAGGCCGCCAGGGGATTTTGCCGTAGCAGTTGGTCAAGCAAAGGGACGAGATTGACTGTGCAAGTGTGCGCGTTGCAAATAACTCAAAGGACAGGTTTGTCCGGCCCACATTGCGTCGGCACATCTGCCGGCGACCATCGCGAGGTGGGGTGTGGGTAGGGGTCCCTGGGCCGAGAATTTCCCGGCCACCCCGCGGGATGTTTCGGCCGATTCGGCCAAGCCTAGCGAATGCGCGCAAATGCACAACGCAGGTCGAGCATGCAGCACGTCGAGACTCAGTGATTCAAGTGACGCTCGTGATTCACCGTTGAAGCGGGCTAGAACCCGAGATCGCTTATACACAAGTCTAGTTGGCTTTCGTCCTGTGTCTACACGTAATTGTAGAGTGAGCGCGGTGCCTAGACTCTTTAACTGGGAATCTCCCTACCAGAGAACCACGATAACCTATATCAAGGAAAATGCCATCAGACTATACAGATACTCTTAAACCAGCAAATCACAAACTCGTATTGATAATCCCCTTCAAATGGATCAATCGATACTAGCTGGTAAGCCTTAATTAGTGATGTGACACAGCATGAGGCACATCGCGGCTGAACCGCAGCCGTGCCTTTGTGACTTAGTGACAAATTTTGGAATCTGATCACTTCTTCATAGTAGCCATGTCGGTTGATCAACTCACCAAGGCGTTTGAGCAGTCGCTCGTTCTCGACGACAAGTCCTCGGCCAATGCTACGCTGGCCGGCTATGCCTCAGAGCTCTCACAGCTCCAGGACGCCGAGCTGCACCAATGGCTGACTGTGTCGTCACGATTCCCCGAGGGCATTGCTGAGCTCAACGAGACCCTTAAGGGCCGCACCTACCTGCTCGACACCGAATCAGCCACTGTTGCTGATGCTGTCGTTCTGGCACGAGTTTCGGCAGCTGTAAAGGCCTGGACCGTCGACGAGATCAAGGCCAACCGTCACATTGTCCGCTGGGTCGACCTCGTCCAGCACGCCATTGGCCTGCCTGAGTCGAAGCGCATTGCTGTCGACGTAAACCTCGAGGCTCCTCGTGAGATCAAGGTCAAGCCCAAGAAGGAGGGCGACAAGGATGCCAAGGCCAAGGATGCTAAGAAGGACTCGAAGAAGGACTCGAAGAAGGATGCTAAGGAGGCCAAGAAGGATGTCAAGAAGGAGGCTGTGACTGCCGAGACCAAGGAGACCAAGGCTGAGGACAAGTCCGAGGCTACGACTGATGCTGCTGCTGTTGAAAAGAAGGGTGTCAAGAAGGAGAAGAAGAAGAAGGCTCCCGCTCCTCCCAAGGTCGAGGTGCCGATCACCCCTGGCATGATTGACCTCCGCGTCGGTTTCATCGAGAAGGCTGTCAAGCACCCTGACGCCGACTCTCTCTACGTGTCGACCATCCAAATGGGCGATGCTGAGGGCCCCCGCACTGTGTGCAGTGGTCTTGTCAAGCACTTCCCTCTGGAGGCCATGCAGCAGCGCTACGTCGTTGTCGTTGCCAACCTCAAGCCGGTGACGATGCGCGGCATCAAGTCCGCCGCTATGGTGCTTTGCGCCTCGACTGAGGAGACCGTCGAGTTTGTGAACCCCCCCGAGGGCTCCAAGCCTGGTGACAAGATCTTCTTTGAGACCTACGATATCGACCCTGAGGCCGTGCTGAACCCGAAGAAGAAGATTTGGGAGACTGTGCAGCCCGGATTCTCCACTAACGAGAACCTCGAGGTCACCTACCGCAAGGACGAGTCTGAGACTCCCCGTAAGCTTGTCAACAAGGCTGGCGAGCTCTGCAAGGTCCAGAGCCTCGTTGGTGCCGCTGTGCGATAATCGTTGCATAAGTATACTATGTAGATGCATCTATAGTATCAATGGAGACCCTGCCATCAAGCTAGTTCCGAAGTCGAATCTGATTCGTTTTCCTATCCCTCATCATCTCATTTAGAGCTTGCCAGCTACCCCTGAATCAGGGCTAGGGATTCCAATATGACATGAGAAATGCAGCTCGTATCATTGGTACATTGCCATCATGAAGCTGATTCGCAAGTCACTGGAGAAGGACCAGTCGGGGGATATCACGCTATGCCCCGAGGACGATGAGGACTTCTGGTATGCGTATAACCTGATTCAAGTCGGCGATGAGATCCAGGGCAAGACTGTTCGACGAGTTACCAAAATCACCAAGGACGGAACTCCTAAGGGCCCGAGCACACGCAAACTGCTCAACCTTAGGATACGCGTCACTAAAATAGAATACGATGCTGTTGGAAGTTCTCTGAGAATCAACGGACCCGTGACGGAGGACACTGAAGATGTATCTGCCGGAACCTACCACACATTTGAGCTCGAGCCCAACCGCAACTTTCGCCTTTACAAGCAGGACTGGGATCTCATTTCTCTCGAGGTCGTTCACAACTGTACCAATATCGAGAACAAGGCCGAGGTCGGAGCTATTGTAATGCAGGAGGGGCTCGCCAATATCTGCCTTTTGACTGAAAACTTGACGGTCCTGCGACAGCGGGTTGAGCATTCTCTGCCGCGCAAGAAGCGAGGCGATAACTCGGGCTACGAAAAGGCCATGAAGAAGTTCTACGATCTGGTATACACGACAATGAGACGAAATCTCACTATCGACAAGCTCAAGGCAGTCCTAGTTGCTTCACCGGGATTCGTTGCAAGGGGCTTCTACGACTACATGTTTGAAAAGGCCGTTGTCGATGGCGACAAGGCTTTTGTAAAATCACGAGACAAATTTCTCGTCACTCACTCTTCGTCGGGTCACGTTCATGCCCTCGAGGAGGTTCTCAAGAACCAAGATGTTCAGAAGCAGCTAGCCGATACAAAGTACGGCCATGAAACAGTTGTGCTTGACACTTTCTTCAAGACAATGAATGACGACGACACAAAGGCATGGTATGGCCCCAGGCACGTTGAAGAGGCTGTCAACCGTGGTGCTGTTTCAACACTGCTCATCACGGATACACTCTTCCGCAGCACCGACATTCCAACACGACGAAAGTACATCAAGATGGTGGAGACAGTGCGCAACGGTGGCGGTGAAGCTCTGATATTGAGCAGTATGCATTCATCTGGTGAGCAGCTTGATCAGATCAGTGGCATAGCGTGCATTCTTCTCTATCCTTTACCAGAGCTGGAGGACATTGACGATGAAGACGATGAGTAGCCGAAAGTAGACCGAAAGACGCTAATCATATTGTACATTAGAGCATTATCATTGCATTGTAGTTGTGGATCGTGGTTCGTGGTTCGTGGTTACACTTAAATATCTATTGTTTGGGGAATCACGCATGTGTAGCATCGAAGGCAGAATGACAAACGTTTACGAAGGAGCATCCAAAAAATATCGTATAAAGTATACCCGTACAGCCAATTCCGAGCTATTTCAGGATTACGCGATTGAATCGAACATCTCGGACGCGATGGCCCAATGTTTTGAAGTGCTCAGGTCCTTGACGTACGAGCTGTGCGCGATCTATATCAATGACATTTTTTCTAGAGACTGATCTTGTAGCGCCTAGAAAATCGAAACTCAACGAAGTCCGCAATAGTTTAATGGTCAGAATTTCCGCCTGTCAATTGGATTTCCCAATAACAGGTTCGCGGGGGATCGGGGTTCAATTCCCCGTTGCGGAGAATTTTTTGCAACTTTTTTAAGTAAGCGAGAATAGTACAAATTCAAAAGAAAGGAAACACAATTGGAATAAGGTAAACGTTAAACATCACGTCGTAGCTATAGAGCTATAAATGCAAATATGTACAAGGAAGGACTGCTCCTAGGTCAAAGTGTTGGTCTACTCGCTGGGTCTCAGAGCACGCAGGTACCAAACATCGTTGCCACGGGTAAATCGTAATAGGTCCTGTGTCAGACCTACTGCCGTTCCAAACACAAGAAATGTGCGAGTCGACCTCAGGGTCTGGCTACGGCCGAGATGGCTGACGGCTCCGTAGGCCAATCCCACGACTCCAGAAGCAGTAATGGTCGAGAAGAGGTCAATGGTACCTCGTAACTGGTCCACGTAGGCCTCGGTACCCATGTACAGCAGAGCTGTGGAGCCGAATCTGGCACCTCCTTTAAAGCTCTGAACGAGCGCGTCCTTAAGCACAACGTAGTTCTTGCGTTTGTAGTAGAAATACCACGCACCTTTCGTCCGGGGTAGTCTGTGAGCGTTCTCAGCGAGGTAACGGAGTGACGCCAATGTGTACCCTTTATAAAAGCCATTCATAACACCGTATAAACCACTGACGGCCACAGCAATGGGCAATCGTACAAACGGAGCAATGCCTAGACGTTGTGTGCTGGCGAATGCCTCGTACTCGTCCTTGCTCAGCTGTGGTCCCGGAACCTTCTTAACAGAGAGCGTGTCAAGCTGTGGCACCGCTTCACCCGCCATACTGTCAGACATATCCCGGTATTAGTTGGCCAGATCACAGTCAGAAACGAAGATGACGATCAAGATGCGTTTTCGAGGCCCTAACCCGGCCATCAAGTTGAGCCCCCACGATACCCCAGAAGTATCGACTCAACGCACCACAAGGCAAATAGATTACACTGGAGAGTGGAGGTTTTTTGTCGCCCACGACATCTGTTTCGCCTAATATCCTGCTCTAGCTCTGCAAGTGTCTTCGTTTAGTTGATAGCCGGCTCCGGAAGCCGCGCAAGTACCCCACAAATAGCGGCCCGGTCAACTCTCGCCAACCATGTCCGCGCTGACAGGACGCCTAAAGCTGACTGCTATCATTGTCTCACTTGGAGCAACACAGTTTGGTTTTCACCTGGTAAGGACGCTCTTGAAGACTGGTTCGCCTCTAACATAGGCTGAACTCAATGCCCCTCTCGATATCATTACATGTAGCCCTGCTACTGAGGTACCCGGAGCCGTTGTTCCCCCATACGATTGTATTCCCATGAGCTCGCAGGACATTGGCATCGTGAATGCCATCTATTCAGTTGGAGGGTTCCTGGGAGCTTGTGCTGCTGGTCCTTTAGCTGATCGCTTTGGCCGCCGTCGAATGGCATTCATGAACTGCCTTCTCTTCACTATCGGGTCGTTGCTAATTGGCTCCGCTCACTCAGTACCAGCAATGTGTATTGGACGCATTATCGCTGGTCTTGGTGCTGGATCCGCTATTGTTGTCACGCCGCTGTTCCTCAACGAGATCTCCCCGGCCCACACCCGAGGACTACTCGGCACTTTGAACCAGATTCAAGTCAATGTGGGTATTCTCATTGCGCAGCTGCTGGGAGTTTGGCTCTCCACGAAGGAGGCATGGCGCGTGATCCTCTACCAAGGCGCTGTCATTGCCATAATAAACGCTGCTCTGCTGCCGCTGTGCGTCGAGTCGCCGAAATGGCTTGCTCTCAATGGTATGATTGAAGAGGCTGCAACCTCGCTGCGCTACCTGCGGGGTGTTCACGACGTGGACGACGAGCTGCTACAGTGGAAGCACCCAGACGCAGCAGACGCAGAGGCTCGTGGCCTGTTGGCTGATCCAGAGGCCGGTTCCCCTGCCTATTCGTCTCAGAAGCAGAGCAAGGTCGGTGTTGTCGAGTTCTCAACTTCGCCGCTGTTCCGCAAGGTATTCATCGCTACGATTGGAATCATGTTGTGCCAGCAGGTCTGTGGTGTCAACTCAATCATCTTTTACGGTGTTTCCGTGCTCAAGGAGGCTCTACCTCAGTACTCGAGCCTTGTTAACGCCATCATTTCGCTTGTCAACCTCGTCGTGACGTCCTCAATATCTCCCCTAGTGGACAAATACGGCCGCAAACCGTTGCTGTTATCGTCTATTGGTGGTATGGTCGTCTCTTCTGCAGTTCTAGCGCGTGGTCTCCAGGATAACAACTCGGTATTGGCAGCTGTTGCAGCGACTGCCTTTGTTATTGCCTTTGCCATTGGTCTTGGACCCATCCCGTTCCTCATCATATCCGAGATGGCACCCCACTCGGCCTCAGGCATCGCCCAGAGCATGGGCACTGCAGCCAACTGGACCGCCTCATCATTGATTGCCTTCCTCTTCCCGATCATGAAGACGAGCCTAGGAGCCTCCGTGTTCTACATCTTCACGATCAGCGGTGCTGCCGCCTTTGCCTTTGTCTACAAGTTCATCCCTGAGACAAAAGGCAAGACTCAGGCAGAATTGTTCAAGTGATGCTCTAGCTGCAGTTTCAGATAAATAAATCATTCCAGTAACCGACAATAATTAATAAATAGTTTCGAGTAAAATCCCAGCTCGAGTCCTTCAAGCAAAGCAAAGATCCCACCCGCGGGTCTCCATGAGGCTATTCCAATCCACATACTTCGAACCATGGTCATCGCGTTTCCACACCTCCTCAAGTAAAACCCGGGAGCGACGAATGTTACGGGCCAACTGCCGCTCATAGTATCGATCAAAGCGGTCTAACATTTGATCGCGTTCTTCGACTAGGCAGCAAGTAAGACCTGCAACGAACAGTGGGAATACGAGACTGGCCTCGACTTTGGTGCCGAGGACAACACCGAGAGATGTGCGCAACTCCCGGCCCAGACATCGCATCTCGAGGCATGCAGCGTTCAGACGCAGTACTGACTGGAACAAGTGAAGTTTAGCCGTCAGCTGGAACACTTCAAAGAAGGTCAACTGTTGTTCAAGATCAGCAGGCGTCAGCGAGACCATACCAAGGTGGTCAGGTACGCATGACACAATTTTCTGTTCTAGAACTGCAGCCTTCATACGTGTAGTCTTGAGCATGTCCACTGTCACAGAGTAGTACGTGTCTTCAAGTCGGTTGTACATGCGCTGAGTCTCCACGGCGAGATCAGAAATCTCAGCCAGGATCTGGAACAACGGTTGACAACATCCCAGCAGAGCGTCGGGACCAAGTGATCGCTTCATGATCTGGTCATACTCGGCGGCCGCAAAGTGCGTCTTACGCTGCGCATACGTCGAGGCGGCAAGAAGGTCGTGGTACGCAAAGTTCTTGGCTAACCACTGCAAAGTCTTGGTGCCGGTGAAATTTGCGAGACCTCCGTTCATGTTTATGATCTTGGCCGCCAAGCTGAGGTGCTTACTCCAGTGCACGACATCTCCATTACAGATCTCACCCGCTAGAATTAGTAGCAGACCAGCCAACGTCGTCAACTCCGCCTTGTTAAAGCTGGCGACCACCGACTGCATGGCCCGGTTCAGGTATTTGTAGCCAACGCTCTGGTGATGACCACGGTCCTTGTGAAATCCAGCCCATGCGACAATACCATAGAGAACAGCATCAGACTCGGCAGCCATTGGCACGAAGACGTCCAAAAACGAGTTCACGGGCGCGACGCAGATAAGACTTGCCTGGTGGTTGCAGAAATACTCAAAGAGACCCAGGCCCTCTGAATCAAGACGCACAGACGTCCATGACGGTAGCGCTGGCGGCAGCATACTAATTTCTGGTGACAGGTTGGCCAAGTTATCGACAAACTCAAACCCAGCAAATGAAGGCGGAGAAGCGAAGGTTGTAACATGGTTCGAAGAGGATACCTCGACAACAGACTCGTCGGGCTGTTTCCGGGTATCAAACACTGACGCGTCAATGTGGGCCGGTATCGTCTGATCCATGAGAAGGTCGCTGCCAGTTTCAGGCATGGCATGTAACGGCTGCGCCTCGTCAACAATCTCTTCGAGTCGAGGAGCCGACGAGAAGCCAAAGTCGGCAAAGTGCGGAGGTGTACGTCCTGTACCGTTGGGAAGTATACCTTCAAGGTGGTGTTCGATTGAAAACGGAACCGACTCAGGTATGTGAGTGCGGCCGTCGGCGCTGCTGGTGCTGCTGTGGTCGCTGCCACTATCTTCAAGGTCACTCATACGCGAGCCTCCCTCGTGGCTCAGCGGCAGTCGTGACTTGTGGAACAGCTCGTCGTTGTCATCTTCAAGCTTTCGAATCAGTTCGTGCGAGCCTCGAATGTGGATGTGGTCGTCGGTGAGGTGAGGTTTGATAATACGGCCACCATCGGAACCCCGCGGCACGTTATCAGATCTGTCGAGAATCGAGGACCGTCGCTTGTTTCGCCGTTCCTGGCCCGGAAGTGGGTAGTGACAGTCGAGTCGCAGTCTGTCACAAGCACCGCATATTGGGTGGCTCTCGTCACAGCGTTTCCTGAAGTTAGCCCACCGCTGCATTCAATCTGATAACCAAAGATCAAGACTCACTTTCGTTTACGACAGGTGAGACATCCCGTTCTGGAGCGGCGGCCCTTTGCGTCGCCTTCTTGGGAAATATCGGGACCAGCCATGGAGTGGCCGACGACGGACGCCAATTCAGTCATGGCGCCAGTCGGATGTTTGGAGGTTCGCGGAGTGCGTGTAGTCAAGGTTCAAAGGTTGGGGATTTTTTCAGGCTTTGCAGATAAACTTTGGGCTTCCCCGCCTTGGGCACGCCGGGTAAGTGAAGATCATCCGGCGCGGCTGGAAACGTGCAGCTCAACCGTTGCCTAATCAGGCAGGTCTATTAGGTCTGGCGATGCGTTTACGGCTAAATGGTTGCCGGTACCGGGCATTAACTGTCCGGAGTCAGAGCGCGGAAGCAGCTTGACTGGCAGTGTCGAAAACTGAGGTTTACGAATTGGAGTCGACCGAAATGAATTCAACTGATACTGACGTCACTGGCATTAAGCTACGGTGTATTGGCTAGTGGGGCGCAGCTCCATGCCCAGGCAGCCCATTCCGGCGTATTGTCGGTACCCGTGCTGATCTGCATGCGGTATGTTCACCAGAATCATATCCAGTACTGCGAGATCCACTACTGAATCCAGCATTCCTATACAAGGCTACTCAAAGATTTTAAGATTCGCATTATACTTACATAGAACGTGCAATACATTTGCTATGGTCATCTCTGTCCTGGGACATTGTTTTGTGCTACTGCAAGACTACTGCTTCAGGGACGAACGACCCGCCTTGAGCAGCTCGTCACAGAGCAGCAGATTCGACGCGATACCCGCAGCCGAGGCTACACTGTTGCGCAGAACGCGGAATGAGTCGTAGACACCCTCAATGGTGGGATCCATGGGCTCACCAGTAGTGAGGTCGACACCAACAACGTGGCCCTCGGCGGCCTCGTCCTGCACAGCACTAAGCGTATCCAAGGTATCGAAACCAGCGTTGGCGATGAGCGTCTTGGGAATGACGAGCAGGGCCTCGGCAAAAGCCTGCACACCGGCACGGGCCTTGCCCTTGATGTGTTCCTTGAGCAGGTGCTGCGAAGCGGCGATCTGGAACGCACCAGCACCAGGTACAACACTCTTGTCAGTAATGGTGTTGGACACAGCACGCAGACCGTCACGGACAGCGTCCTGGATCTGGGCAATGGTGTGCGTGTTGGGGCCCTTGATGAGGATCGTGACACTCTTCGGGTCCTTGACCTCCTCTATAAACGTGTACTTGTCCTCACCCAGGGTGTGCTCGTAGACGAGACCGGCCCAGCCGAGGACGTCTGGGGTCAGGTCGTCGACCGAGTTCTGGGCCACACCACCGCAGATGAGTTGTAGGCGCTCCATATTACGTCGCTTGGCACGGCGCAGCGCAAAGATGTTGTGCTTGGCCAGTACGTCGAGCGACATGGGGTCAATGCCCTTCTGGTTGATGATGACAAAGCCCTTTGACGGGTCATTTCCGCACACCTCCTTTTTGAGCTCGACAATCTTGCGCACCTTGTCGTCGACAAAGCGGCGCTCGCTCTCGACGAGCTTGTCGCGCTGCTCGGCACTCGAGTAGAAGAAGCCCGAGTTGACCTCGCTCTTCTCGTACTCTAGCGACACGTTGAGCGTGAGGATGTATGCGTTCTCGACGCGCTTGGGCATGTCGGGGTGTCGCGCGCCGTGGTCCAGCACGAGGCCCTTGATGAGCGACGTCTCGGCCGAGCTCTGGTGCTGCATCTTGGCAATCTCAATCATGTGCAGGTCGAGGCGCCCAGAGCTCGAGGCGTCCGAGGTGGGGTCGTGGATGGTGAGCACGGCGTCGGTGACAATTGGCGTGAGCACGTCGGCGAGGCTAGCCTTGACCTTGGTGGTCAGCGACGAGCGCGCCACGGCCAGCAGCAGCTCGCGGTCCACCTCGACGGGCTGCTTAAAGGTGTCGAGGAAGTCGAGGGTCGCGCGACGGGCGATTTCAAAGCCGTCGGTAAGAACGCGCGGGTGCATGCCCTCGGAGATGAATCGATCCGCCTCGTGAAGCATGGCTCCCACGTACAGGCACACCGAAGTGGTGCCGTCGCCGGTGATCTCGTCCTGCGCAGTGGCAGCGCGAGCAATCATCACTGCCGTTGGGTTCTGGATCTGCATCTCTGTCAACAGCACCTTGCCGTCCTTGGTCAGCTTGATGCCGCCAGCTCCGTCAACGAGCATCTTGATGGTGCCCTTGGGGCCCAGGTTGGATGCGAGCACATTCTGCAGGCCCTGCGCGGCCGAGATATTGACGGCCAGCGCCTGGGCCCGGCGGAGCGACTCGGCCTTGGGATTGAGCAACTGCACGGCTCCAGACATGTCGATAGTCCAGGAGTGTGAATGGGTGGTGTGAAGGAGCGTGTCTGGAAGCTTAGTGAACTTTTCAAGCCCGTACCCTGATCCGCCAGCCCAGGGGGAAAACCAGCACTGAACCAACTTGTACTGAACTGTTACGTTGTACTACTGTTAGCTACTGCTACAATGTCCCTGACGGATCAATTCTACGAGTATAGGGACCACCTCGAGGTGCATCGCGCACTGCGGGAGCGCGTTATTGCTGTCAATCGCGATGTCACTGCAGCAAGCAAGAAAATGTGAGATCCACCATGGAAGCTAGCCTCGACTAACAAGAATCTTTGCACTACACAGGATAAACAATCTCGAGCAGCCGGTGCCGGCTAATGTTGCACGAGATATCGCCAATTTGCAGTCGACTATCGACTCTCGACTCGGAGAGCTGGGTGCCGACTTTGAAGGACCCGAGAAGTGGAGATATGCGCGGAACCTATCAGGCGGTGTCCAGGAGTATGTTGAAGCGCAGGCGCTGAAGCACTATTTGGAGACTCAGAAGATGATCTCACTGGCTGGGCTGAAAGCCACGCTTCCTGACTTCATAGAGGTGTCTGACGAAGACTTTGTACTTGGACTGCTTGATGCTACAGGAGAGCTGATGCGGTATGCGCTGGGCCATCTCGTTGATCCGTCACAACCAGGCTCGCGCCGAGCGTCGCCTATAGCCCAGAGAATCTGTACTACTCTGCGCGAGTTCGATATTGCCCTTCAGGGCGTCGATGTCGACAAATTGATTCACATCCCTGCATTCAAGGAGCTGCAGAAGAAGCTCGATACGTTCAGGGCGTGCCTGGTCAAAGTGGAGAGTGCGCTCTTCTCATTGGCCATTCGTGGCGAGCGATGGAGTGATAATGAGGGGGCTTACAGCGCTCCGTAGTTCGGGTTCTTGGCTACGCAGGCGCGCCAAGTATGTGAACAGCTCCGACTTGATCCACTTGATTCAAACTTTATTCATTCATTAACGGTAATACGGGCTACAGGACGGATGACTCGTGTTGTACATGCGTTGTACACCGTGGTTCAGGTTCGCTGGCTGTTTGATATACTCGCCGGTGTCTCGTATAGCCATGGAGCTTCTGGGCTACTCCACGACCATGGCTACTCCACGACCACAGGCACCCACCTGTCTCCCTCATGCATAGTGTCGCGCGACACAAATAAAAGGCCTAGTACTCGCTAGGGAAGATATCCTCGTGGTCATCGACCACGATGTCTTGGACAACGGGCCGCGATGCCGAGCTCGCCAGGTCATCCGTGTCGTCGCGATAGCGCATTCTCGATATGAACAGCTCCTGGTTCCACTGGAAGCCCTGTGATTCCTTGACGCTGACGCTGTATCGAGTCGACCCGTCCTCGGCGAGGCCGACCTCAAACGAGTTGTGTTCTTCGCGCATCATGGACTCGCTTAGAAACGAGGACCGGCGCACACGCCACGAGCCACTCAGCCGGCCGCTGGAGGGGCTGGCGGGGCTTCCCATGGAACGGGCGCCAGAGGGCGATACGCCCGTCGATGCCCGTGCGGGCACGTTGACTGACATGTGTGTAACAGGGATATGACAGATAGGTCCAACAGTTATGCCGTACAAGCCGGGCTGCGAGATATATCAGGTACAGGCAGGTAAATGAGCCGGCAGACAGTGAACAAACAGTTCACCAGTAGTCGAAACTAGTTGATTTAACCAGTTGACGTAACCAGTTGATTCAAACTGAGGCAGTTACTAGCAGTTACTGGAGCAGTTGAGATATATGGGTTGCTTGGAGGGTCGGCTGATAAGTCGGGCGGGGTTGCGGTATAGGGTCGGCCGATAAGACTCATGCATGAAGCAATACGAAAGTGAGAAGCCAGAGGAATGCCAATTCATGAGGTCAAATCGCATACACCAATTCATGGGTTAAACCGCATATACCAATTCATGAGAGATTAAATTACATTAGATACACTATTAAAACAGATCCAGCAGAAAGAAACACCAAACAGACCAAACAAATCGTGCCTTTGACGATGTATCGCGCGTCAAGGCTAGAGCATCACACCAGTTGCCATTCGCATCACATATCAGACGAGGTGATGATGACGGCAGGCGGGGGTGCACGAGCTCGCTTGAACTTGCCCAGAACGCGCTTAACGACCTTCTTCGACGACATGTCGGCGCCTAGGCCGCCAGCAGGGATGTACGACGACTCCTGGTGCGAGCCCGACAGGTGGTACGGCTTGACGGCTGGAGGATTGTCGTCGTCCATGCTCGTCTTGGGCGAGATGGAGATGTTGGCAGGCTGGCGCGGCACATCGTCGTCAGGCACAATGCTCTTGACGCTCTTGATGGTGCCGGTGTCGATGTGATCGCGCTGCCAGCCGTAGATGATGTCCTCATCGATGCGCATCGAGGCCGGCGTGAGAGTGATCTTGAGGGTCATGTCGCGCGCGGCGTCCGGGTCGCGGTGGTCGCTGGCCGTTTCGTACGACGAGCGGCCAATTGAGTCCTCGTCGACGAGCGAGGGCAGTGGAGGCACTGGCGAGCCAGACGATGCCGACGAGGTGGTGGAGAACTTGCGCACCGAGGCGGGCGTGAGGAGGTCCTCGTTGGGGTCGAGTGTGCGCATGGTGAGGGGTGCTGAGATGACGTAGGACGGGTCGGAGCGCGCAAACAGGTCGTCGTCGCGGACCATGTCGACCTCGTCCTTGGTCAGCACCTGCGGGAAGCCGGCATCTATAAACTCGGCAAACTTGGAAGTGGATACTGCTATTAGGCGCAGTTTGTACTGGATCTGCTTGTCCTGGTAGAACTTGGCGTGGATGGCCACGGTGTCGACGCCCTTGGACGTGGGCTTAATGAGCGGGGCTTTGACGGTGGCCTGCAGCTGGTTGAGCAGTTTGGCCGATTTGCCGACGCTGGCTGGCACGGTGCTGGTGGTTGTTTGCGAGATGGTGCGGGCCAGGGGTGCTGTGACTGCTGCTGGCGAGTATTTGGCCGTGTAAGGAGGAGGCACGGTTGGAGGTACTGGTGGAGGAGTTCGCGGGCGCCAGAGGCTGATGTCGTTGGACGAGCTCGAGTTGGGCGAGACGGGCATCGAGGGGACGGGCCGTCTTATCAGTTGTGGGGGCACGATGCCGAGCTTCTTCTTGTTGCGTGGCCGTGACGACAGCGAGTTGCGGTTCTGGTTGTTGGCAATGGCGGTGAACGGGCTCAGCGGGGTCGGTGAGGACGGGGTCGGGGGCGGCGAGATGGCAGAGCGGACCGGGCTCATGGTTGTGACGGCCGTGGCGTTTGTCGGGGTGGACATGCCGGAGTGGGCGCTGAGCTTGGTCGAGATGGAGGTCGGCGAAGTAGGGGAGTAGGGGAAGTTTTCCGAACTGAAGAAGTTGTCTAGCAGCGGCGACGGCGGCAATGGAGGCAGGATGGCCGGTGGAGGCGACACTGGATGTTGGCGGCGGTCAGAGAATGTGGATGTCATGCTTGGATCCAAACACAAAACAAGCAATGCACCGGATTTGTCGCGAGAGGCCAGGTTGGTGGTAACTTAACTCGGGACAAAGCAGTGGAGCGGAGTGGACACGGAGCAGTTCAAATAAGCTGGATCTATCGGCTCGAGTGGAGGATGGGCAGCAGATTGGACGTTTACAGCAGCGAGGGCGAGTGCTCGTACGCGTGCAATCGATCGGGCCCAGGGGGATTGACACGGGCGAGACAGCGACAGCGGAGATAGCGGTGAGGGCCGCGAGTACTCCGGACACAAATGGAACACAAACGGGTGGCTGGCTGGCTGGAATGAGCTGGTGGAATAAGCAGTCAATTAGACAGCCGGCATGGCAGGAATGAGAAAGCGGAAATAGGGGTAAGCTGATGTTTTGAGTGCTGTCGTCAGGGGGTAACGGCGTTTGTTTTTGCACTGGGGGAGGGGTTTCTGCAGGCAGGTGCGTGTGCAGATGCCAGCGCGCTTTTCCTACTGGCCCCTGGCGCGGCCTGTCGCGCAGGACCCACTCCAATGCCATGTAGTGCAAGATGAGCGGGGCGGGAGAATGAGGAGCAGGCCAGGTGAACAGCGAGCGACAACAAGTGGTGAAGACGTCTGGAGAACTGGCCAGCCTCGTGGCATTAAGCCGCCCGCAGGGACTCGGTGCTGGCAAACTCTGCTGGCAGTCTCAAACCGTCACGGTGCAGATCGCCCAATTAGGGCAAAAAAGTTCCTCGCAGTCTTCGATCTCGCTTGCAGCGCCCGTCAATCAGGGGCTCGGCTGCCCGGACAGGAAGGCTGCCAGGCCCCTTGCCATGCGCGGCCCAGGTACCGAGGAGCCGAGGGGCAGTACCATTAGAGGATTGATCGGGTAATAGGAGTAGTTTACAGTCTCGGTGGACACATATTTTGCACATTCTCGAGGGCCCCACCAGTACAGCTGGCATTAAGGTTGCAGCGTTGCCATGCCAGATTGAGATTGTATCTTGGTGGGGCCGGTTGTAGATTACGTTTGCGCCGATCGGTTCTGCCGACCGCCCGACTATTAAATCCAATTAGGCAATGTAATCTTGCGCAAAGTGACCTGTCAGCTGTCAGGATTAACAGTACAGTACTGTAGTGCAGTAGTCCAGTACTGCTGTACAGCACAGTAGTGCTGACTGCTGCTCTACAGCTGTACTGCAGCTATGCTGCTGGCATGGTTTACTTGATAACTTTGTGGTCATTTGCATGCTAGCTCTATGAAGCTTGTTGTACTGCTATTGTGCGCCTCGCTACTGCACCTGTCCTATTGTCTACGTGGGACCGAACTTTGATTACACGTGTGACCAACTCTGATTACACTGTGCAGATGCTGGTTTCAGGATCCGAGCAAAGGCCCGGGTGCATCCCCGGATTGCTGTAACCCCACAATGCATCCACCCAGATGAGGCACAACCATCGTCATCAGGCCTCGATGCGAGGCACGGCTCCTCCCGGAGATGAGGCCGTGCGAGCCGTCAACACCTCCACGCCAGTCTCAGTAACCAGCAGCGTGTGTTCTGCGTTAGTACGAAGGGCTTAGTATGGCCACGTCCAGCTGATGGCCAGTCCACTTTCATATACTCACCAAATTGCGCACTCGACTTGCCGTCGACGGTGACGCCTGTCCAGTTGTCGGGCCATCGTCGGTCACGGTATGAACCGAGACACAGCATGGGCTCAATGGTAAAGGTCATGCCGGGCTTGCACACACCCACAGCCTTGTTCTTGGCATCTGCGTTAGACTCTCCAGGGATTTAGTAGCTGCACACTCACAATGAGGAACGTTGGGCGCACAGTGGAACAGATCATTGACTCCGTGACCACAGTAGGTTCGCACCACCGACACCTTGTTCTTTTTGGCATGCGCCTCGATGATGTCGCCAAAGCTGCGCACCAGCGCGCCAGGCTTGACAGCAGCAATGGCTAGGTCGAGCGCTTCACGGGTCGTCTCAACAAGACGCACCGCATCGGCATCACACCTCGCCTTGTCTCCAACATAATAGGTCTCGTTGAGATCACTGTGCATGCCGTCCTTGAAAATGGACACGTCCAAGTTCACAATATCGCCGTCCTTGAGCACGTACCGGTCGGGGATTCCATGGCAAATCACCTCGTTGACACTGGTGCACACGCTCTTGGGAAAATTGTAGTAGTTGAGCGGACTCGGGTAGACCTCGCGGTCCATGCATGCTTCGTGGACAATGACGTCCAGCTCGTCGGTCGTGATGCCCGGGCGCACCGCGGCACCGGCCAGATCAAGAATCTCGCGTGCCAGCACTCCCAGCTTGCGCATCTTGTCTATAGACGATGCGTCGAGCGTTCGGATCGTGGTGCTGCGCACCATCTTCTGCTCGCTGCGCGGTTGGCCGTCCCGTGCGTAGTCCGGCTCGACAATCGACTTCTTGACGGGGCGTCGCGGAGTCAGCGGATACTGTGCTCGCAGACTGCCTGTGTATACATGCTCAGGAAACGGATCGTAAGTCTCAATTGTCCCGTTGGTCTGGCTCGTGGCGGCCTCGCCCTCAGTGGAACCAGCGACCGGCTTCTTGGGGTGGATCGCCTTGTGGGTGTTCCAGTTGCGTCGGAAACAGATCTGGTCGCAGAAAAAGCTGTCGATGTCGAACTTGAGGCACGTCGGGCACCGGAGAGTGCCCGCGTCCTTGCCACAGTCAGCTCCAGCACACTGCGTCATTACTGTTTAGTAAGAACAGGCGTGATCTGAAAGTTTTCACACAAATCCCAGCCGTGTCAGAGCTAAAGTACGCTTCTGTGGCCATTTAAGTTGGCTTATCGGCTGATATTATAGAAATTGATATTATCTACTTGAAGACTACAATCTAGACACAGTTTGTGATTATAATATTTTGATACAATCATCTCTATTGTGCTGTCACTGTTCCCTTACCATTCTACCCTCTCACAGTTTGGTCCCTCCATTACTCCCTACCCACTCTCCCGTCCATACCCTGAAATATTTTCGTGAAAATTTCCCTACAAGTTTCGTCTCTCCCAGCATACTCCCTAGCCTAAGCCTACAATGGTCAACTATCTGCTGTTCGAAGAGGCCGCGGGATACGCCCTGTTCGAGGTCGTGCTGCAACCCGAGTCCATCGGCTCGCGCCTCAAGGAGGTCCAGCAAGCCGCCTCGGATCTCGGCAACTTCTCCAAGCTTATCCGCCTAGTGTCTTTTGCTCCCTTCAAGGGTGCTGCTCACGCTCTCGAGAACGCCAATGACATCTCCGAGGGTATTGTCAGCGACCACCTCAAGGCTCTCCTCGAGCTCAACCTCCCCAAGCCCTCGAGCAAGAACAAGATCGTGCTCGGAATCTCGGACAAGAACCTTGGTCAGAGCATCAAGGATGCCGTCCCGGGCATTGAGTGCGAGTCGAGCGAGGTCGTCCATGATCTGCTGCGTGGAATCCGTAACCACGGTGCCAAGCTTCTCAAGCAGCTCGACGACGGTGATCTCGAGCGTGCCCAGCTCGGTCTCGGCCACGCCTATTCCCGTGGTAAGGTCAAGTTCTCGGTGAACAAGAACGACAACCACATCATCCAGGCCATTGCCCTGCTCGACCAGCTCGACAAGGACATCAACACATTCTCGATGCGTGCCAAGGAGTGGTACTCGTGGCACTTCCCCGAGCTGGCCAAGATTGTCTCGGACAACCTCTCGTTTGCCAAGCTGGCCCTGCTCATCCGTGACAAGAACTCACTGGTCCTTCAGGACGAGGATGAGCTCGAGGAGAAGAAGCACCTGCTTGCCGCTGTTGTCAATGATGACGAGGCCATTGCCCAGCAGATTCTCGATGCTGCCCGTATCTCAATGGGCCAGGACATCTCTGAGACCGATATGGTCAATGTCATGACCTTTGCTGAGCGTGTCGTCAACATCACCGAGTACCGCATCAAGCTGTACTCGTACCTGACTGAGAAAATGCACAACGTTGCTCCCAACCTGTCTGAGCTCATTGGAGAGGTTGTTGGTGCTCGTCTCATCTCGCACGCTGGTTCTCTCACCAACCTGTCCAAGTACCCTGCTTCAACGGTGCAGATTCTCGGTGCTGAGAAGGCTCTTTTCCGTGCTCTCAAGACCAAGGGTAACACCCCCAAGTACGGTCTCATCTACCACTCTTCGTTCATTGGCCGCGCTGGCCTCAAGAACAAGGGCAGAATATCACGATTCCTTGCCAACAAGTGCTCGATTGCTTCGCGTATTGACTCTTTTGCCGAGACTCCCTCCACTATTTTCGGCCAGGCCCTCAAGAAGCAGGTCGAGGAGCGCCTCACCTTTTTCGACACTGGTGCCGCTCCCACCAAGAACTCTGAGGCCATGAAGAACGCCATGGACACTGTTCTGGCTGGCATGGACATTGACATTGACGTTGATGAAGACGACGAGGTCTCTGAGACTGAGGAGGAGAAGAAGGAGAAGAAGAAGGAGAAGAAGGATAAGAAGGAGAAGAAGGAAAAGAAGGAAAAGAAGGAGAAGAAGGAGGACAAGGAGGAGAAGAAGGATAAGAAGGACAAGAAGGACAAGAAGGACAAGAAGCGATCATCTGACGACTCGACCGACTCGCCCAAGAAGAAGAAGAGCAAGAAATGATCTCCTTGACGCTTGTCTAGCCATTGCTTTACCGTTTATGCACTTGTAATTTATATTCATTTATGTTGAGACTGATGTCGTAGAAGTTGGAGAGGCTGTAGAGGAGGCGTATAGGAGTACTTTGGTAGGTAAGTTATACTGTTGAACTAGCGAGCGGTCGCTGCTTATATATACAAACCATGATCGGAGATATGGTGGGGAGACAGCGAGGCCGGGTCGAGGGAGAGCAATCGCGAGACAGCACCCACAATGTCAGCAGCGGCGGCGTCGTGGAAGATGACTTCATGGCCCTCTGGTCCCTCGGCACGCACCACGATACCTGCGGCGGCGATCTTGGAAGACTCGGCGTGAGCCAGCAGGCTCGCTGCTACGCCCGTCAGCATGAATGGCGGCTCTAAAGCAGGTAGAAGTGACTGCCATTCGGCAGGGGCATTTGAGCTAAGCAGGCCGTAGACATGTGCGCTCGTAGTGGACATGGCACCAGGCGCTACAACCACGACGTTGGCAGGTTTTAGAGCCGCCAACAATTCAGTTGAAAACGTGTAGCAATGGGCAGGAAGAATGGGCGGCACAATGACGAGACTCAACTGTGCCCCTTTCTCGTTGGTTACTGCGACAATCTCGAGCTCGTGAACTGTCTCTGAAGAGGGCGAGTCCTCTGTAGTAGCATCTTCTTCGTCCTCGCCAGGCTCGTACATTTCCGAGCGAGGCAAAGGCTTCTCCGGGTCAATAGGTCTATCAACGCGACGAATTCCTGTAGAGACACGGCCAATGACCTTGGAACTGCCATTGGCCACGAGGCGTTCGAAATAAGGCTCCAGTCGGCTCATGGCCACCACGAGTGTCTCGCTGTGGATCTTGGTGTCGGTGAGAGAGACGGTCGTCCACGGCTCGTACTTCAGCAGAAAGCCTGCTTCGGCATCATTGATATCGTCGTTCTCGTCTAGCAGATGCCGTGACACGGGCACCTCGGCCCAAGGCTTGAGAATCATTGTGGAGAAGCTCGAAAGTCAGTGGCGGAAGATTCAGGGGAAGTTATAGTGCGGCGTGCCCTCAAGTAGCCCTCAAAGCATAGCCCTACAACAGTGAAGCGTTTTTAGCAGTGACCTATCAATTCAGGTACAATTGAAAAGATGTAGCTAGGAAATAGATCTGGAATGCAATTATGATGATATTGTGCTGAATGTACTGAATGTTTATTAGCAAGTTTTCATTTCCTCTACACATGCTCAGTAAATGGTCCACACATGTGCTGTGCTCAGGACGTACAACCTAAACAAGTGGCATATTACCATCTGACCAATTTTCAGAAACGGTAGCCAATTACAATAAAATCAATCACTAGCGATTTCCTTCAATTAAAATGTCAATTGTATGTTCATTCGTTTAAGGATTGTGGCACTACCAGATCAACCTGTGCTGTGGAGCTATATAGTGGGGTTCGGCAAACCCTATACAAATTTCACCGACTAGAACGTGGATTCAGCTATAATGGCGAAACCAGTGGATCGGGCAGAGCTGCAGAAGCTCAACGACGAGTACGAGTCTCTACAGAGAGGTATGTGCTCCGTAAACTCTCGACTACTCTAACCCAGGCCTACAGAACTACATCAGTGCGCGCCAGCAACTCGAATCGCAGTTCCAGGAGAACCGCATCGTCAAGGAGGAGTTTGGCCAGATCAAGGACGATGCCAAGATCTACAAGCTGATTGGACCGGTGCTGGTCCCCCAGGACAAGCCCGAGGCCAGCTCTAACGTGGACAAGCGTCTCGAGTTCATCACATCTGAGATGTAAGTTTGCACATGAGTTTACAGGACCAGCTAACGCAGCAAAAGGGTCGAAGGCCAGATCGCCAGTTCGCAAAAGAGCATAGAGGAGAAGCGATCAACGGTAAGATTCAACTTGATTCGATCATCACGTCGACTATAGTAGCAGGACTAACTAAGCTTCTTCAGATGCAGACAGCGCTGCAAGGCCAGTAACTATGTACTCAATCAACGCAGATGTTCCGGCCCAAAACTCATTGGAAGCAGCTCTTCCATGGTCAGCGTCTTATAGTCGCCATTCGTAGTGAACATGTACACGGGGAAGGATGGTTGAGCGAACTCGCGGAGGCTGCGTTAGAAGCTTCAGATAGCCCCGACGGGGATTGGTACTCACAACTGGCGACACACACCGCACGGACTACAGGTGTCTGTCAGGTCCGAGGCAATGCCAATGGCCTTGAAACTGTTATCGCCCTCCATTATCGCCCGCACAATGGCTGTGCGTTCTGCACACACCGTAGCTCCGTAACTGGCGTTCTCGACATTGGCGCCTTGTACATATCGGCCGGTGCTAGTTAGCAGCACCGCACCGACGCGAAACTTGGAGTATGGCGAATAGGACAGATCACGCGCTGGGTTAGACAGACCTGAAACCACGAAAGCACACACCCTTGAGCGACAGCTCGCGCAGCTGGTCCACTTCTTGTGTTGTGATAGACATGATGTAAGGCTGGATCAATCAGGGTTGGACGATATCACCGCACTAATCTACTGTGTGGCAGACATCTACATAAGCCTGTTCACTGGATGTCACTGGCAGTCACTGGATGCCACTGGATATCTACTGTACTGATGAATAGTCGTGATCACATGCAAAGCTAACGCTAGATAATTTAAGAGGCCGCAATCTTGCCTTGAGACGCGACAGACTCATGCAGTGGCTTGCCTTTAGCGCCCTTGCGAAGCTGCCTTAGGTCGGGCGGCAAGTCGATGCCCAGCTCGGCGCGGAGCTCGTCGGCATCTCGGTCCAACACCTGCTCCCAGTATACGTTAAGAAGCAGTTTGCACCGCAGCCCGTTAGAAATGGCCCACGGGATGTAGATATCGCTGAGGCGATGGCGTGCGCTGTCCCCTAGCTTCAGCGGCTCCGATAATGCTGCAAGACCCGTCATGGGGATGCCAAGATTAGCGAACTCAAACGCCTTGACAGCCACCTCGCCCTCCATAAGAACAGGCAGCCCGGTAATGGCGTGGTAAAAGTCGTGACATTCGCGGTACCGCTGCATCACGTACGCACACTCGGCATCGTCAATATACCGCACCGGCAGTCGTGTATCGGGCGAGACGCCTTCCTTGTCGAGCCATTGCGTGTATACGTGGCCGACGGTGTTGGCAGGAAGCGCTCGAAGTCGTTTCAGATCAAGCGACGTCGAGGTGATCCGTGGCCGCTCGCGTAGAATTCGACGCCCAACCGGGTCAGCCAGCATCTGGTCTCGCAGACGTGTGATGAAATACGGCTGGACTGTCATTTCTCCAAACGTGGCAATGAGGTCGGGTCGCCGCGGGTTCGCCATGGCAGCGAGCCCAGAGCCAACAAACAGAAACGCCCGCTGAAACGTGCTCAGCGGTACATGTCCGGGGTAATTGGAGTTCCACCGGACTTGAATAACCCGTCCGCCACGAAGGCAATCCAACCTTCGCGCTGCTCTTCCAATGTTCATTGGTGAGTGCAGTTTAGTTGCTGGAACACGAAGTGGGGAGATTTATACGCGCGGCTGGCGGTTGTCCAAACCCTGGAAACACCAGTGCGAGAGCTGGTCAGCGACGTTAACTGATGAGAAATCACCACTTCTCTCGAGAAAATCGGTTCAAATATGACATGAGACTGATGCCAAGGACAACAACACCAAGCGCTGTTGTCATAGGCACAGCCTTGACGGCAAATGCTTGATGAGGCTGTATGATAGTCGGCGACGAGGCAGAGCCCACCGTATCGTCGTCAACAAGATCTTTTGTACGCACCGTAATGCCATTGGGCAGGCCAGGAGAATGGGTCAGACTTTGCTCCTTGATCTCGTCGAGTTCCTGCTGGTGCCGTAGGTGCATCTGCTGGATCGTCTGTTGCAGCACAAGAATCTGCTGCTGGTGGACTTGGGCATCCTGCTCATGTTTCGTGACAGAAGAGCGTTCCTGGTCAAGTGACTTTTTGAGCTCGACGTTGATACGGCCGTTCTTGATGTTCTGTGACTCGCCTTCCTTAGCGCGTGCCTTGAAGAACTCGAGCTGCGTCCGCACCGACGCCAGATCAGACATGGTCTCCTCGAGAGGGCTCTCCAGTAGCTCAGTGAGACGTTTTTGAAGCAACTCATTCTCGCGCTCAAGCTTTTTAGTTTTCGCTTGCTCCTGTACAAGTAGCTTTTCAGCTGCTTCCTTGTCCTTGACCTTGGTCTCAAGGTCGCGAATATACGTGTTTTCCACGGAGAGGCGATCTGAGATGGCAGACAGAACACCCGTCTGCTTCTGCCGAACCTGGATCTTCTGCAGTACGGTGATGACGCTTGAGATTTTCGCCTTTTCCTGCTTCACAATGTGTATCTCCTCTATCAAACGCTTTATGGCCGCTTCAAAGACCATTGAATTACTGAGGCCCGAGTTCATAAACAATCCACCAACGCTGTTGCGCGAGTGGCCCATGATAAGGTCCTCGAGGGTAGCGTCGACGTCGCCAAACAGAGCGACATCGAGCGCGTCCGTTCCACGGCCTCCGATGCCCATGCCCATTCGACGCAGCTTGGGGCCCGAATGGCTTTTGATAGTAGAGGTGGATGAAACCATGCTGGCACCGGAAATGGACCCATTAGGGGTAGACAG
Source organism: Sugiyamaella valdiviana (assembly GCA_030570555.1). NCBI lineage: Eukaryota > Fungi > Ascomycota > Dipodascomycetes > Dipodascales > Trichomonascaceae > Sugiyamaella > Sugiyamaella valdiviana. Next base: position 806,818 of record JAJLWF010000005.1, read on the forward strand.
TCCATTGGGCGTTGCTGCGTTTCCGTTTGCCGAGCCACTGGTGAGGTTGTTCGAGGGCAAGAGTGACATGATGGATACTCTTTCCACCTTTGCCGAAATCTTGCGATGCACAAGGGTCACGCCGTCGTCACCACATATATCAATACCGAGTTCGAGTACGTCGTTCTTCTTCAGCTCATGCGGAGCACTTTCCATGTTGTCGGAGCTGAGACGGTGTTTGTTAATATACGTGCCGTTGGAAGATTTGGCATCCTTGATCCACACTTTCCCGCTCGACTTATCAGCCCACACCTCGGCGTGCTGTCGGCTGAGCACGCGCGAGTCAAAGAACCCGTTATCGGGGCCTGGCACCGTCTTGTTGTTTGTCTGGCGACCGAGCTTAAGCACTTCGGGAGCAAACGGCACGATGAGCGACTTCTTGTCAAACGTGCCGTTGAGCGGCGTGAGAACCAGGACCATGGCGTACTGAGAGCGTATCGGGAGGATGCCCGAGGCCGAGCGTTTCAGGTGCTGGACCTGTTGTTTTTGCTGGTGAGCAGCGAGCTGTTGTTTCTGTGTTGCTGTTAGACTGCCAGACGAGAGCTGGCGTTGAGCTGAAGTCGGATCTGGCAATGGCTTTGCGGGAGCCGGTAGTTTGGCGACATCGAGAGACGCCCGCCTTGGATCGGATGTGTCGTTGGTCGACGCAACAGAGGCTGCGTTCAGGTTATCTGGCAGGCTTCGTGGCACGGCCGGATCGCCCGAGGGAGAATCCAACGCGTCCTTATCAAGCGGCAGCACGCTGGGGGAATGGGCGCTGCTCAGCATGGCCAGCGTCGCCATCTGGTGAGCTGTAGTGCAACTATGGGGCGCGGGCCCGCAGCAGAATCAGAGGGCAGCTGGGCACACTCAAAGGTGGAGGAGGATCAGGACAGCCCGTTTGTGCAGCTTCAGGGGGGATCGAGCACTCAGATGACCTGTGTTGTTGGCGGCTTGGTACAGTTTGGTTATTTGCTATGGCCTGCTGAGTACGAGAATCTGGAGTAAGCTCCAGGGTCAGGGCGCGTTGGCGCGGGGACTACGAGAGTAAATGGAGTAATAGCGGTGTCAACGAGTATAATAATAAGACAAGTAGACTCATAAGAGGATAGCGAGGAGATAGTAAGGAGGAGTTCAAATGTAGAGGTCAAATGTAGAGGTCAAATGTACAGTGCTATTGGTATTGTACTGTAGTCTTATGACTACTTGGCTAGCGGCATGTTACTGCATGCCGCCGGAGCATGAGCCATTAAGAGTATAGTAGCGCCATACACTTGCTGACGACATGGATCTCACAAAGAGATAGGTACTAGCGATAATTAGCTGGAGGTCATCTAGCATACAACAGCAACGTCCCTGTTTGACTGCTGCTGTGGTAAGCTTGGCGATGCCCCTGGACACCCTTACCCCTGTGGCATAAACGGAGCTGCTGCTCATCTCTCTCCTACAGCTTGCCATGATCCGAAGGTTGTACTCGACGGTGACGAGCGCGCCGACGCCGGCTCGCATTCTCGACATCGCGCTCAAACATGTGCCTGAGAAGGGTTTTGACAAGGCGCTGATGGCGGGCATCCATGAAGCAGGCTACTCGGATGCTACGCATGCGCTGTTCCCTGGTGGCTCGTATGATCTGATCCAGCACCACTTGCGCCAGCAACGCGAGGCCCTTTCTGCTGTAGCCGATACCAACGCATCGCTGCCTAGCAATGACAAGCTGTCACTCCTCGTCAAGCACCGACTCACATCGGGTGTTGCTACGCTTGGATCCCGCAACCGTCTAGCCGAGGCCCTGGCCATCATGGCTCTACCCACAAACGTCCCCGCGTCTGCTACAGAGCTGCACGAGCTTGCTGACGAGCTGTGGTACCTAGCAGGCGATCGCTCGCACGAATTCGACTGGTACACGAAGCGCGCCACGCTGTCGAGCATCTACGCTGCCTCCGAATTGTACATGACGCAGGACGTTTCAACCGGGCATCGCAGCACACTAGACTTTGTCGACCGCCGACTCCAAGAGATGCACACCGTCGGTGGCACAGTCACAGGCGTGTCAGAGTGGCTCAAATTCAACAGCATTGGCATGTACAATGTCGTGCGCTCCCTCACCACCTGAGCTGTAGTCAAGAATAGTATCACCAGCTGTAGCAGCCTATTTAATACCATCCCGTAGCAACATCAACCGTAACAACATGCACGAAGGTCAACAGGCCGCCTGTGACTCAGCTTTGCAGTCCGTTGACTCAACTGGCTAGACACAGCTGGAGCTTGCGAACAAGAGCCTCGAGGTGTGCTTCGAGGGCTGTGAGCTTTGCAGTGACAGATATCAAATTGGGGTCCTGTGTTTCGACACGCACTCGCTCGTGTTCGACAACTGATGTCCCGTTGAACGGGACCGGCGAGCCAGGGCGTTTCTTGCCGAGGGTGAACATGGCATTGGCAAATGTGTCGAGCGGATTGTGGCTGCTCTCAATATCCTCGATAGCGCGAACATCACAGATGATGTTGGAGTCGACAATGTAGAAATCAATGGCCGTGTCAGCAGGCATATCTTCAAACACTGATCTGTCGAGGACATGCTGTGGATAGAGAGTCACTGGTTGCGGATCGTGGATATTGGACAGCGCGTTCTTCACGTTAAGAAGAGCATGTGATAAGCCGAGTCGAGTTTTGATGTCCGCCATTGGGTTGTCTGTAGGCCCTGCCCGCGTACATTCCTGGATATGGTCGAGTGCCTCGGTTATGAAGTTGAGGCTATCGACAACCTGCATCAGCGGAAATGTCTTTCCCTTGAGGAGTTTGAGTTGGAACGGGTATCCTCTGTTGGCATTTGTGAGTCGCACAGTGATATCACATTCAGACAAGGCAGTGCCAATGCGGTCGACAGTGCCCTTGACGGTATCGCGGCGGCCAGAGCTCATGACGAGCTTGACTCCATTGTCGCGGTCGCAGAGTCTTGCCTGACACTCCTGGAGGCCGACAGCTACAGATTGATTGAGCTCGCGATGTATATCTTGGAGTAGCCAAGCCAACTCTCGCTGGTGAGCCTCCTCGATTTCAGTTGCTGGCGTCATAACTGCAGTCATATTGGATGTTGAAGAGATGACTTTAGCGGGGGATCATCTAAGGCGAGGCTAATGTGTTCCCCACAATATCTCTATAAGGGGTGATGCAATAGCCATGAGATTGGACCACAACCAGTGGTGTTGAATACTTAACTTCAATAGTTCGTAATTAGTGCATTATGAAGTCAATTACAGATCGATGCAGATGTGTTTATTTAGGGACCAATGGCCTAATGCGTGGGGTACCTGTATGCAAGGGGTGTTCCGGATATGTACAGATGTTAAGCCAGTTACTCAACTGACAGGTCGCAATCGAGATTCGAGGCAAGAACCTCGGCCAGCTTCGTGGCTACTTGTTGCACACTCGCTGTTACGCCCTGTTGGTGCATCGTCACTGTGTGCTTGTCAGGAAGCCCACAGGCGACAATGCGGTTGAACCAGAACGGATCTGTGTTCACGTTGAGAGCAAGACCATGCGACGTAATGCTCCTGCGCACATGGATACCAATGGCTGCAATTTTGGCTGTATCAGAGACCCATACGCCGGTATCTTCTGTGACGTGGCTCTTGATGCCATACGACTCGAGGGTCTCGATAATGGAGTTCTCTAGTATGCGCACGTAGCAGCGAACTTTGACACCCAGAGCCTTAAGATCCAATATTGGGTACATGACAAGCTGTCCGGGCCCATGGAACGTCGTCTGGCCTCCCCGCAGTGCCTCTACAAAGTCTGCTTTACCGTCACACTTGAGTCCAGCAATTTCGTTGGCAGACATGTGTCCAATCTGTCTGCGCCCAACCGTGTAAACGGGATTCATCTCATATGCGAGGAGTCGTGCACAGGGACCGTCAGTCAACGAAGCCCTGCCGGCCTTGAAATCGAGCCATTCCCGTACGTAGTTCTCCTGAATAACGCCAGCATCTTGGTACCTGGTGAGACCCTTTGGAAGCGATAACAGAATCCGCCGCCGAGCGTCGAGCCCACTCGGCTTCACCACAGGCCCCCTACAAGCAGTCTCCGCGACTGATCTAGCCAACCCAGGGGCGTTCATGTGGGTTCCACAGTTGTGTTTAAAGAAGTCAAGTTCAGGAAGGCTTCAATTCGATGATTCAGCCCTATCGAATTTCAGGGGACAAAAATGCGCGTTTCCAAAACTACACTGCAGCAATGGATCTGATCCGGTGGCTGCGGGACGGAGGAGCCACAATCTCGGAAAGTATAAAAATCGACGAGATTCCCGGTCGCGGAAGATGCGTTGTATGTGTGGAGCCTGTCAAGTCCGGCGAGCTGCTCTTCCAATTGCCTTCTCGACTGCTTCTCAACAGGCGCACTATTGATCTACCCGAATGGGCACACTTGACATCCCACCAGCAGCTCGCATGGTACATTTATCTCCACAGAAGCGACTCCGAAAACCCATGGCACCCATTTCTGCGTGAGCTGCCGTCTTTAGCTGATTTTGCTAGTGTGCCGCTGACGGACGCTTCAAAGTACCCTGCAGCTGTGAAGCCACATCTGGCGAGCCAACGGACGAAGTTCCAACAGGACTACGATGCTTGCTCCGGGTCTTCCAGCATTGACTACGACAGATTCCTTGAAGCTTGGCTTTGTGTCAACTCGAGGTGTCTGTACATGGATCTTGGCTCTGACTCGAGCGACAACATGACCATGGCCCCATTCGTCGATTTCCTCAATCACACAGTTGACGCATCGATAGTGCCAAGCGTCAAGGTGACTGTGACCGGTCTGGGAATGACAGTTCGCTCTACTGCCAACTACAAACCTGGTGACGAGGTTCTACTTGGATATGGACCACACGACAATGTCTTTTTGCTGTGTGAATACGGATTCACAGTGCCCGGAAACACATGGGACTACTTGGATATCACAGAGGACATGCTTAATATTTTAACAGCTGCACAGGAACAAGTGCTGCGCAATCAGGGATACTATGGAGAGTATACAATAAATAGAGATGGCGTGTCATTCCGCACCCAGGTCGCCCTGGCATGCAGTCAAGAGGAAATCCACGACACCCGGACGCCTCGACGTCTCGAACTGCTTATCAATGGGTTTTCGGCTGGTTCAGAGTATGAGCAAAAGTCGCAAAAGACACTGGAACATATTCTTACAGAGAGGAAACGCCAGCTCCTCGACGAGAAAACCAACTGCGGACCGTCAGACGTGATTCATGGTCACCTCGACATAATCAGCTCAACGTTACGACAATTCGAGACTCGATAGCGGGACATATCCGCTCTCGGACTTTCGTGACAGCGACAGTTGCGTGCGCACAAGCTGTGATAGCATTGCGTTGCGTTCTGTATGCTTGCGGTGCAGTTTGCCGACTCTCACGAGATAGTCGTTGACAAAATGCAGCTCAGTCTCGTTTCCGCGAAGTACATCCATTAGCATGGATGACTTGTTGGCAGCTGTTTTTTTGCAAACATCCTGGACGATTCGGAGGACACGTTGTGGATCCATGTGCGTGTTAATGAGCCTCGCGGTTTGTTCAGGGAGTGTGGCATGAGCATGCGCTCTGATGATACCGCAGGACTCCTTAACAATATCATAGAGAATTTTCTCCGAATTATCCATCTCCAGTAACTTTCCATTGTTGCAGTGGAGAATGGCTGTCAGAGGGTTGATGCAAGCATTGACGACTAGCTTCTCGAATTGGGCCACTTCAAAGTCAGGAAACTCAAGGACTTCAGTGTTGAGCATGCTCCCTGTGGCAAGGAGAGCTGCAAAAATCGGTGGAATATCTGCGTTGACAGTGGCAGAGTTTGTGGAACCACTGGCAACCTTGATTTCAGCGGTAGCTTTAATCACCTCAGGTTCTTTACTCTCAATGTCAGCCTTGACATACAGTTCAGACTCGGTGGGAGTGCCCTTGCGGGCTTTTTCGAGATGGATATCGAGTTCGGAAAAATCGGCCTTCACGGCTTCCTCCGAGTCAGTGGGAGGAACTTCCCGCGCTCGCTCAAAATGGGTCTCGTGGCTTGAGGTTTTAACTTTGGTAGTACCCCTAGAGCCCTTACGTGCCTTCTCGAGGTCGAGATCGTGATCTTCGATATCAGCCTTTACAGCTTCTTCCGAGTCAGTGGGAGGAACCTCGCGCGCTCGCTCAAAGTGGGCCTCGTGGCTTGACTGACCAGATCTGGTGGCTCCTGAAGAAGAGCCCTTACGTGCCTTCTCGAGGTCGAGATCGTGATCTTCAATATCAGCCTTTACAGCTTCTTCCGAATCAGTAGGCGGAACCTCGCGAGCTCGATGGAAGTGATGATCGAGAGTTGAGTTGTTGCCCTTGGTGGCTCCTGAAGAAGATCCCTTACGTGCCTTTTCGAGGTCAAGGTCGTGGTCTTCGATATCAGCCTTTACAGCTTCTTCCGAGTCAGTGGGAGGAACCTCGCGCGCTCGCTCAAAGTGGGTCTCGTGGCTTGACTGGCCAGATTTGGTGGTTCCTGAAGAAGATCCCTTGCGTGCCTTTTCGAGGTCAAGATCGTGGTCTTCAATTTCAGCCTTTACAGCTTCTTCAGAGTCTGTGGGAGGAACCTCGCGAGCTCGCTCAAAATGGGTATCATGGCTTGAGGCTTTACGTTTGGTGGTTCCCCTAGAACCCTTCCGTGCCTTTTCGAGGTCAAGATCGTGGTCTTCAATATCAGCTTTCACAGCTTCTTCTGAATCAGTGGGAGGAACCTCGCGAGCTCGATCAAAGTGGGTATCGTGGCCTGAGTTCTTACTCTTCGTGGCCCCGGAGCCCTTGCGAGCTTTTTCGAGGTCGAGATCGTGGTCTTCAATTTCAGCCTTTACAGCTTCCTCCGAATCAGTAGGAGCACCCTGGCGTGCTCGATCCAAATGGATATCGAGGCTCGACTGGTCAGCTTTAACTGCAGCTTCGGAGTCGGTCGGTGCGCCGGTACGTGCTCTGTCTAGATGGATATCGAGACTAGAATAGTCGGCTTTGACGGACTCCTCCGAGGCAGTTGGGTCGGGCGTTTCTGCCACTGACGGTGTGACTCCTGATCCGGCATTTTTCAGCACTGCACTGCTTCCCGAGTAGATGGGGCTCCAATCGGGCGTCTGATTGTTGGATGAATCACCACGGTTATGTATGTCACCGGCGGAGAGAGGATCATAGTCGTCTGGGACGCGAGAGACACGGACGGTACCAGTTCCGACATGCTTGTAAGTCCACGGGATATCGGCCGGGAGGACGCCATGGGATGCGATGCCGAGCAGAAATGAGGGCCGGGAGGCCTGGTCGGGCCAAAACTTGGCACACAGGTCGTTCAATGTGCCGATTCCGTTCTGCAGCAGCAGAATGTTTGTATCTGGCGTGATGGACGGCAGCAGTGAGCGTATGGCGGACTCGGTCTGCGTCGCCTTGGTAGTGACGATGAGGTGTTCGATTGGCAGAGGAGAACTTCCGTCCGACTTCCTGGGGTAGACTGCGTGGGCCGGGATGTTGCGTTGCAGCATCACACGCGAGCCTATTGTGCTCCAGAGTCGCAGCGTCGAGTCATGCCGGCTGTAGTCCTGCAGCCTGGCCTTTGATTTGAGGATGAGGGCGACGTCGGCGGCGAGCGGTGTCGTAGCCGCAATGCTTGTCGCAATGAGCGAACCTATGCTTCCAGCGCCGACTACAAATATGCTTGGTTTCTGAGCCATTGATGTGTTGCACTTACAGCATTGATCTCAGGGGGATCACGATATTTATTTGGACAGGGTTGGGGACACGGCTGTGTTTGGAGCATAGCAATACAGCAGCAAGAGAGCAACTGTGACGAGCCTAGTAGCCCCACTACGTCACTCGAGACGGGCCGGGCACGTCTAGCAAGCGGATAGCAACGTTACGCAAACGATAAACTGCGGGTACGTCAGTTGCCGGATCTGCAGATCCCGGTACCCCTGCACCGAGCCAAGCGGTGCGGCAGGTAATGCATGCTCTTGGCAGTGGAAGGGACTCGATGGCTCGATGGGCTCAACGACTCAATGGACTAATGGACTCCAATGGAGTCTGGAGTCGTGGAGTTATAGTCCATGGAGATATTGTGGGGAGTCTCGTTCCTGGCGGAGTGAAGCGGGGTTCCCTGCCCTTGTATGTAGCCGTTTCTACCCTCGGCAACTTTCTCTCCTGAACTCTCTGCTGAGCTTGCTAAACATCCAAGGGTAGCGACGATGCTGATTCTGGGGCTAACAGGAGGCATTGCAACGGGCAAGTCGACGGTGTCGCGGCGCCTGCGCGAGGAATTTGGTATCCGTGTCATTGATGCAGACGTCATTGCTCGGCAAGTTGTCGAGCCTGGTACCAAAGGCTACAACCAGATAGTGGCCAAGTTCGGTCCGTTGGCCACTGGAGATGAGCAGCTGGTTGATCCCGAAACGAAGCAGCTCAACCGTCCGTACCTGGGCCGTCTCGTGTTTGGCAACTCTGAGCGGATCAAGGCTCTCAATAGCATCACGCACCCGGCGGTGCGCCTCGAGATGGTGCGCCAGGTCGTGTGGGCGTGGCTGTCGGGTCATCGTGTCGTTGTGCTCGACGTGCCCCTGCTGTTTGAGAGCAAACTCGACGCATTTTGCGGCACGACGGTTGTAGTGGCCTGTAGCGACAAGACGCAGTTAACGCGTCTGCTGAAGCGCGACAGTCATCTCAGCGAGGACGAGGCGCGCAAGCGCATTGGCAGCCAGATGCCCATAGCCGAGAAGAAGCGACGTGCTGACTATGTGCTACTCAACGACGGCTCGCTCGACAACCTGTACCCGCAGATTGAAGCTCTTATCACTACCGTTCAGCCGTCCACCTTAGCTGCGCTCGTCGAGTGGCTGCTGCCGCCGGTGGGCCTTTTGGTTGCTCTCTACGTCTACCTCAAACGGCGCCTCACACTTAAAGCAAAACTGGCATGAGCAAAGCTTGCGTGACTCACGCTTGATCCTCAGTATCCCGGCTGATCCGCGGACCTCAATCTTTATTACGTACATCTCCGCCGTGAAGCTCCCGCGCCGCACCCGGCTACCGCTTTACCCGACCCTACTCCACATCTGAATGCAAACTATTTATTAGACCCCAGCTTGCTGACTGACGATCCTTCTGTTGTGCAATTCTGTTGTGCAATTCTGTTGTGCAATTCTGTTAACGACTAATTAACTTGTCTACTCAACATGTCTACTACTGGAAAGACCATCACTTGCAAGGCTGCCGTGGCATGGGAGGCCGGTAAGCCCCTGTCGATCGAGGAGATCGAGGTTGCTCCGCCAAAGGCCCACGAAGTGCGAATCAAGATCCTCCACACCGGTGTTTGCCACACCGACGCCTACACTCTGTCTGGCTCCGACCCTGAGGGCGCTTTCCCCGTCGTCTTAGGCCACGAGGGCGCCGGAATCGTCGAGAGCATTGGCGAGGGTGTCACCAACGTAAAGGTCGGCGACCACGTCGTTGCCCTCTACACGCCCGAATGCAAGGAGTGCAAGTTCTGCAAGTCAGGCAAGACGAACCTGTGCGGCAAGATCCGTGAGACTCAGGGCCGCGGTGTCATGCCTGACGGCACCACGCGCTTCAAGGCCAAGGGAAAGGATCTGCTCCACTTCATGGGCACCTCGACCTTCTCCGAGTACACGGTTGTTGCCGACATCTCCGTGGTCGTCGTTGACGACAAGGCCCCGCTCGACAAGGTGTGCCTGTTGGGCTGCGGTATTACCACCGGCTACGGCGCTGCCACCATCACCGCCAATGTCCAGGAGGGTGACACCGTCGCTGTGTTTGGTGCCGGCTGTGTCGGTCTGTCGGTTGTCCAGGGCGCTTCCGTTCGCAAGGCCAGCAAAATCATTGTCGTTGACGTCGACGACAAGAAGGAGGAGTGGGCTAAGAACTTTGGCGCCACTGATTTCATCAACCCCAAGAAAATCGATGGCCCCATCCAGGAGCACCTTGTCAAGATCACTGACGGCGGTCTCGATTTCACCTTTGACTGCACCGGTAACACGGACGTCATGCGCTCGGCTCTCGAGGCATGCCACAAGGGCTGGGGCCAGTCCATCGTCATTGGTGTCGCCGCTGCTGGCAAGGAGATCTCGACGCGTCCCTTCCAGCTCGTCACCGGCCGTGTCTGGCGCGGATCCGCTTTTGGCGGTGTCAAGGGCCGCACCCAGCTGCCAAGCCTCGTGTCCGACTACCTCGATGGCAAGCTCAAGATTGACGAGTTCATCACACACCGTCACTCTCTCGACGGCATCAACAAGGCTTTTGACGATATGAAGGCAGGTCACTGCATCCGTGCCGTCCTCACTTACGACCATTAATGGGCTGTAGCGTTTTGTACTTAACCAATTGAATTTGAACAATGTGTTGGAATCACGCTCTCCAGTACTGTGCAAGAGAATGCAACCGGTCAATCCACATGGGCAAGAACGCATTCACGCTGTCGTTGATGAGGTTCTGGAAATGCTGCATAGCCTCGGCCTCGGTCATCTCAAGGCAAAACTTCTCCTTGACCTTATACACGGCCTTGTCCCGCTCAAACATGATATCCGGGATCGACGAATGCGTCATGAGTGCAAACAAGTTGAGAATAAGGTTGGCCGACTTGCGCAATGTCGTGTATGCAGTGAAACAGTAGTTGCGGAACTTGTCGTAGTTCTCAGACGATGCTCCGCCCATTCCTTCGATAATCTGGATAGGCAGTTTCATCATGGGAGGAAACGGCTTTGGATCGCGGCCGAGAATATAGCCAAAGTCGGCGTGGAAGAAATGCCCGTCAGGACAGATGAGCAGGTTCTCCAAGTGTCGATCTCCCACACCAAGGATATATGTAATGACACAGTAGCCTGCACACGAACGAATAAATGTGTCCATCACCTCTGGCTTGATTCCAAGCGGGTCGAGGTCGTCAGGATGGTGGCTACGCAGATAAGGGATGATGCCGTGGTACTCTGCGAGGACATGTGATAGAGTCTGGTTGGGGATGAACTGAAGCGCACCGTCCTTTGTTCCTGTCGCGAGAATCTTGTAAGGAGTTAACTTTAGGTCGTAGTTTTCATTGAGCAGCAGCCGATCCATTAGTGTGATGATTTGTGTCACCAGCTGATCCTGCCGGAGGTCGTCTCCTGATTTGAGTATGATAGGGTATTGGTCACCGTTATCAGTGAGCAGAGTCACCTTGATTGGAGATAGACTGCTCTTGAAGACATGCGATTCGTCGGGCACGCATCCCACAACTTTGACAGTTGGGTCAAGCGGAAGCGCTACAGGCGCGAACGAGACAAGCCCGTTACGAGAGTCAGCCAGATACCCACGAAGACGATCGAGTTTCTTTGGGCGCGATTCCTTGCCGTTACGCACAGTGCGGGCTAGGTCAAGCAGCTTGCCCATGAGTTTGATCTGGGCCTTGAGGTTCTCTGTCAACTGGGGACCACTAGTCTGGTTGTCCAGGGCCTTGAGGAACTGGCCGAGGATAGGCTTGTACACAGCTGCTGAGAGCTCGCCGTGTTCTTGGGCCTCAACTGCCACGTACCAGTAAAAGAAGTTACCCAATAGTGGGTTACGCGATGCCCTACCAATGAGGAAGCGGGCCAAATGGGTCTTGACATTAGATCCTGGCGTACCCCCGACAGAGTGTCGACGGGGCGGCGGCTCAAACTTAAGGGCCTCAACCAGCTGCAATAAATAAAGCTCGAGCTCGCTGTCGCTGGCCTTGCGTAACCGGTCAACAGCGTAGGATCGGACATTTGAGTCCTTAAATGTGGGACCCAGCAGCTCGAGAGCGTCGTCGACATCGATCTCGGCCCATCGAGGTAGCATTTCAACTGCTTGTCGTGCTTCCATGGGGTCATCCCAACTGATGGATTTGAGGAACTTCGTCAGGGCCCGCTTGTGTCGGCACAAGTAATATCGGAACTTCCACAGCAAGTTTTTCTCGTCGTCTGTCAATTCCTGAACCGGTGAGAAGCTGATTATGACGTTCAGTTCATCGCGGATCTTGGCTGTAGGCTTGAGCTCCTTATCAACGTGGCTAGATTTGTGGCTTCGGCCCAGGCGACGGTACTTTGCCTCCACCAGGTTCTCCCGCGGTTGCTCGGGGTCGTAGACAGCCATGAGGGAAGAGCCGACTGAATTGCCATTCGATGCAGCACCCACGCGAGTATAGACGTTTCCCTCCTCGACAGCCTCGGCGAGCCCAGGCAGCGGTGCTGGCAGCTGCTGATGAGTGGATATGAATGGAGACGTGACGTCGTATTCGACATCAGAGAACACAATAGGAGTATCGAATTGCACTAGATCCACTAGCAGGTAGTGCTCGTGGTTGATTGCCTCGTGCTTCTTATTGATCTGCTCGATTCGGCGAAACGTTTGGTTGTCGAGCCAGTCGACACGCGGGACGTCACCGGCCTCGTGCTTCTTCAACAGCACTTCAAGACGGTCCATTTCGTGTTCGAGCGTTATCGAGGAGTCAGTCGTTGTGTCGTTGAGCCCATCAGCTTCCTTGTCGAGCCACACCTTGAGCTTTTGTCTGCCGCCCTTCAATGTGCAGTCTGCTGCGTTGAATAGCCGGACGGTCGTGCCACCATACGGTACCATTGTTCTTCCCCCGGCAAAGTCCCATACTGTTATAGCGAGCTGGGAATTGAGAGGCAGTTGTGATAGCTTAATGGGGAGCGAGACCCACTCGTTCCACCGGCGACCGTTGCGAAACGGCTTGTAGAGCGTCGATACGGGGATCGTCAGCGGCTTGCTATCGGAAAACAGCTGCACTGTCGCCACCAGGTCGGACACGGGGCTGTGTGAGTATACAGCAAGATCGGTTATGAGGACTCACCTTATATTAGACGCTGTCATGGCCTTCTCCGGATCCTCAACGACCTGCGAGTAAGGTATGCGGGGGCGCTCGCCCTCTAAATAGCATCTTCGTTAGTATAACAGAGGCAGAGACAACAGCACGTACATCTTCACCCTGAACGGTACATCGATGTCGCGCGAGCGACAGTACGTCAAGTCTTTGCCGTCCATGGCGCGTGTAGTCCAGGAGGCGGGATGATAACTCAGGGGAAGCGTCCTAGATCACTAGGGTCCGAGGGTAGCCATACAGAGCAGTAGCGGTGCCATTAATGAGGGGTACATTCTTCGTCCTGGGGGGTAAAAGATTAAATGAGATTAAATGAGATTCTCAGGTCATCTCTGGACGTCAATTTAACTGTTTATATGTAGGCGCATTGAGCTGTTGCTTGCTCCGTGATTTGTACTACTAAGGTGTCATGATAGGGTAGAAGCACTGCACATCACTAGAACCTGGTATCAGAATACAGCTTCAAAGAGTAAAGATCTAGGAAAGATAATTACTGGAACCTGGTATCAGCATTAGCATCTTCATAGTACAGTAGTGAAGAGTATATCACAGATAATCCTGCATGTATTAGCCTGTATCTAGCGGTAAGTCGTACGTCCATTAGTCCAACATTAGCCTACACCATCGGCCGCTGCTGCTAAGTCCATTAGCCCACATTAGCCTAAACCATAGGCCGCTGCTGCTGCTGTTGTTGCTGCTGCTGCAGTGGACGGGGCTGCTGAGGGTGTGGAAGTTGGAGCTGCATTTGCTCCGGTCCAGTGGGGTACTGCGCATACGGCTCTGGGTATGAGTATCCCTGGTGGCTCATATTAGGTGATGGGCCAGTAGGATGTCCAGGAGGCGATGGTCCGTTGAGATGCCCAGGAGGCGACGGTCCATTGAGATGAGGAGGCGAAGGGCCATTGGGATGTCCAGGAGACGGCGTTCCATGCTGAGCCGGTACAGGAGGATGCTGTGTTGTCGACTGGAACATCTGCTGGTACGCCGGGACTTGCTGGTGCATGGGATGCAGGTGTGGGGGAGTGTGCTGGGGCATGACCGGGACTGCGGCTGCTTCGCGCGCGACACCGCAGCGTAAGCAGCGCGTGTTCTTGGCAAAATTGTGATAATGGCAGCCGTCGGTGGAACAAGTCCAGTCACCAGCGCGGAACGGCACCGTACCAGACGGCACCGATTGGAAGCCTGGCTGCGTCATTGGCGGCGTGGCCCGCGGCGTCACAAGAGTAATGGCGGATGGTCGTGATGCGTAACCCTGTGGATTGGGCCCCGGTGGGGTGTGCACGGGCGGCATGGGGTATTGCGGGTGGGAAGGTATGTACATTAGATGCTGACCACCTGGGGCCGAGATCTGCTCCTCCTGAGGCGACAGTCGCTGTAGTGGAGAGGTATTCTGGCTGTGATCATGCGCATGCTGCATAGGCGGCAGCTGTTGCTGTTGCTGTAACTGGTGCTGCTGCAGCTGCTGTTGATGATGTTGATGCTGAAGTTGATGTTGATGCTGTAGCTGCTGGTGCTGCTGGTGCTGCTGTTGTTGTTGTTGTTGTTGTTGTTGCTGCTGCTGTTGTTGTTGTTGTTGCTGCTGGTGCTGCTGTTGTTGTTGTTGCTGCTGTTGCTGTTGTTGTTGCTGCTGCTGCTGCTCGCGCTCGCGCTCTTCGTCCATCTGTGAGCGTTCAGGGCGCTTCTGTTCATAACGCAATTGAAACTGCTGTTCCTGTAGAATATCTCGGCGCCTGTCCTCCTCCTCAAGAATGAAGTACTGAAACTGCTTAACAAGCTGCTGCTCCTGTTGGTGGAACTGGTGTTTCTGCTGTCGGTGGCTTCGGCGCTGCGAGTCTTCGAGCTGTCGCTGCTGAAACTGCTGAAGCTGCAGTTGCTGGAGCTGTGCGTATTGCTGGCTGTGGTCACCCTGTTGCTGGTGGACTGGAGGACGCTGCGAGTTGGGTTGGTTGGCATACTGGGCGTGGTTTGCGCTGCCAGCAATCTGGTAGGCGCAGCGGAAGCAAGCGGTACGACGCTGGAAGTTGGAGAATCCGCACGAGGGGCAGGTCCAGTCACCAGGACGCGGCCTGTTCTTGCTCAGCGGGAAGGGAGTTAGAATGTCACGAGCGTGGTCGAGGATATTAGTGCTCGAGGGAGAGACCTCAATGGCTCTGTCGTTGAGCGCGCGGCCGTTGATGACAAGGCTAGCAATGGCCTCTTCGTGCGTGGCAAAGACGGCAAAGCCAGCTTCGACGGAGCGAATGTGCTCGGGGCACCGCAGTGTCCACAGGGCAATGGGCCGGCGGCCATGCTGGGTGAACCACGACTCGAGCTCGCTCTGGGTAGTGTCATGGGGTAGGTTCGAGAGGTAGACGACCTTTGAGCGCTCGGCGAGGAAAGCAGCTAGATCTGCGCTCGAGTCGAGGGGCCGGCTAAAGACGTCCGAGTGCTCTTCGACGGGGTCACAGCGCCTGATGAGTGCTTTGAGTAGCTCCGACACAAGCACGACTTCGTCGGCGCAGCGCCGCGGAGGCGTCGAATTGGGCATCATGGAGCGGTGCTCGCCCGTGACGGGGTCGACGACGTTGAGGACTAGACACATGTTCGGCACCGACGAGCCCGAGTAAGGGGCAGCCGACGGGTGGTGGGCGAGCCAGCGCGAGTACTCTGCGCGGATATCGTAGATTTTGGGGTGCTGGAGATACGCGGGCAGGACGAGCGACTTGTCGAGCGCTTCGCGGAGCAGTTGCACGCGCATGTCGCTCGGGCTGACGGTGACAAAGGCAAAGTCGAGCTTTTTGGACACAATGTGTTCGTTGATGCAGGCGTCGAGGCGCGCGATGGCGTCCTGGAACGAGCCGGCCTCGGCGACATCTTCCCAGCTCAGCGTCGTCAATTTGGCTGCGTTAGGGAGGTTCGGCAAAAGCGGTGACAACGAGAGAGGGAGCAAAAGGAGCAACAGAAAGAGACATGAAAGAAAAAGATGATGAAGGGAGGAGATTCGTGGGAAGAGATTCGTGGGAAGAGATTCGAATCAGCTGGTTCACTTAGTACTTACTGCACAGAGAGGTAATGAGAGTGTTGTGGGGGCGGATCAGGGCCGAGCCACGAGCAATCTTGGTTAGCAGCGGTCACACAACACAGCAACAACGCACCTCTTTCAGGTTCGCGGCGCGGATGAGCGTCCAGCCAAGGTCGATGACCTCGCTCGAGTCCTTGGTGACATAGAGACCCGAGTCGTCACAGGTGACGGCGAGGTGGACCACGACAAACACATCACAGGCCGCCAGCTTCATGCTGGCAGGGCAGGTAGCTAAGAGGCGGACGAGGTGGGATCAACAGGTTTGGCCCAACAAAGGGATTAAGGGATCAAGAGATCAAGAGATCAGGATTAAGCGGATCAAGCAAGATGATTGAAGATGACGAATGAAGATGTTAAGCCCAGCGGACGAATGCGTAAATAAGCAGGGCCCAGTGGAGGCAGACATTTTTCACCGTCGAGTTTAAGGAGGCACACCTAAGCCTGGGCTTGCAGGTGGGTGCAGCGAGGGCTGCACTGTTTGGGACCAAAGAGGAGCTGACCGTTTTAGGGTGGGGGGGCCTTTGCGGAGGCCCGGGAGGGGGTAACGCCAGGCGAGGTGCAGTGGTGCAGCGGTGCAGCTGGTGGGGGTAGCAAGTGTAAGCGTCAGGCTGGGCACAAACCACTGGCGTGACCTTAAAGGCTTTCCCCCCACAACCGCAGCACAGTATTCGCTCCACCGGGATCCTCTACCCACTAATCGAGGCAACTCCCTTGTTGCTCAAACGGGGCACGGTGAGGTGCATCTGCAGACGATCTTGCACAACACTAACCACTAGCGGGCCAGACGCACCTGCAAGGCGGGGGCCGACATACCACATGATAAAGGGCTGTTACGGAGGGGGGTGTCTGCGCAGCCAACAGTGCCGTTTAGTCCAGTGAGAGCGCCGGTGGGCTGCGGGGCAAATGGTTGGCTCTGGGGCCTGCGAGCCCACTATCCGGTCCCCTCCGTTCCCCTCATTCCTTCCCCTCCGTAGGGTTTCCTATTTCCCTTTCCCCTCCCCTTCTGTTCCCCTCCTTTCCCCCTCTTTAAAGTTAAAGTTGTTCTGGGGAAATGGCTGCAACGGCCCTCGCGCCTAACTCCCACTCACTGCCTTCCTTGCAGCCAGCGCGCTCGAGGATCTCGCCCGAGTATGCAGCACCCGTGCCATGCACTCCGGGTGCCCACTCCGCTTGCCAGATGCGCGTCCGCGGGCTTCTACACGACTCCACCGCTGCATAATCGCTCCGCAATACGGTTATACGTGGTGCAGAATGCACTACTCCTGCGGCTATACCGCTCTAAGCTCACCGCTCACAGCCTAGACTCCAGCTCTAGATTCTACTTCCAGTCTATAGCTCTACTTATCGACATCGGAATAGTACGCGGCTACGGGGATCCACATGACAGCCCAAAGCACACTAGGTCTGATCTACACGCCTAATCTATACGCCTGTACGCATCAGTATACGCCTGTACGCATCAGCACTATTCCAGCACTCCACTAGCTCTATTCAGCAAAACACTATTTACATTAGGCACAAATCGGCACTATACTGGCCTACTGGCCTGCTGGCTAACCAGCGTTAACCGGTATTAACCGGCTCTACTATCACCGGTATTATACCGGCATTATATTTACATCACCAACGCATACGCGATCGGCGCGAGCTGCCGTTGAACGAGCCGCGCTCGTTGCGGTTGCGCGAGAACTGCCCGCGTCCAGACCACGACGACTGGTTGGGGCCTGACAGCGACGGTGTCTCGAGACCCAGCAGGTCAGCAAACGACCGGTGCGCATTGAGATATCCGCGCGAGTCAATGCGCAGCTGGCGCCGAGTAGTACCAATACTCGACAAAACATTGTTGTACAGATCATTGGCCTCCTCAGAACCAAGCACCGTCTTGGGCACCATCGCAGCTGTTCGCTCAGCAACCTCCTCATCAGCAACATACTTCTTGGTGATGTTCTTGATGATGACCTTGTCGTTCTCCAGCTGCTCAAGGAATCGGTCCTCAAACTGCGTCATAATCAACATCGACTTGCCGCTGTTGCCAATACGCGCAGTTCGGCCAATGCGGTGAATGTACGAAGCAGCACTCTGCGGCGGTCCAACCTGGATAACATGCGTCACCTGCGGGAAGTCCATGCCTCGCGCAACCACATCCGTCGTCACCAGAATCGTCTCGCGGCTCTTGCGGAAACTGTCCGAGACGCGCTGGCGACGTGCCTGCGTCATCTGTCCGTGCAGCGCATGCACAAAGTTGTTGCGGTGGCCATGCTCGTTGAAGTACATCTTGAGCAGCTGCGCATAGTTGTCGACAAGACTCACCGACGGCAGAAACACAATGGCCTTGAACGGGCGGTCCTTGGACGCCTCCACCTCGGCAAGCTCCTTCTCAACATACTCAACACCAGCAGTGTACATCTCGGCCCAGTTGTGGCACACCGTGGCATGCTGGTCAACAAGCTCAGCGGCACCGGGCTCGTTCTTAGCCACAGTGTCGACAATCTTGGCGCGACCACCAAACTCGGCCTTTGCAAACGACCGAACCGTGTTGTCAATCGTAGCCGAGAACAGCAGCGTAGGAACATGCGCATCAGTAACCTCATTCAGTCGGTCACGGATCTGGTCAAGCTCATCCTTGAATCCAGCGTCGAGCAGTCGGTCGGCCTCGTCTAGAACCTTGAACTGCAACGACTTGAAGTGCTCAAGGATCGGGTCCTCATTCAGAATATCCAGCAGACGTCCAGGAGTGGCCACAATAAGGTCGGCAACAGGTCCACGACGAAAGCCGAGGTCGACCTGGCGCTGCTTGGACAGACCTCCCACAAAGCACTGCGTCTTGATAGTGCGCAGCTCTCCGTAAGACGAAATGTTAGCAATCTCATCAGCAATCTGCTGAGCCAGCTCGCGGGTGGGCGAGATGATAACTGCCTTGACACCCGTCTCACCTCGGCGCTTGGCCTCGAGGATCTTCTGCAGCGTGGGGATCGCAAACGCAGCTGTCTTTCCGGTACCAGTCTTGGCGCGGACAACGACGCTCTCGTTGCGCATAATAGGAATAAGCGTCTGAGCCTGCACAGGCGTCAGCTGCGTGTATTTACGGTTGTAGTGCAACGAGTTGACCAGCACTCGTGACACAACCTTGTGAGCAGCCAGTGCCAAAGTGGGGATGCCCGAAAAGCCTGAGACTTCGGTCGTTGAGGCTGATTCGGTATTCTCGTTTGCCTCGGCGCCCTCTTCAGCAGACTCTTGTGGCGATTCAGTCTTGTCCATGAGATCCGTCCACTCAAGCGTCTTTAGCTTCGTGACGTCCACCTCGTAGTCGTCTAGTCCCATCAGACCATCACCCTCTTTGCCTTTATTAGACAGACGGTTGCGCGAAATAACCGCATCCTGGTCGCGCTCACTGTCACGGAAGTCTGAACGAGGATTGAATCGCTTCTGAGGCCGGCCACCTCTGTGATTCGGCATGTATCGATCTGATCGGTTCTTGTATCCACCTTCTGACTGGCCCTGGTATCCACCGCCACGACCACTGTTGTAGCCACCATTTCCTCTGCTACGGTTCTGGTCCCATTCTCCACGAAGCGCTACAGCGCCAGTGGAGAATCTTGCAGTCGAAAGACGCACAGTCTGACGACTAACTGCCACCAGCAGGCTACTTGCGCGTGCTACTGACATTTTCTTTATGGCTAGATTAGCCTGACCTGCACTTCGAAAATGTTCATATATTTTCCAGGGTTAGGCATCGCAGCCGCGTCCAGCCGCGATGATCCGCATCGTGACAATCACCGCAGCGAAGCCTGATTGCAACTGACAGACACCACAGACGCCACGCGAGACGTGGAATATACCTTTGAGGGCATCAACATAATGTACGCCCACGCGCTATCTCGTGTCGAATCTTATGCCAGCCTGCTGAATCTGCCAGCAATTGCTGTCATACGGTGGTACTCCAACCCCCTCGCTAGCCTGTAGTCCTATGTGTAATTCCTCCCCCACCGCTACCACGTCCTCTATCCTCTCGTTCCTTACACTTCTCGAACAAACCTTATACAGTTGCTTGCTGGCTCAGTGGCCAAGAAGCTCAGCCCGTACCAGCTTTCCAATAACCGGGTTAGGGCTACCCCTAACTCTGTTCACATGCGATGTGCTGTTGATGTTTGCCATCGTGCCATGATCGGACCAGCTACGTTGATATAATCGCCTCACACTTTCAATATGAAAGGTTCCGATTCAGAGCCCTATGATCCACGTAAGCCGCCCCCGAGGGTGCTGTGGACGCAGCTCGCCATTGCGATCCTATTGGGGCTGTCGTCGTTCCTGTCTTTCTGTGTTCTCCGCTACCGCTGGCCGAAGCTGTATGCTGCGCGTACTTCTCGGAGAAGTAAGTCTACGTCCACGCCCATGACCCGGTCTCTAACCTCAGAGGGAATTCCCGTACTTCCGAACTCGTTATTTGGATGGGTCACAGCACTCTACAACATCACTGAGGCACAAGTGTTAGAACATGCAGGCCTCGATGCTTTTGTGTTCCTCGGATTTTTCAAAGCGTCGATCCAGCTCCTCGTGTTGTGCTCCATCTGTGCTCTCACTATTATCAGCCCCATTCGCCTCTACTACACGGGCAGATATGAGGGCGATGATGACGACTTTGTGGCTCTGGTGGTGCGCGCCCTTGGCAAGGAAAAGCACGAGAAGCCTCCGCCCACCGAGGAGTACCAATCCTTTCTGTGGCTCTACGTGGTATTCACCTATGTGTTCACCGCGCTGATTGCCGCTGTATTTATTCGTCAGACGCTCAAGGTCATCCGCGTGCGTCAAAAATACCTAGGCGGTCAAAATTCCATTACGGATCGAACTATTCGCATTTCGGGCATATCCCCCAGCCTGCGCACAGAGGCCGCTCTCAAATATCATGTCGAGAACCTCGGTATTGGTATTGTGCGCTCGATCAGCCTCTGCCGCGACTGGGGAAAGCTAGATACCCTCTTTGACAAACGCGACAAGATTATTCGTACGTTGGAGGGTGCATGGTGTGAGTACCTGGGTCCGACATGGATGAAGCAGAATAGTTCACGCGACTTCCTTGCTCTCTTCGATGACTCTGCTTCGCCGCACGACGAAGAATCGTCGGGTGGTGATGACGAGAGCCATCATTACAACGACGAGACTCAGAGCTTGTTGCCGCCTCGTTCTGCCGAACTTCAGTTGGGCCCCTCGGCCCGGGGGTACAAGCGCCCTACTGAGCGTGAGGGTCTATTTGGTCTATTTGGGCCAGAAGTCGACATCATTGACAAGTACACTGAGGAGCTAGAGGAGCTCGATGCCGAGATCGAAGAGGTTCGCAAACTCGACGACTTCCCTGCCACTGGAACTGCTTTTGTCACTATGGACTCTGTCGCAAGTGCCCAGATGGTATCTCAGGCCGTCCTCGACCCGAGACCACTGAAGCTTATTGCCGACGTAGCTCCCGCACCACATGACGTTGTCTGGCGAAACCTGTACATTTCAAGCCGTGAGAGGTTCATGCGTACCTGGTCTATCACGTTTGTCATTGCCGTGGTGACAGTGGCCATGTTTGTTCCTTTGCTGTCACTAGCAACGTTCCTCGAATATGACTCGATAAAGAAGCTGTGGCCAGGACTTGCGGAGCTGTTGGCCAAGTCCGAATGGGCGCTGACGTTTGTCACCGGTATCCTACCCCCTACACTGCTCACAATTTTCAACATTCTGCCGCCGTTCCTTTTCGCGTACTTGTCATCTCTGCAAGGCTTCATTTCACAAGGCGAGGTTGAGCTGTCCGTGATCAGCAAGAACTTTTTCTACGTGTTCTACAACATGTTTCTGTTCTTGCTGGTTGCCAGTGCAAACTACTGGAGCTTTCTTCAAGACACGACTAAAATTGCTTACGAGCTGGCGAAGCGTCTGCGTGAGTACTCCAAGTTCTATGTCGACCTTATCATTCTGCAAGGAATTGGTATGTACCCGTTGCGTCTAGTCCAAATGGGGAGCGTCGTTCGATTTCCTTGGTCTGCAGTGCAATGCAGGTCCCCGCGTGATTACAGAGACCTGTACAAGCCACCCATCTTCAACTACGGTTTGCAGCTACCTCAGCCGCTGATGATTCTAATTATCGTGATTCTGTACAGTGTTGTGTCGACAAAGATTCTCACATTTGGTACCATCTATTTCGTTCTGGGCTACTTTACCTTCAAATACCAGCTCTTGTACTCGATGGTTCACCCTCAGCACTCAACAGGGCAGGCTTGGCCCATTATTTTCCGCCGTGTCTGTTTGGGAACGATTCTGTTCCACCTGGCAATGGCAGGAATTCTGGCCCTCCAGCGCGCCTATTTTCTTGCCACGACACTGGCGCCCCTGCCGCTGCTGACTCTTGGATATCTCTACAACTTTGAGAAAGAGATGGTCCCACTCCTTCACTTTATAGCCTTGCGAGCAATTGAATCGTCTGGCAGTGAAGTCAGCACCGCCGATGAGGAAAGCATTGTCGACGATGAGCAGCAGTTGCTCCGCGTTTCTGGAGACCGCCGGCGCATCTACAGATCTCAAAGCAAGACGCTCGACGAGCAGCGTGAGCGGTTCCAGACCTATGTGAATCCAAACACTGTGCGACCGCTAGATGGTCCATGGATTGGTTTAGATGGTGACGAAGTCATTGTTGTTAATAGTGAGGGCACTATGCGACGCCGATACCGCTTCGAGGAATGGGAGTGAGGGTGAGACCTGGTAGACAGGTATATTTGCATGGAATACGATATGATGTATAATAATAATAATCTTAATTGGATGTGAGTGTAATGGAGTTGGGGGATCAAAGAGATTGACTAGTGGCAGCATCTTGAAGTTACTGGAGAGTGGTATATACAAAGACATCTCAGTAGCCGGTCGAATTATGAGGAGCCTACCCACTCGAGGAAGTAGCGGAATAAATAATCACAGACAAGTGTTTTCGCAGCGACAGCCGATGCAGTCATAGCTATTGCAGCGGCATATCCACAGCCAAGGGTCATGACGAGCACTTCGGCTATATTGAAGTTGACAGCCCAGCCAACGAGCATCGCGGCCACTGGGATGTCGTACGACCAGATGAGCATGAGGATCGGAAAGAGTTTGGACGACGATGCAATGACAACGGCAGTGGAGAGCGCGTTTGGCTTGTTCCACCGCAGCAGGTAGCGGGCCAAGGTGCGTACCACGAGATGCAGAGTGACGGTATCGAGAACGCAGTAAGTAAGAAATACTACGTACTGCAGAAGAATTGGCTGGTTGAGAATCACTTGGTACACGAGCGGCCGGTGAGCGCTCTTTTCGGCTCGGTCCCATGTAAGATACACGTCAAAAAGCGTTGTGAGCACCCACGTTCTGCACGTCTCGTAATGCAGTTTATCGCCATTGTCAGAGAGTGACAGCACGTTGAATACAACGTGTCGATAAGCCTGGGGCTTCAGCAGCAGCAGATCGATCGCAATCACCACGCCGTCATGCTCAATGTACTTGTCGGCGAACTTGTTGCAATTTGGACACGCTGTGCTGCGAATATTTGTTGGCGAATATGACACGTACAGCGAGCTGACCGGGTGGGCGCATTCAATACAAATCATAGCATGACACGATCCGTAGAGGTGAGACGTGAAAGTAGAGCTGGGGGCTAAAGGAGAACAGATGTAACGAGTCTACTTCGTGACAAGCGGCTTCGTGATCTGATGCTAGTGGGCAAGGCTGAATGAAATTTGGTCACGTTACTTGATCTAAAGTATAGTCCTAACGCCTACCAGTAGATAGAGCTGGTAGAGTCCAGTGAGGGCACAAGTGTAGCTCTAAAATAGCTTGACTTGGTCACAGAGCTGGTGACACTTCTATAAGACGAACGCGTGCGATTCAGAGGATGGCCTGTGATGCCTTTCACATGAAATCGTCATCACTGAACTCCTCCTGGTAGTTGGTGGTATCCTTGCTCTGGTCGATCTTAGCAGACGACTCCTTGACAATGGGCTTTTGCTTCTTGCCGCGGTTGGCGCGCTCCTCCCGCTGCTTCTCGTTGGCCAGCGCGTTGAGAGTCGAGGTCACCTTGCGGGCCTGATCCGAGTTAAGGGGCTTGCAAACGTCGCGCACAAAGTCGGTAATGAAGTTGGCAAACTGCAGAGTGCTGTTGTTGGACAAATCGGTGATAATAGGCACGAGCGTCTTGCGCAGGTTGTCGTACTCGGTCTTGGTCGTCGGCTTGAATAGTGGCAGGTCCGACAGCTTCGAGGGCAGAGCGGGCGTAGCAGGCTGCTCCTGAGCAGCACGGGCGCGAGGGTGGATGTCAACCTCACCGAAAAGCGTCGCGGCGTGGTTGAGGTCGCTATCAAGCTCGGCCTTGCGCTGACGCTCCTTTTTCACCTCCGCACTCTCCTCAGCTGCTAGGATAGCAGCGCGCTCACGGGCCTCCTGCTCCTTGCTTTCGCGCTCCTGGACTCTCACTGCAACAGGGATACGCTTACGCGTGGGCTCAGTCGACTTGTTGGCCTCATCGTCAGAATCGCCCGCAGTCTCCCACGACTCCACCACGCCGTCCTCCTCTTCGTCGTCAAAGTTGCTCTGGACTGCAGCCACGGGCACTTCGTACTCCTCGTCGTCTTCGTCAGTCATGCGGTCCTGGTCATCATGCTTGCGTATGTATACCCACCCCAATTTGACATGCTATAGGTCTCTATTCACTTGATATGAACTTTTTTTCTGATCCTCAAATTCCGTCTATATTTCAGCCGCCCGTCTTCAGCCGCACCAGATCTGCCGTGCCCAAGAGCCAGATACTTGAGCATGTAACACTTCTGTTCTACAGTTTTGTTGTACATTTCCAGTGGTGATACAATGTCTTTATCACCGGAATGGGATGCCTGGCTTGATAAGTCTGGGATACGGCTCAATTGCGAGATCTCGGCAACGCCAACCGCTGGCAATGGCCTCTTCCCGTACAAGCTAACAGAGACCTTTGTGGTGGTTCCCAAGGATCTAGTCATCACTCACGACCGCATTCTCGAGCTCGGCAAGTTGACACCGTTTCTGCAGAAATTGCTGTGCAAGGATTCCAAGGGTAGAGACATTGAGGCTCCTAGCCTTGCTCCACGGCAGTCGTTGAGCCGGTTCCTCCTCTACCTCATTCTGACTGTTCGTCGAGGATCTCCAGACCCACTATTCGGCGAGTGGGTCCGGAACCTGCCACCTTCAAAGGCCATGCATCTACCGTTCACTTGGCCCGATGCCGAGCTCGACAGCCTCGAAACAACAAGCCTCTACGATGCGGTACACACTAAACGGGGCGCCCTTAAGCTGGCATACATGGACTTCTTCACTACAGAGGATACGACCATCCGTCAGGAGGTGGCTGAGTTTGTAAAGTCCGGACCAGGTCCTATCAAGGACGCCCTGGACCTCGAAATCACCTTCCATGATTGGCAGCTCGTGGAGGAGTGGATTCTTTCCCGCAGCCTCAGTATACCGAAGGACGGTGGCTCCGAGATCGCCATGATCCCAGTCATCGACTTTGCCAACCACAGTACCAATGCCAATGCCCGTTATGAGTTCGACGACGAAGGAAACGCAGCGCTCGTCCTTGTTGGCGACAAAATGCTATTTCCGGGAACTGAGATCACCATCTGCTACGGTGACACAAAGAGCTCAAGCGAGTTTCTGTTTACCTATGGATTCATTCCAAGTGACCACGAAACCACCCAGTCGCTGACGCGCTTCTACGACATGATGGACCCAGCGGTACGGACGGTTCTGGACCCAGACCACGACCCAGAGGCCGAAAACAATACGGAGCTCGACATTGGCTACGATCTTCTGGCTGCGTTCCTTGAGCGTCCACAGAATGCAATCACTCTAGTGGCTGAACCACGCCCTGCTTGGCACGACGACTTCATATACCTTCTCGCTTGTGAGGACAGCCTCAAACTTGTCAAGGACGAGGCGTCGGGATACTACGAGCTGCAGTTCTTTGGCACCGAGCTCGACCTCAACGACGTCGAGGGATTTCTGCGTGAAAAGAACCCGACATATTTCCGCGAAGTCATTCAGGGCCGCGCCAACTCCATTGCTCGGGCCTATTTGCGATTTGTTCTCCGCGAAATGGACGGTGACGATGACTCAAACGCAGCGCCTGCTGACAAGAAACCTCAACTCGAGCATCACCGGCTTTGGACGCTCGAGCGTGCTCTTGTGCAAACTGTCCTTGACAACACAGAGTCAACAGTGACGAGCCCTCTGGCGCTGGCCGAGTAGTCGCTACTTACGTTCGATATTTCCTGTAAATACACTCTCGCAATTGAATTTGGTAACAATGTAATGCTATCGTATTAATATTTCAATACGAGACCCTAGCGGATTTTGCATGTATCAGGGAGGAATGTCCGGCTCACCACGTCCTATCAGCTAGTTGGTGAACGAGTTTGCTAAAGCCAGAGGGCTCCGGTTTCTATACCGATTCTATGGACCTACTTCAAGGAGATCAATCAGTAACTGCTCCTAACTGCTTACGTTCCTTCGACATGGGCGCTCGAC
This sequence comes from Sugiyamaella valdiviana, assembly GCA_030570555.1. Lineage (NCBI taxonomy): Eukaryota > Fungi > Ascomycota > Dipodascomycetes > Dipodascales > Trichomonascaceae > Sugiyamaella > Sugiyamaella valdiviana. Next base: position 833,353 of record JAJLWF010000005.1, read on the forward strand.
GAAATTTACGAGCAATTCACTTCCTCTGGATATTCACCTCGCCAAACGCACAACAGGTGGGAAACGGAGCCTATATCGTTATTCGCTAGGATGTCGGTGCGGAGATACGGCGGTTAAGCCCGATGCTCCGCTCGTCAGGGCACGGCGGTGTAGCGTGGGCGAGTGGCTTTCATGCAAGGAGTGCATGATGTACCTTCGACGGCGCACAGTTTGGCTGTACTTTTGACGGAATGCAGGCCCGCCAGCATCGACCAGCGCGGCTTCTCAGGTTGTCCATGCCGAAGGAGCGTTAACACCGCGGGTGTACGAGAGTGCTTCCAAACAAATTCAGAAGACGCTACCATCTAGCGGTGGTGGTATTGAGAAGACAAAACTGAGCTGCAAGATCATGCGACTGAAATACGAATCATTGACCACGTTTCTTGTCCTCGCTCTGTCCCGTGCTTCTTGTTCCACTCTCTATATAATTTGGTTGGCGATAACTTTACCCACTAGCAAATCATTAACTCCGATCGGGGATGGCCACGCGTTTAAAACCTGTGTGGTGCTCAGTTCTACGGAGATGTTGTGAAATGCAACCTGTCGCAAAGCATTTGCTTCTTTGCTAGCAGCTCGCATAAAACGACGATGGAAGAAGTTCGGAGATGTCAATCGCTTTCACCGAACGCCGAAACCAGACTGATGTATAAATATGGCTTTGGATGTGTGGAAAGCACTGTGTGATTTCTGCTAACATCCTAAAATCAAAGTCTAGGCGGCTCGCGACAACAGCAGTAGCGACTTCAGTAATGTCGAGTTCCCCCTTGGAGAAGCCCAGTGACATATCTAACCGAGCCGTCCACGACAGCCTCGAGGAGTCTTGTGAAGAAAATCACAAGACAGAGAACAGTCCTGTGAGCGAGAAGAATCCTGCGAGCCTTGAGAGCGCAGAGGCAACTGTTCCGAGAGGGATGGACACGCCTACAATGGGTGGAGGCCGCGAGTATCCACCTTTGCTACCAAACCGTGACCCGTACCGAGTTGAGTTTGATGGCCCTAATGACCCCTTGCATCCTCTCAACTGGGCGTTCAGTAAGAAGCTTCTCATGTCTTTCGTCCTTGGTTATGCAACCTTCGTCACTGCTTGGGGATCCGCCATATTTGCCTCTGACATTGCCGAGGTTGCTGAGCACTTCCATGTTGGCCAGGTTACTGCCACCCTTGGAATCACGTTTTACGTACTCGGATTCGCATCAGGGCCCATCGTGTGGTCTCCTCTGTCCGAGACGTATGGCCGCAAATTACCCATTTGTATTTCCACATTTGGTCTCACAGTGTTTAGCTTTGGTGCCGCGACTGCTAAAGATTTTCAGACCCTCATGTTGTGCCGGTTTTTCGGTGGCTTCATTGGTGCTTCGCCCACTACTGTTGCTGCCGCTGCCTATGCTGACATGTATAACAACAAGCAGCGTGGTACGGCCCTCATCATTTTTGGTATTACCGTCTTTTGCGGCCCTATTGCTGCCCCCGTGGTAGGTGGCTTCATCTCGGCATCGCATCTTGGCTGGCGCTGGACTGAGTATATCACAGGAATTATGGCTGCACTCGCGTTTGTCCTCAACCTCATTGTCTACCAGGAGTCGTATGCACCCATTATTCTTATCGGAAAGGCGGAGAAAATCCGTCGTATTACTGGTAACTGGGGAGTGTATGCTCCACACGAAGAGGTTGAGCTCAACTTCCGAGAACTTGCCAAGAAGACGTTGATTCGTCCCGTTGTCATGCTGTTTTCCGAGACAATTCTGCTGCTTCTTTCTATTTACACCGCCTTCATTTACGGTATTCTATATCTGTTTCTGGAAGCATACCCCATTGTCTTCTCGGAGAAGTACCACTTTGTTGGCGGTGTTATCGAGCTCCCTTATCTTGGTCTTGTGTCGGGAATGATTATTGCTATATTTACGGGTATCTATTACTTTGAGCCCCGATACAACACTGCTGTCGAAGCAAACAATGGGAAGCCTGTGCCCGAGGCTCGTCTGCCCCATATGATTGTTGGCTCGGTCCTGTTCCCGTTTGGCCTGTTCTGGTTCGCTTGGTCCTGTAACTACCCACAACATGTGCACTGGATTGTACCGACGCTATCGGGTCTTTTCACCGGCTACGGCCTGCTGGTCATCTTCATGTGCGCTATCAACTACATTGTGGACTGCTATCTGATGTACGCTGCTTCAGCTATGGCCGCCAACACATTTCTACGATCCAGCTTTGGTGCCGTGTTCCCTCTGTTTGCAGCAGCCATGTTTCATAATCTTGGAGTCAACTGGGCCGGAACCCTCATTGGCTGTATCGCCTTCTTGTTGATGCCAGTGCCATTCCTCTTCTACAAGTTTGGCAAGAGGATCCGCCAGAGATCCAAATTCGCTTTTGACCTCTAAGCGTCCGAGCTAGCCTATTCATGAATTAATCTAGTCCCATCCATCTAAATGTCTTATAAAACGAAGTTACTTTCTAACATGCCGAGGCTAAGTTACTACTACCCAACTGATTATCAGGTAACTTACATACCCGGTTCCTGCAGAGGCATCGCATGCAGGTTCCTTACCCACTAGTTTATAGCGAGCGATGACTGTTTGCCAAGAGTTGCTAAGGTTCTCCTTCTACTATCCACATGGGAGCCCAGGAAGAACACCAGCATCACCACGGCGCCCGCGAGGGTGCCGTCTTCTCGACGGGCCGAGGAGGTGCCGGCAACATTGCCCACGGCTCGCATTCACCCCAGCCCACCGTCGTTGACCATCCCGAAACACACACCCCGCAAGGTCACGCCTACTACTCGACGGGCCGAGGTGGAGCCGGCAACATTGCTCACGGAGACGAGATCCCACAGCCTGAGGAGGGAGAGCCCGGCCGAAGCACTCCAACGCTCACGCAGGCCCATTACACAACGGGCCGAGGCGGGTTCGGCAATATGCGTGCCAACAACGATGAGGAGCTGGCTCGGCGATCACAGGACGTCGATAGCTTCAACAACAGCCCCTTCCCGAGTAGAAGTAATGCGTCTATTGGTCGTGGTGGCTACGGCAACATGCGGGCGGCTAAGAAGCAAGAGGACAAGCAGAGCTCATCGCTGCTCGACAAGGCTAAGCGCTTCTTCAAGTCGAGCTAGACTGTAATTATGTATAAACATGAATGATGCGGTATATCCGCTTATACACGTCATATCGGATTGTTGCGAGATCGAATCACACGTTCCAGGTCGTAAGTTCCTGCTGGAATACCCTGACCGTCAATCCGTAACCCCAGTACATGCACTAGTATCTCGGTCAAGTCGACACCTCGAAAACCATCACCTCGTCGTCGTCGTCTTCTTCTGCGACGTCCTCTGTTGTACAGGTAAACTGCCTCTTGGAGCAATCGAAATTAATGACTCCCAGCTCGAGTCTGTTGAGCTCAATACCAGAGCACAGCAGACATTGGGCTGCAAATTCGCTGCCGGGCCCCTTATCAACTCCACTGGGAAAGTCCGAGAGACCTCCGTCAAGTGGGGCCAATCCAAGGCACTCGCGCTCCTCAGCAGATAGAACCCAAGTAGACGAGTTGTTGATGAAGCGTCCCACCGCATATTCGGGATCAAATGAGAATCCGTGGCTGTCCCGTATTACATCCAACAGCTCATTCAGACGTATGAGCTGTGGCCGCAGTTCTCCGACGTCTGACCGACTAGGGACGACTTTTCTTGTCATCCACGCTACATACACGCGTAGACTAGGGATAAGATCGTAAACGAATCCAGACTTTCCATCGTTGTAGAAGGTGAGAGCGACTTTCGTCACGGCGTCAAAGATGTCAAGGGCCAGCCTCTCGTATTCTAGTCGCATCTCGGCGTTCTTGTGAGCTGTCTCAGCAAGATGAGTAAGGGCGATTCCGATTATTCCAAGGCGTAGCAATAGGCCACGCGGTATATGTCGTCCACTGATATACCTTGTCAGCTCGGCAATGATAGCAGCTCGCTTGGTGTCCGAGCTGTACTGATAGTCCGCATAGGTCCTCACAATCTTAAGCATAGTCACAACTGCCTGAATCTCGAAGTGGGACGGATCAGATTCTGCGGGGTTGTATGCAGCAGTAGTTATCACAGTAGCAGCACCCGCAACAAGGAGATCTTCGTCTGATAACTTGGCGATCTTCTTCAATGCAATTGTCATGTTTCCCTGTGCCGTTTCGCACCGTCTCTCCAAGCAGCTTCCCTTGCAAAACCAGTAAAAGGCATTGAACATATCATTCAACAGCCTAGAGGTGATACCCAGCTTGACGTATGACAAGCCATTTGCAGGATCCACATTGACACCAGTGAGGTAGTAGATGGTGGCATGTTGATAGATATCGCGGGAATTCTTCGGCTTGCGGAGATAGTTGAGCTGTGAGCGGTAGCGCGATACATCTCCCAGGGCTCCAGCGGCAATTGATACAACTGACAAAAGACCTGGTTTCTGGGCCTCTTTGACAGTCCCCAGATCCACTTCGCTGAGCTCCTGCTTGATAGTCTTCAGTACAGGCAGAATTCGATCAACCTCGGCACATGACCCGACTGATTTGATGGCAGTTACGATCATCTCTCGGTGACCATCAGCTACGGCTTGGCATACCTTAAGTAATCGATCATACGCCTTGCGGTATTCAACCGGTCTCTTCACAGCAGCGTCAGCGAAGACCTGGACTTTCGCCACGTACAAATCAAGAAGCTTCTTATCCCAGTCATACCACAATCGCGTAGTCGTGTCTGGCCCCAGCTGGAAGTCCTGTTGGACTTGTCTGATGCCCTGAGTATGGACGATCCGCAAGAGACATAGAACATAGCTGTCAACATCGGCATTCCCAGGCACAAACTGGCCAATGTACTTGACAGCTGAGTCGGGGACTTGAGTCTTGAGTCCTTTCACCGACGACTCACTCGCAAGAGCCGCTGTCAGATCCGCGAGGCATGCCAATAGTGTCGCGTACGATAGCGACATTGCACTCAGTTTTCAAATTTTCAAATCGATATACTCTCCAATTCCGTCGATATACGCACCGTTGAACTGTTCATGATGGTTTTGTGAGATTCAATTTTAACCTTCCGCAAACGAGAGGTGAATTGGGCTCTCGCGGAGTCTCAGATGTAGGCAGTTGCTTAAAGTGGATAGTTAGCGGCAAGGCTGGCCAAAATCATGGATGTGTATGTATATATTCGCGTATTGGGCATAACTATTGAAAGTGAACTTAGTGAACTCGACCTTCTACTTCAACTTCGAAGCCTGGCGCCTCCGTCATGCCTGATGCTCCGTGTAAGTACTATCCACTGGGCAAGTGCAATAAGGGCGAAGGATGTCAGTACGTACACATCGATCTTGCCAGCAGGTATTCGTCGAATGTCCGCAACAAGTTTGAGAAGTTCAGTGGAGAAATCTCCAACGATCTGAGACGGCCGCCAGCATGGAAGTACTCTGCTTATTCTCTGCCGGACCATGTCAATCTGATTGGTGGCGTTGATTGGTCGCCGGAGGAGATGCGATGGGCCGCGTACGAGGCCCGAGATCGTGGCTCTCTGGCTCAGCACGAAGCAGACCTCAAGGCGAGGGAGGCTGATTTTGACAACAAACGCCGTTTTGTTCTCAACGACACTCGCAAGGCAGGCCGATATCTCGAAATCTCGGAGAAGCAATCTGCTACTGGCATAAAACCGTATGGTCCTCTTCAGCAGGTCAATTCAACCTCGAGTTTTGGCAACAGCTCGTCACAACCAGGCGCATTTGGTTCCAACACCCTCGGTTCATCGAACGGCTCTGCGTTTGGTAGTACAGGTGGCACTTTTGGCACCACATCAAGCTCTGCCTTTGGAGGTGGTTCTTTCGGCTCCAACAACCAGAGCGCATTTGGATCAAATAACAACCAAAACGCATCCGGCTCCAGCAATGGCGGGAGTGCGTTTGGATCCACCACCCAAGGTGCACTTGGCTCAAATAGTACACAGAGTGCCTTTGGATCATCCTCAAATGCGTTTGGATCAAAGCCATTCGGCCAAACTGGAAGTTCAGGTGGTTTTGGGTCCAACGCGTTCGGCGGACAAAGTGGTGCATTTGGAAGTGCGCCAAGCGCATCGACTGCATCTCAATCAACCCATATGGCTGGTTCATCAACTGGGTTTGGCAGTCATGGCTTTGGCCAGTCTAAGCTGGGCTCAATGGGCTCAGCGGGATCAACTGCATCGGCTTTCGGCTCTAGCAGCGCGTTTGGTGGTTCAGCATTCGGAGCCACTAATGCTGCAGCACCCGCTACTACGCAGCAGCCAACGACTCAGGGCCAATCTGCATTTGGCCAGCATGGCTTTGGCGGAGGCAACTCCTCTTCTTCGCCCTTCGCTACGCTGGGCTCATCAGGTAGCGCGTTCGGGAACAGCACCACGACCCAGTCGGCGTTCGGAAGTCTGGCCGCTGGAACGGCACCAAAAGCTTCGTCGTCTCCCTTTGGCTCTTTGGCATCTACCAACAATGCCAACCCATTTGCAGCTCTAGCTGAACAGCCAAGTGAGCGTCCGCCGCCATCCCAGCCCAACTCCTTTGGATCTGTCTTCCCATCAACTAGTACAGCTCCTGCTTCGAGTTTTGGTACAAGTCAAGCGGCGTCCACCCTGTCCGCGGGACCTGAGTCTCGCTCAGACCCATTTTCCTCTACATCGGCCTTTGGCAAAAGCTCTTCGCAGTCCGCTTTTGGTCAGCCTGCTTCTGGTCAGCCTGCTTCTGGTCAGTCTGCATTTGGTCAGGCCCCGATTTCCCAGTCTCCGTTTGGCCAGTCGACTTCATCGCAGTCTGCATTTGGAGCTCCAGCGACTAGTAGTGCGTTCGGAGCTCCACAAGCGAGCAGTGCATTCGGAGCTCCGCAGGCGAGCGGTGCATTTGGCCAAAGTCAAGCCTCAGGCTTTGGCGGCAAGCCATTTGGCCAGACACCAGCTATAGCTGCGAACGGAACGGCCCTTGGCAACAATGCCGCTGCACCTGGTGATGGATCTGAGCCCTACTTACAAGGCACAAACAAGTTTGTACCTCCTACTGCTGATGATCTGGCGGAAAGCCTGATCGCTGCGTTCCAAGCAGAGCGGTTCACTCTCGGTCATATCCCGGACATTGTCCCTCCGCTTGTTTATAGATAGTGCATCAAAATAATAGGCATCAAATTAATTGGCATCACCACTGGTCAAGTAATGTTTTACCGTTGACACAAGGACGCGCTTTTCTCGATTGGCAAGTGCAAAGACACCTTCGTACTTGCGGACGGTCTCGTCAACAAACTGCTGTTGAGTCAAATCACCACGGCACACTCTGCCCATCATTACCTCCATCTCCTTCCGTAGGAAGGGCTTCGTCAGCGACAAATCGAAACCAATCTTATCGTAGCCCTCTACGAGGGCAATGCCGAGGTTCGAGGGAATCATGTAGGGCACCGAACGTTGATTAGCAGAGTGCTTTATCACATACCCACGACTGATAACTTTCTCAATGTGCTCAGCCATGGTTGCATCGGTGCCAATGCCGTTTACATCCATGAGCCCAATAAGCTCGGGCTCCGTGAGATAGCTCGGTGGTGACGTTTTACCGTCTTTGAGCTTAGCAGACGACACGGGCAGTACTTCACCCTGTACCAGTTCTGGTAGTTTGCTGGTTTCCCACGTAATATAAGGGTAGACGTCAAGGAAATTTCGTTCGGTCACAACCAGCCCAGAAGCTGTAAACTTCTCTCCAGCCCAGTCTGCAATTGCTGTAGTTGCGAAGCCTTTGGCGTCTTCGCTGCAACAAGCCAAGAACCGTCGCGTCACAAACTCGTAAACTTTGTGCTGCTCGCCCTGTAGAACGTTGTTTGCAGCTCCCTTAACTGGGTGAATTGGCGGATGTGCTTTATCGTCGTGTTTTCCTTTCTTTGGCACTGCGAACTTTCCGTCTAGCAGACTTTGTTAGCGTATCTCTTGTGAATAGATAGAAAACATACCCTTTGGCGTAATTACCCCACACATTGTCGTGCTCCTGATGCTTAATGAGCTTTTGGAGATCTATGGCCTCGTCGAACCTGTCTGTCTCTGTTCGAGGATACGAGATATAGCCCTGTGTATATAGTTTTTCAGCAATCTGGTTAGTAGAGCGGGGTGATATCACATTATACTCACATCCATGATCTTTTTGGATGACATGCGGAGGTACCTAGCTCCCTGTTTTTGAAGGTCGACTGTCGTCAACGGAAGGGGCCGCCATTTGCTGGTGGGTTTCTGTACGACGCTCGTAATAGTTGCAGTGGACGAAGCATCAAGACACCGTTCATATAGTACAGTGGCTGCCAGCCTGTCCATTAGATGGCCCCTGTCCCAGGTGAAATTGACGGCTGTTTCATTCTTCTTGAGGGTCAGCGCGATGTACCAAAAGGGCTCTGCGACGAAATCGCGAACTCGCTTGTAGCGGTCTACGACAAAGCCGAGCGTCGGAAACTGGCACGAACCGTAGGAGATAACCTCCTTTTCGAGTTCGGCGACCGACCCTTGCAACGCCAACGTTTGGAATCGGGTAAAGGCGGCGCCTAATCTAAGATCAAGTTCAATGCGGCCCTGAACGGCACTGGCCACGCGCATGTCGAGATCCACGGGTCGCACTGCTGCTTCACGAAGATGTCTGGGTTAGTGCAATTCACATTGGCATCCTAAAACTTACCCCGGGTCGACGTTATTGAATGTGGCGCGCTTGATGTCGGCGTCTGTGAGCCGGCGGTTCATGGCCCGGGCGATCTGCACCACTTCCCAGCCAATGTGTTCACCCTCACGATCGCAATCGGTCCAGATAAACAGTTTATCGGCATTGCGGCTCTCGCGTTGGATGTTGTCGGCCACGGCAGACATGTCTTTTGAGACTGTAGTGGCAACTGGAGCGTGGAACAGCTGGGCTGGAGGGACGGCCGTCCACTTGCGAAACGCCTCTGGGAAGTCGACCGAGTTGAGGTGGCCGAGCACCGATGTGATGGTGACATGACAGCTGCCCCATTGCGGGAAGTTGAAGGTGAAGTCGTAGTTCTTGACGTACTTGTTCTTTGAGTTACGCTGAGGTTAGAAGGTAGATGGAATAGACCGGCAGGCTCACCGTCGAGAAGCTGCCTCCTCCAAGCGAACTCGCAACACTCTTTGCAATCGAAGGCTTTTCCGCTACACATAGTATTCGCATCGCCAACAGGCGTGTAGGTCTCATCAACAGTCAAGGACAATATCACGAACATCGCGCGTGGGTTATACGGCTGCTTCATGCAGGGTCCACTCTATTCGGGAGCGCGTCAAATATATATTAGTCTAGTCACATGCTATGTAGTGGCACGACATGGGAGTTTCCGATTGTGCGGGATCTGATTGTGTCGGATCCGTGTTACTCTTGTCCATGGCTACTCCTGCTTCTTGGAGGCGGCCCGCTTCTTGACCGTCGAATTGGTTTCCGTTCCTAACAGATAGTCCCACCAGCGGAACGAAGAAGCATAGTTGCCTGTAAAGTACTTGTGGTGGTCGTCGTGGTGGTCAGCGCCTGACCAGAACGGCACCACGTTGCTCAACGACCAGGGAAACTGGTAGCCTGAGTGTGAGTCGACAGCCTGTAATAGGCGAAGTGCGATCCAGATCATTACCGTCACGAGGTGCAGGTTGCCAAACAGGTAGGCCCACAGGATAGGACTGCCGACAGTGCCGACACCCGTGAAGGCGACCTCGACGGGGTGTGCGTATTCTGCGGTGAGGCCGAACGGCGCAGCGTACTTGTGGTGCTGTTTGTGGATGTTTTTATAGAGCACCGGGATGTGCAGGGCCCGATGGCCCCAGTAGTGCCAGGAATCCTCGAGCACGAAGAAGAAGGCCAGCTGAAGTCCCATTGTCGACCAGCTCGGGAATGGAGTGCCAATGTCGATGTTGAAGTACTCGCACACGGGGTAGAAGCCAAAGATGGGCACGGCCTCGACAAAGATGTGCGATAGCAACACCGACGTGAGACACTCGATGTACTGTTTTGTGGTGGGGATGCGTGCTTCCTGGATCTTGTACTTGCGCATCGCCGGGATCATGTCGACAATGGCCCATGGCAGCGACCGGCCAAAGTACACAATCTCGTGCACTGACAGAAGCAGCACTCCTGTAGCGAGTGCTGGACTGTTGAATCGCGCATAGTAGTCTGCCCAAGCCTGCTCGGCCCTTCCCAGTGACGGCGTTATGCCGATTAGTGTCGAGTTCCTGCGTTAGCCTAGTCCGGTTAGTGAAGGCGCAACGCCTAGCTACAGAACTGGCCTACTTACATGGTAACGTGGAAATATGTGCACTGGAGACTACAGTTCCTGCCTGACTACCACCTCCTTATCCCGCGGTTATTTATATTGCCCTTGACACCGCCGTCACCGAGTGGCCTGATGGCCTGATGTCGGTCGTCGCGTCGGTCGTTTATATTGCGGGTTAGGACACCGTTAAACGACGAGATGCGGCCGGCACATCCGACCAGCAAACGACCAGCAAACGACTAAAGCCGGCTCCAACTGAATTGGGCGAATAAAACGGCTACAGCTCCGCATCCTCGCATTCACCGCTCTGCTCGCTTACACCGATGTACTTGGGCGTACACTCGTCACTACTTGCAGCCATCGGGAGACTTTCACCACGTGACTGTTTACCAATGGTACCCTACCAGGAACCCCTCGTCGCATGTCCCTATCCACTTCCCCTTGTTTCTCTCGTGACAGCATCACCTCTCCATACCATCGGGTCGTGATGTTGTTAGTTTCGGGGTGATCCCTTAGCGGGGATAGTACGATCTCCGTTATATCTAAACGAGAATCCCTCACGTGATCTGAGTTAATCCCCGCGCTGACTGGCGTGGGGGTTCCAGTTGACTTTTAACTTATTTGAGACCAGAGCAAAGGTAGACAGTGCGAAGATGATCAAGTCGGCACTGCGATTGGCTAGGCGCCCGCCACGACGCGCAATTGGCCCCGTGCGATGGTCGTCTCAGACGACGCGGCCTCCGCCCCAGACTCCAGTTGTTCCGGCAGCTCCGTCGTCAACGGCCCGAGTCGTGCTCGCCTACGTCGTGGGAACCGTTGCTGGTATCTACTTTGGAACTCGTCTCGTCGAGAACAGCGGTAAAGATGCCAAATCTTCGACCTTCCCATTGGCAGCTACGACCGTACCCAAATACGGCTCAGAAGCGGACCAGAAAAAGGCATTTGCCGAGATTGCCGAGATTGTCGGAATCGAAAATACTACTGTTGTGGCAGAGGAGTTGCATGACCACTCAGACACCTCGTGGACTACCCAGCACGCTACAGAACTGGAGAGACCTGGTATCGTTGTGTTCCCGTCCTCGACCGCAGAGGTCTCGCAGGTCATCAAGGTTGCCCACAAGTACCGGATTCCCGTGACCCCCTTCTCCGGAGGTACGTCGCTTGAAGGTAACTTCATCCCCAGCTATGGAGGTCTCTGTATTGATTTCCGCAACATGGACAACATCCTTGAGTTGCACAAGGGTGACCTCGACGTGATTGTTCAGCCTGGTGTTGGCTGGGAAGGCCTCAACGACTACCTCGCGGACTATGATCTTTTCTTCCCTCCTGACCCCGGTCCCGGTGCGCAGATTGGCGGCATGATTGGCACGAGCTGCTCAGGAACTAATGCTGCACGCTACGGTACGATGAAGGACTACGTCATTAATTTGACCGTCGTCCTTGCTGACGGCACAGTCATCAAAACCAAGCAGCGTCCTCGTAAGACGGCTGCTGGTTACAACCTCAACGGTATCTTTGTTGGCAGTGAAGGTACGCTGGGAATTGTCACTGAGGCCACGCTGAAGTTGGTTCCGAAGCCCAAGAACGAGACGGTGTCGGTCGTGACATTCAACTCCATCAGCGAGGCGTCTCAGGCAGTGCAGAATATCATCCAGAGCGGTGTTCAAGTGGGCGCTGTTGAATTGCTTGACGACAAGATGATGCAGGCTATCAACTTGGCTGGCACTACCGGCAAGACGTGGAAGGAGACGACAACGATATTTTTCAAGTTCCACGGTACCAGGATCGCGATTGACGACCAGATCAAACAGGTTCGCGACATCTCAAAGAAGTATAATGCTCTGACGTTTGAGTTTGCTCGCAATCCTGACGATATTGCTACGTTGTGGTCAGCGCGCAAGAACGCCCTCTTTTCGACCATTGCTACAGCTCCCGAGGGATACCACGTGTGGTCGACTGATGTGTGCGTGCCTGTCTCGCACCTGGCCGAGATCATCTCTGAAACGAAGGAAGACATCGTGGCTAGCAAGTTGCTGGGAACTATGGTCGGTCATGTTGGAGACGGCAACTTTCACGCGTGTATTGTGTTTGACCCCAAGACGCAGTTTGAGCGTACCGAAGGTGTTGTTCACCGTATGGTCGAGCGTGCGCTCGAACTGGAGGGAACATGCACTGGTGAGCACGGAGTCGGTATCGGTAAGCGCGACTTCCTCGTGCACGAGGTCGGTGAGAAGACCCTGGACACGATGCGCTCCATCAAACACGCCCTTGATCCTCTGAATCTACTCAACCCGGGCAAGATTTTCCGCTCTTTCGAGGAACCGGAACGCCGCTAGCTTTGAAATAGCGCTGACATACAAGTTCTAACACATAGTCAACAGAATACATACAAACAAAACTCCTTGGGAGGGCAGCTGCTCTCCATGATATCCTAGGCCATTAGGCCAGTCATGATTCATCCACCGACACCAAATGCAAGTCTCTACGGAGCTCCAAGGCCGAAGTCCGCTAGCCTTCATTTCGAAAGCCTTAATGTTCAAAGCCTTGGTGTTCCCATGTAGCTACAAGAGCCCGCGGAACCACATGCGAGGCTCTAGCGAAACTCTAGCGAAATTCATAGCTTCCGTACTGGCCTCGAGATGGTGAGTAGGCCAGGTCAAGCTGTTGGTAGCGGTCCGACTTCTGGTGGTAATAATAGCCGGTAAATGAGCCGTTTGCTTGGTCGAAGCAAATGTAGTAGAAACCTGCGTACGAGGCTCCCTGGATATCCTGAACACGATAATCTGGCACGAGGAAGCATTCTTTCCATCGCATGAAGATATGACTCTTCTGCTCGTAATCCTTGTGCACATACGAGGGGTCCTGAGCCATGTGCGACAGACGTCTCCAGGCTGCAAAGCGCGACCAGTGGGCCACGTCTGTCTTTTCCGATGCGCCCCACTCCTCGCGCTTCGTGTAGAACGAGTGCATGGGCGAGACCATCTCGCCCTCAAAGTATGTGATAAGCGTCTTGTTGTCCTCGGTGAGGCCCTCGATGCGAAGGTAGCCACAAATGTACGCCTTCTCCATGTCGACATTCTTGAGCTCAACAGTCACCTCGTACGTCACCTGGCCTGACTGCTGGGTGCCGGCAAAGACGCTGCCCGGACGTAGGTAGGATGATGTAAGCTTCGGCGTGTACCGACGGTTGAGAAAGCAGTTGTAGGCGTTGTCTATAGATGTGGCAAGCTGCTGCTGGGGCTTTTCAGCGTCACGGTGCTCAACCTGTGGCGAAGCCGGCTCGACATCGTCCTCGACAGGACTTTGCTTGACCGGTCGGGTCTCGGGCAGCCGTTTCACTGGCGGTACCTTGACGCGAGGAATTTGAGACAGCGGGAAGCGCTCAGCAGGCGCCGGTCTTGGTGCCGATGGCGTCGGCATGGCGTGTACTTGTCGTGTGGCGATTTGAGGGGTATCTGGTCGGCTCCACGGCTTCAACCAGACGTATCAGTAGTTATCGTAGTCGGCCTATCCAAGTCGAGAGTCCGAATTCAGGCCGGTCGTAAATGGAAAAAGTCCACGGGAAATAACACTCAAAGTGCGCGAAATGCAAAAGTGAGTACCAAAAAGTAGCCCTGTGCGTAGCTCAACAGCTCGCTGATAAGGCGTGGTACTTTAAGAAGTCAACTGTTTAGAACTTCGGGTCCCAGATCCGAATACCAACAGGCGGGGCTGTTTCGTTCTTCTCGGGTAAGGGCGCGGCAGTCCGATCGATTAGACCGGCCGATACCGCAAAGGGTTGCCGGTATCGGGGCAAAGCGGGCACAAGCAAAGACCCACAACAGCCAGGAAGGTACCTTCTGGGACCTGCCTAGTCTAGTGAGCAACTGGCTGCCAAACTATCCGGTCAGCACTGGCTCCAGTCCGTGACGCTTCGGACGGCTGAGGATGACGTAGTACCGGCCAAATCGCCCGCCTGCGCCTGCCTGCCCAACGCGGCCTGCGCTTAACCGCCAATGTCCTTAACCGCTATCTGGCAGCCGCGCTAGAAAAACAAATGTGAAAAATCTTGATTCAGTCACCACGTTCGCGGTCTACGGCATCACGACACTCGACGTGCCACTAGATCTCCTCACGCCATGGCCGACATCGACGCGCATCTTGTCGATGCGGACGAGAACAGCGGTTTCGACCGTGTGCTGAAGGACGTGTTTGCCGGAACTTGTGGAGGCATAGGTAGGTCGTAGTGTCGCAGTGTCGCGATATGGGGTCGCTAACATCTAGCACAGGTGCTGAGTGGACAGCCCTTTGACACCACAAAAGTGCGCCTGCAGAGTGCGCCAGAGGGCACCTACTCAGGCACGCTCGATGTGGTGAAGAAGCTCATCAAGAACGAGGGCTTTGCTGGCTTCTACAAGGGCACTCTTACCCCGCTCATTGGAGTCGGAGCGTGTGTGTCGATCCAGTTTGGAGTCAACGAGTTCATGAAGCGGCACCTCACGTCGCACAACCAGCAAAAGGGACTCAAGGACACGCGTCTCACCAATGGCCAGTTCTACCTGTCGGGAGCTGCTGCTGGTCTTGCCAACGGTTTCCTAGCAGGACCCATTGAGCACATTCGTATCCGTCTTCAGACCCAAGGCGCAGGCCCACAGCTGTACAAGGGCCCTATCGACTGTATCAAGCAGATTGTCGCTGGTTCGGGTGTGTCTGGCTTGTTTCGCGGTATTGTGCCGACACTCATTCGTGAGGGACACGGAATGGGGTAAGCATGTCGTGAACGTTTGCGTACTCTTCTAACACAGTGCCTACTTCCTCACTTTTGAGGCCCTCGTCAAACATGACATGCACTCGAATGGCATCACGCGTTCAGACATCCCTGGCTGGCGCCTGTGCTCGTACGGTGCTCTGGCCGGCTACGGTGTAAGTGGAGTCTGTGTAGAACTAGGTGGTGGCTAACTCAGATGTGGACTACGGCGTACCCCGTCGATGTGATCAAGTCACGAATGCAAACAGATCAGCTCGACAAGTCGAAACAGCTGTACCGCAACTCCCTCGACTGCATCAAGCATATCTACAAGACGACTGGTATCCGAGGCTTCTTCCGTGGCTTCGCGCCGACAATGCTACGAGCTGCCCCAGTCAATGCGTGCACCTTCTACACCTTTGAGCTGACCATCCGGTACTTGGGTTGAGTAAACTTGGGTTGAGTGAGCTTGGGTTGAGTGAGCTTGGGTTGAGGAAGCTTGGGTCGAGGAAGCTTGGGTTGAGGAAGCTCGCTCTGGTTGCTTGGCGGTAAGTGCTGTCAAATCCACAATGGTTTGCTTGGTCTGCTTGAATGTACATTAGAACAACTACTTAGATGTGTCAAATCCATTAGTCTCGTTTAATCTCGTTGTCCTCGACCTCGAGTCGGCGCAAAAGGTAGTCCACCTCAACCTTCTTGGTCAGCGGAATGATACAGTCCCTGTAGATCTCCACAAGTGCCTCGGGCTTGATCTGGCCCTGGGCTCTTTGGCTGTAGCGGAGCGTGGGGTCGACTCCGTAGGTCTCGGCTTTGAGCGATAGGCGCTCGAGAATCTGCTGCTCCACAGCCGAGTTCGTGATGGCCTCGTCAATTCCCTTGGCGTCCTGGGCCCTGATGAGAGCCGTGTACTTCTCGCGCTCGGCACGGAACTTGGTCTCGGCCACAAACTTGCCAAAATGGACTCGCCGTGACACGGCCTGTAGCACGTCAATGTCGCACAGCGTGCAGCTGCCGACGTTCTCGGGCTGCTCTTCCTGCACTGGAGCCACGAGGGGGACGACCTTTTTGATGTAGTAGTCCTTGATGAGGTCATTGACATTAATCTCCTTTGAGTAAGCGGCGAGGACTGGTGGGTAGTCAATGGCCGGCAGAATTGGCTCCTCGATCTCGTTTGGGAAGTAGGCATGCTCGTCGGGAGCCTGGTAGCGGCGCACCTTTGCTGGGTTAGTAAGCTACAATCGAATCGCAGCAGTTGCTATATTCAGCCACTCACAATGAAGCTTCTCGTACTCGAGGAGCAAATAGTCGAGGAAACTGCCGTCAAAGTTTGGGACGGGAATCGCTCCGGGCGTGTACACCGACGGCATCGAGTAGAACTGCGCGCGCTCAATGAGATTGAACACTACTGTGTCCTCCATGCGCACAAGGCCATTGCGGATGTTGGTGAGGTCGAGCACCGTCTCGGGCTTGAGGAAATCCATGGTGAAGTGTAGGAAGCTAGCATGAAATCGTATCTGACTCTTTCATGTACAGACTGCGCGGCTGCCAGTACCCCGATGTGCACCTTGCAGCCCAGCAAGCACCCGTAATTCATAGTAAACGAGTATTCATGATTCATAGTAAACGAGTGTTCGTAACTCATAAATCAAGGATTGAATTTATAATTATAAATCAAGAAATGGGTTCATATTCAGTCATCAAAAGAGTGTATTCATAATTCATTAGCTTCAACGTGAATTCACGGTGTCGTGCTTCGTTTGTCATAGGTTATCAGAAGAGGAGTGCCATACGCTAGTAATAATCAGGCACCAGTGGACAGCTCAATTACTGGAGCTGCATCAAGTGGAGCTGCATCGAGTGGACTTGGAGCAACTGGAGGTATGACGCTCGAGGATCCGTCTGCAGTTGTGTCCTCTCTGATTGCTGCGTTTCGTTTGACGTCATGGTTGTCGTAATAGCCGCTGGCATTGCGCACAGCCAGAAACCGCGAGATGCGGTCCTCAGCTCCATTGCCGAGGTCGTAGTTGTGAACGGCACGCATCGTCTGCATCTCGGCAAGGAATGTTGCGTGCTCGGCACGGACCCGGTTCTTCTCGGCGAGGCGGAAGATGGCCGTCAGCTGTAGCGTTGCTACGAGGCCAACGCCTATGCAAACAAGAATCACCATCTTGCCTCTGTTTTCTTTGAGTCTCTGCTGGAAGTCGGCGTCGCTACGCCGACGGTCTGCGTCCTCCTCATAGCCCTCGTAGAACCCGCGTCCATAGAACGGGTCGCTGTACGTCGAGGCAGTACTCGTGGTGCGGTACATCTGCCGACTGCGACGGTTCAATGCGCTGGCGGAGCTGGTGTCGTAGGCGCGCCGCTTCGTGTCGTCTCGCAGAATGCTGTATGCTTCAACGAGCTTCTTGAACCGGTCCTGCCGGATCTCGAGACCCATCGAGTCGTGCCCGGCTCCATCAGGATGATACACCTTAGCCATCCTGTAGTATCTCTCCTGGACCATCTGTTTGTCGAACTTGGCCGGCGAGATGCCAAAAATCTCGTATGGAGATGGACTGCTAGCTGTAGGCCAGCTGGGCAGCTCGGGGCCAGTGGCCGTCGATAGCACGCGTTTGCCCCGGCCCACAACCGGGTTCACCATCCAACACACACATGTCCTTGTCAGTGAAGCCACTGGGCCTCCTCGCCGCATCTCTCTTCCCAACACTCCATTCATCTTCCCATCCCGTGGAAATCTAATGGGAAGTTGCGATAAGTAATAGCCGTTTGGATTGGGGTTCGCGGAACTCTAATGCCCCAAACGGCGGTACCAGGCGACACCAAGCGACTTCACTTAATCAGCGAGGCAACACAGAGATAAAGGATATCTTGGATGATTGATCCGAAGCTGTCTACTTATATCTTGCACTGATTAACTGCCATTATTAGGTTTCGCACTTCTCACACTTCTCACACTTCTCACTACTGCCATCCTTTACAACCATGCTGTTTGGTGCGCAGTACGCCTTATAGTCTCAACACTTCACAGTCTCAACACTTCACCGGATGTCTACATAATCGATAGTCTCATCTCATAAATCCTTTACACCTGAATACTTCCTGTTCCGTATTCGTCTACGCTCTTCCTTTTACCCCATAATGGCGACCGGCCCTAACTTACTGTGTGGGACATGCAGGGTCCAGTTCAGGGGTAAATGGTACGCTCGCGATGTCCCAATCCTAACTGCTACCTAGTGCTACCTGCACACAGCTCCACAGCGTCACCCAGATCTGCCGGTGTATTGTAGAACTATTTGTACAATGGAAGACCCGTCACACCTCAGTGTTACGCTGCCCGCTTCTCTGCTCGTGTCGCGCGTGTGCTACCGCCAGGTGGGGTTCATCATTGACAACCACTACAAGCTGGTCAGGGTCGTGGGAAGCGGCACTTATGGTACCGTCTGTGCCGCCGAGGTCAAGGATAGCGACAGTGGAGCCCTCATCGCCATTAAGAAGGTGTCGAAAATCCTCAGCAACGGCGTCCTTGTCCGTCGGGCGTATCGGGAGCTTCGCCTCATGAAGCACTTTCGTGGCCACAAAAACGTGATACACTAAACATCCCTCTGCTCACCTTCTAACATCAGATCATCTCGCTCATTGACGTCGACTATGTGACTCTCGATCCGTTTGCGGGCCTCTACTGCTACCAGGGTGAGTACGACTGTTGCCACCGTCACCCCTCTAACCAGAATTCATGGACCACGACCTGGCCGGCATCATCCAGGGCGCCGTCGATTTCACTGAGATCCATGTCGTGCACTTTGTCTATCAGATTCTCTGCGGTGTCAAGTATATTCACTCTGCCGGTGTTATCCACCGTGACATCAAGCCCAGCAACGTGCTTGTCAACCGCCACGGAGAAGTCAAGATCTGCGACTTTGGTCTCGCCCGCGGCTCTTCGAACCTCAACGCCAAGGTGGACAAGATGACGTCGTACGTGGCTACCCGCTGGTACCGCGCTCCAGAGCTCATTCTCTCCAACGACCAGTACACTACCGCAAGTATGTTTCGCTTTCTTTCTAGCTGCGCTTGTTTGTGCTGGCTGCTTTGTCCTAGCTTTTGTACTAACCCAGTCGACCTGTGGAGCGTTGGATGTATTGCGTGCGAGCTGCTGGGCCGCAAGCCCGTGTTCCGAGGAGCAAACTATGTCGACCAGTTGGCCCGTATTATGTCGGTTCTGGGCCTTCCACCCCGCGCTTGGGTTGTCGAGTCTGTTGGAAAGGAGGTGAGTACAAAATCTTGGATTAAATGGCTACTGACAAAAGGCATGGGCCTGCGTAGAGCAGCTTTACGGCACCTATAACCAGACGTCGTTCCTTAAGCTTTACCCGAAGGCGAGCGATACGATCCTTAACCTGGTTACACTTCTGCTCAACTACGTGCCATACCAGCGTGTTACGGCCCTTGAGGCTCTTGACCACCCTCTGTTCGCTGCCATTCGCATGCCCGTCAACGAGCCTGTGTGCACCAGTCCGTTCGAGTTCACGTTTGAGCAGCTCGGAACCGCTGATGTTCTCGGTAAGTGCAAACACCAGGATGACCTCCGCTTCTAACCAGATGCTCTTGTGAAGGAGGTTCAACACTTCCGTTCGGATGTGAGAGCCCATCAGTAGTCTATCCCCCCTGATGCCCGATAAAGCACGCAGCCCTGATAGGAAGCTACCCTTTCCAGATCAATTGTCACGTGCTTGGCCTAATTGTCCTATATATACGGATCCAGGGGTCCTAGAGTGAATCCTTTTTTATCTTTTACTTTGAATTACTCCAAGTCTCCATTCGAGTTTAGTCCACAGCTTCCTCCATCAAGAGCTTCCTCTACCCGCTAAGACGCATAGGACGACCCTGGTAACAGGCTGATCCATGATACGCCGCGCATACTTGTAGTTAACCCGCCCCACACTCCTGCTTCTCAAGATATGCTAGACTGACGAGATGGGCTCGCAGTTATCGCTCATTGCGCCCACGAGTGCCGTCGCAATTGATGCGTATGTGGCGGAGCTGCAGAATATCCAGTATGAGGGCAGCATGGGCAACGCGCGCTTTCTGCGCACTCTCAAGGGCCAGCACGCTGAAGGCCTCGTCGTAATCAAGGTGTTCATCAAACCGTCGGGCATGGATCTATCTATCATTGCTAAAACGCTACAGGGTGAGTTGTTGTGACTAGTAGGGAATCCTGAAGCCTGTACACGAGTTTGGCACAATGTGGAAATCATGGCTAACGCAGAACAAAAGAAGAGACTCACTGATACGCCCAACGTCGTGTCCTACACGCGAGTTCTCGAAACAGAGCGAGCTGGGTACCTTGTGCGCCAACAGCTCAAGTACAGTCTATACGACAGGATCAGCACTCGACCATTTCTCGAAAACGTGGAGAAGCTGTGGATCACCTTCCAATTGCTCCTTGCTGTTCGCAGGTGCCACCATATCAAGGTATACCACGGAGATATCAAGTCGGAGAACGTGCTGGTCACTTCATGGAACTGGGTCTACCTCAGCGACTTTGCTCCCTTCAAGCCCGTATACCTTCCAGAGGATGATCCGTCACAGTTCTCCTTCTACTTTGACACATCACAGCGACGCTCGTGCTATGTCGCCCCCGAGCGCTTCCTGGCCCAGGGAGAGAAAAAGGATGGCGTTCTCACTGAAGCTATGGATATCTTTTCCCTTGGATGTGTCATAGCGGAGCTCTTCCTGGAGGGCTCTTCGATTTTCTCGCTGGCCGAGCTCTTTAAGTACAAGAAGCACGAGTACACACCACCCTTGGATGGTATCGATGATCCCTCCGTGCGCAGCCTTGTCAATAGCATGACGAGTCTCAACCCAGCAGACCGTCTATCGGCCGACCAGTATCTGTCGGAATGGTAAGGAGCTTTGCTGTATTGAACAGTTACTAACATAGGCGCAATAGGGCATTCCCCGACTACTTCTACTATCTGCATGGCTTTATCAACGACCTCACTAACCCCATGGAACAACCGGGTATCTCTACGGATCGACTCAAACAGCTGGAGTCGGATAGGCGTATTGAAGCCATCTGGAAGCACTACGGCACCATCTCCTCGGAACTCGGTATCAGCGTGTCCCGAGGACCTGACACGGATACGCCGCAACCTTCAGAGCTTCATGCTGAGAATGTTACTGATTCTATTGTTCCAGTATGTCTCGACCTTCCCGGTATGAAGCATTGGATCCCTGAAAAGCGGAAGACCGTTCCAGGTGACAGCGATGGTGCTCTGATGGTAGTGTCCCTTGTGTGCTCTGCCATTCGCAACGCTTCAAGAGCCACATCTAAGGTTAAAGCATGCGACTTGCTGCTGGCCCTAGGAGAAAGTATCCACGATGAAGCCAAGCTTGACCGTTGCTTGCCCCACCTCATGGTGCTCCTAGATGACTACTCTGAGATCGTTCAGGTAGCAGCCCTACGCAGCTTGACACATCTGCTAAGTCTGGTCAGTGCAATCACTCCGCTCAACGGCAACATCTTCCCCGACTATATCCTCCCACGGTTAACCTTGCTGTTGAACAAATCGTCTCCTCTCGTGCGTTCAGCCTATGCAGCATGTCTGCCCACTATTGCTCAGACTGCTGCCTCATTTCTAGAAATGGGTCAAATCCTGAAGACAACTGGTATTGTGACCGGTGAAGATCCCGATACTGAGAACGGTTTTACCGGTGAAGAGGCAACGTTTGATATCCTAAAGCAAGACCTCTCGCTGGTTCTCGAAGAGCACGCGCGCGTTCTCCTGACAGACAGCGATCCAAACATCCGCCGAGCACTTCTTCGCAACATAACTCCGCTCTGCATCTTCTTTGGCAAGCAGAAGACAAACGATGTCATCCTCAGTCATGCCATCACGTACCTCAACGACAATAACCCCCAATTGCGGATGCAGCTGTTCGATGCTCTTATTGGTATGGCGCCCTATGTTGGTGCTGTCAGTCTGCGAGAGTACGTTATCTCCCTCATGATGCAGAGTTTGTCTGATAATGAGGAACTTGTCGTTTACAAAGTCGTCGAGGCTTTCACAGCACTTTCCGAGCTCGGGCTATTGGATATGGAGTATATCTGGGAGCTGTTGCGTGCTTGTGTCAAATTCATGATCCATCCCAACACGTGGATTCGTAACGCGACATTCGGTCTATTTGCATCTACCACGAGATGGATGTCACCATCTCAGGTCTATTGCATGTTTCTTCCCATTGTCCGGCCGTTCATGGCGTGTGATATTAACGACATTTCGGCGTCTAACCTTATGATCAACGCCATTGCGCCGCTGTCCCGCGATATCTATAACCTTACAATACTGTGGGCTACGCAGGCTAAGAAAACATACTTCTGGAAAGTTGAAAACCCCAAGCAGAACGGCAACGCTGCCAAAACCATCGATCTGACTTCGAAGCAGTACCAGTATGCAGCACATGAGAAGATTGGTTTGCGGTCTGCCGAGGATGAACGATGGGTCGCTCGCCTACGCGAGATTGGTCTCAAGGATGAAAATTTGTGGATGCTAGGCGTATACAGAGAGTACATCTACGGTGCGTTCCGCTCTCGTCAACGCCGAGACTCCCAGATGATTAATGCAGTCGAAGGACTCGTGCGTGTGCGTGACCTCAACGTCATTCCGGAAACAATATCGTTTGACCCGAGCGCTGAGGATAGTTTTACTGATCTTGCCGCGAGGTCGAGTGATTCCGTCAAGTCTACTATGGGACATGGTGTTTCTTCTTCTGTCGATTCGGCACAGATTGAAAGCGCGCATGTTGAGGCCACGCATCTGCTTGCCGCTGACAGTTCTGACAGTACCAACCTGAACAAGTGGAAGGGACTTATCATGGCACACCCAGTCACCGCCACAGTTCTCACAGATGTGTATGGTGAGGTCGGTGGTAGACATCAGCACGGAGATCCGAGGTACTTCAGCGGTCTGAAGTACTCGAGCTACGAGGGGGACGACCCCTACATCTGGAAAATGATTCGAAGTGTCAGTTTGAAGTCAGTGGCCCACGACCAGTCGGAATTTGGTGCTCGATGTGTTCCTATAACACGTTCGAAACCCTCGGCTTCGTCGCGACGTAAGCGGGGAAAGCCTGTCGGATTTCTGGTGGCGAGCTTTGAGGAGCACAGCGGAGCTGTCAATTGTATTGCTGTGGCACCTGATCATAAGTTCTTTGTTACGGGTTCTGACGACTGTACGATCAAGGTGTGGGATTGCTTCCGCCTTGAGAAGAACGTTATAAACCGTGCCGTACAGACGTTTGACTTCGGTCAGGGCTCAGCTGTAAAGAGTATCTGCTTTGTGGGAAATACCTACACGTTTGCATGCGCTTCGAGTGACGGGATCATTCGGATCATTCGTGCCGAGGTCGTGGGTGAGAAGGCAAGCGCAGGACCCAAGTATCGTCCCTTAACCGTTCTATTCACCCTCAATACTGGCGAGTCGGATCATGCTGTGGCTATGGAATGCGTAACTGTCAAAGAGCAGATTCTTCTCTATGTTTTAACAAATGGGTCAAGAGTCGTTGTGTTTGACCTCGTGACAAAAGAACAAGTGACGGTGTTGGAGAACCCGTACAAGCATGGAGTTCCAACCTGCTTTGTTATCAGCAAAGACAAGTCGTGGCTTTTGTTGGGTACGAGTGCGGGAATTCTTGATCTATGGGACATTCGTTTCAATGTTCATGTGCAAGCATGGGGCTTTGGCGACGGTCGACCGATTTCAAGCATTTGTCTGCATCCGAACCTGAAAAAGGACGGCAACTGGGTCTGTGTTACAGGAGGAACGGCACTCCCCGAGGTGACGGTTTGGGACGTGGAATCAAAGGAATGTCGTGAAGTATTCCAGGCGTGGGGCGCAAGCAGCGGAGGTACTTTCGAGCATCATCGGTACAAGGCGGTCAGCGTTGACAATGCATCAGATGTCAAGGACACCTCGTCGTCATTGTCCAAATTACTCGAAACGCTCAATCTGAGCGATGCGCCAGAAGGCCGGCGCAAAAGGATATCTCGGGAGAGCCTTCGCTGTGTCGTGACGGGTGTTGACTTTGACACCCCACCGACAGAGCCAAAGCACGCATTCATGGTAACGGGTGGATCAGACCATCTTATCCGGTACTGGGATCTTACGACAGCGGAGATGTCGGCAATTGTCAGTGGACTCAAGTCGAACTCGGGGTACCAGCCGTCATATGCCATTTCCTACCCAACTCTGCAGACACGTCTTGTTACCGAGAAGCTGGTTTCAGGGGCGGCCAAGGGCGGTCATGGTGCTCTGGCCAAATCAAAGAACACTCTTGGACCGCGATCGGCCGTCATGGTTGCAGAGCTAACGGATGTGGTGCGTAACCACCAGGCGGCTGTATCGGCTCTGGCGGTACTTCGTCGGCCCTATGACATGGTCGTTTCTGCCGACCAGGCCGGCACCATAAAGGTGTATATGTGACTATATACCACTAATGAGCTTAATGATAATGAGCATATTTATTCAAGTAGTCCGATTACCTTAGCTTCATAGTACGACCAGCTTCCACGGCCAGCCTCGTGCGGCAGCGCGTAACTTCATTTAAATGTCGCTCCCAGGGTTCACGCGTGCTGCAATCAACGTCCGGGATGTCGGGTGGACGGCCCCAGCATACCAACATCTCGCGGCGGCTGTCGACGAATCGACGGCCCAATGCCAGCAACCTGGCTGCACAAACATTCAACCTCGATCGTGAGTTTTGCTTCCTTTCAATTGCTCTGACTAACCAAGGCCTGCTCGACGAGGTCAGTGTGCACTTTCGGGACCTGCTGTCCGACACTTCGAACACGCTACAGACTGCGCTGGATCTCATGGACACGAGCTCCATTGGAAAGGCCAAGTACCACTCTGAGTACGACAATCTTAAGAAAGACCTGCAAACGTCGCTCAAGAGCTACGTGGATAGTGAGTATTGAGCACAATCAACCTGAATCCAGCTAACAAGACAACTACGAGGGGTTCAACAGCTCTATCGGTTCGTACCGCAAGGTCGTGCAGAGCGTGTCGGAATCACAAAATGGCATCAATGCCGCCAAGGAACTCATCGTCAAGGCGCGCGGGGACCTGGCGACGCGGCGGCCTATCCTGAAGGAACTGCGCGCCGCCTCGTTGCGGTACGAGAACATGATTCAGATTCTCGACCTCATTGAAGAGCTCCGCATTGTTCCCGACAAGCTGGAGCTTGAAATCGCCCAGAAACAGTTCCTCGTCGCGTACCAGACCTTGTCGGGCGCGCTTCGAACTGCCGACAACGAGGATCTCGCTCTAGTGGGTGGGCTTCAGACTCTGCAATCGTATCTGTCTACTCAGGAGTCATCCCTATTCTCCATTTTGGTTGAAGAGCTGTGCAACCACCTGTACCTCAAATCCCCGTACTGCGACAACCGATGGAGTGCCTACTCGCGAGGCAGCCAGGAGTTCAATAGCATGGAACAGCTCATCGAGGACAAGGCGCGCATCGACATCAGCGAAGAGTCGTGGTCATTTTCTGGATCTGCACAGCTGGAGGACTTTCTGAACAGCTTTGACAAGTACCGACCTCTCACGACCGACGATCGCGTCAGCGAGGAGAACTCATTCAAGTACATTCGACTCATTGTGGAGACGTTAGGCAGCATGAACCGCCTTCCCTCTGCATTTGACGCTCTTCTTCAGCGACTCAACTCTGAGCTGGCCAAAGTCATTGACAAGACTGTCGAGGAAATCCGAGACTCGTCACCGAAGTCGGCTCTTCATGACATTGACGCTTCAGCTGCTCCGTCTAATCTGTTTGAAGATTATGAAAAGTCGAATCAGGATGTGCAACTGTCGATTCTAACTAACTTGGCTGGTACGCTCTTTTCCAAATTCATTGCAGTTCTACAGGGACATCGGGTCGTCTACGAAGTTGTACAGGGTATTTCGACACGCCTGACAGGCTCGCAAGATCAGGGTCTGCTGGACTACGACTATTTCGGTGCCTTTAAGGCCGTTGAATCGGAGATAAAATCTCTCCTTACCAGCTACATCTGCGTCAAGAAGGCGCCTGCATCGGGACGCACGGTCAAGTCTCCCGTCCCGCTGAAAAAGACAGCTTCGGTGCGCTCGAGCAAAAAAGTCATCTTCAAGTTCAGCTCATCTGCGTCAAACGACGAAGAACTCGCAGAACAGTACGACCTGCTGAAGAAGAAACTCGAAGCAACTGTGCCTGGACTGGTCACTACGACTGGTGCAGGCAATAATCGCGATCCCTATGCGAAGTCGGGATCGAGCGCTTCTCACACACTTTTGGTGAAGCCAAACGTCCTCAACATCAGGGCACTTTTGGAACCTACAGTTGTCTTCCTTCAGCGAGCGAAGTCAATACAGCCATACAGCGAACGTCGCCTATCTCGCAACGCAGATCTTTTTCTCGATGAGTTCTTAGCCAACTCATTTCTACCACAACTGGAGGATTCACTGAGATCCTCGTTTTTGGAGATTATGATGGATTCGCAGGCGTTTGACGCAGATCCCCAATGGTCTAAGCTGTCGAAACGGCCGATCCTGCGTTGTGCATCGTCCTCCGTCAAACTGCTGCGTATGGCATGCAAGTTGCTCAACACTGGCTTCATCTATCGTGAGAAGTACGCTACTCTTGTTATTTCTGCCATCCACTGGCTTTACGAATATTTTCTGGGCAGGTACAATGAGATCATGGACATACCAGCGGAAGGACCGGCAGGAGCCAAAAAGAAGGCTGCTGCTACGCTTCTCAGTGACGAGGCCCTTTCTGCTTGCTCAAGCGGAATCCTGCACTCTCCCAGCAACTCGGGCGAGAGCATTGAGAGTGTCGCTCAGGAGTCGACAGTGTTTGTTGGGATGAGGCAGAGTCAGCGCGGTTCCAATCCCGAGATTCGTCAGGGCGATCTCCTTGAAATCCCAAACTACAACTCGGTCTGCCTAATGATAACGAGCTTGCGATGGGTGTGTATAAAACTCACCAGCATGCGCAAAGTAAGCGAGGTGGAGACCGCCGAAACTTCGGAGTCTGCTGATTCACACTCGAATCTCAAGGCGCGCATGAAGAAGCGATGGACGCTAGTTGAGGCGACCCATGCGACTAAGCAAGCTATGGATGAGTCTGAGTATCTCTCGTTGGCCGGCAAGTCGGCCGAGGACTTTGACAAGGCTGTAGAAAACCTCGTGAAGCTGGCAGAAACATGCATCATCACACTCCGGTATGACCTGCGGTGCCGGTGTGTTTATCTCATCGACCGTACGATGCTCGATGGCGATTACAACTTGGATATTGACATGGAGGAGCGAGATTCGTATATAGGAGTTTTGGATTCGAACATCATGGCGTGCGACGAAGCATTGAGTCAGATCCTCGTGCCTCGCGACAAGGAGTACATCATCAGAGGGTTGCCGAAGCTCCTCAACGAACAGCTTATCTACGCTGCCGACAGTCTCAAGCTCATTAATCAGAACGGTCTCAAGAAGATGTACCGCAACATTCTCATTTTACAGCAAATGCTCAAGTCTATTTCGGTAGACCCACGCGACGTTGACTTTGCTCGTGCTGTCTCGTTTTACGAGCACCTCGAGCATAGTCCAGCAGCGCTGATGGAGTCTATAAAGCAGCCCGAGCGAACTCTTGGCTATGACGAGTACAAGATCCTCATCAAGCTCATCTACCAGGAGATTATCTACAAGCACGAGCAAGCCCATCGACGCGAGGCCGCTACTGCTGCACGGAACGCCATGCACGACCACCTCATCGAGGTGCACAACATGTTTTGGAGCTCCGACTCGATCGCTGCCCGTTGAGTGGAATGAATTCAGTTTTGATCTATGCCGGCTGTTAAGAGTCTTGTGATTTTGTACTTCACGGTACTACTTCAAGACATGATTCCAGGTAGCGGGTATCCAGCAGGTCTAGGAGGCCGTTACGAGGGAAACTGTTACAAATATGTTGCGTGGAAGAATGAATTGATAGCTTCTAGTTAAATCATAACTTAGACAAAAATGCTCTGCGTGGGCGTCGAAAGGCGATGGCGCGGCTGGCCTAATCACCATCATCGCGAATGGTACGCGCGTGAGTAAGGCCTTGCCTACGCCATGGCACCAGTCGAGCCCGAGGTTATTGTACTTGGGTCTGAGAGCGATGTTCCTGACTCCGAGAGGTCTGTGATTGTCATTGAAGATAGCAGCGTCATCCGAGGAGGAACCACACCTCAGAATGCATATCCACAGTCGTCTCCTCTTGAAGTGAGGCATCGTAAGTTGAGGTCGAGCTCGCGGACAAGAGGTCCAACCGCGGTCGCTTCAAGCTCTCCTCTGTTTGTACGAAGCGACTCGTCGGTTCGTGCAAGTCCCCTGCCGCCAAGTAGCCCTGTCAGGCCTGCTTCGACAAGGACTGCCACACCAGATTCCACATATCTTCGTCCACGGATACCACGACAGTCAACTCAGACTCCGGTGCGGTCGGCATATCTGTCGAGCGACACAACGAACCCGTTTGCGGACTCGGATCGGTCGATAGGCAGGTCATCCGCCAAACGCAGGCGTCGCGTTGAGGTGAGCTCGCCGTTTCCTGCCAAGAGCTTTGATCTGTCCTCATCGCCTGCTGGTCGAGGCAGAAGTTTTCTGTTTGGCGACGTAAGTTAATGACAGTCGTTTGTGGCATACTAACGAAGAAAGCATTGCCTCGGCTCGAACGAGTGGAAGATAGTATTGAGTCTACAGATGTGTCTTTTCGTGGCACTTCGAAGAGGAACAGCAAGTCGAGCCCATCAACTAAGCGCTCGCTAGCAGCGGACGTCTCTGAGGAATCCACGAAAGAGCGAGCTGCTCCAAAGAGGACGGCCGACAAAAGCGGCGCATCGCGACAGGAGCGCGAGGAAGCAAAGAAGCTTGCAGCACAGGCGCGCAAGGAAGCCAAGGAGCTGGCCGAGGAGGAAAAGCGACAACGCAAGGTCGTCGACGGCGTCAATAAGAGAAAGGCAAGCCGGGCGGACTATGCGGGAGAGATGATTGTGGAGTTACACTCTAGTATTTATTCAGGGGACCTCGGCGAGAAGCTCAGAGAGTTGCTCGGTGCCGTGGGAACGCAGATCCGGCAGCTGTCGCTGGTCGACACTGAGTTGGGCGTGATCCAGTTCAAGCGGGATCAATCATGCGAATACGACGCGGACGAGGATATGTACGTTCCCATTGAGCACCGGATTGTTCAAGAACCGACGGCAGTGGTGTACATTCAGGGAGCAGGCTATGTGGGTTTGCTGGAGGCCGATGCGCTCGCGGAGCATGTCTCAAGTATCCGCCAACTGCTTCCTGGACAGCGCATCATCTACGTTATTGAAGGTCTCCACGCACACGTCCGCAAGCTCGAAACGATCCGCAACCGAGCAATCACAGGCCGTGTGCGCGAGTTGATGGGCGAGAAGACCCGGAAGCAGCCTGCATCAGCCACGGCAGCAGCAACCGTTACACTCGAGAGTCGACAGATATTCAAGTCTCTACTCGATCTGGAGCTGCTGTACCACCTCTTCGTCATTCACACTAAGGACTCGGCGGATTCGGCCGATTGTGTGTATGGGCTGACGGTTGACATTGCGGCCAGCCACTACAAGACACGGGAGCTGCAGTCCAGTGAGGCGCTCGACATCATTGGCAGCGTCAAGTCTGGTACGACACCACAGGACACGCTCGCCAAGTCGCTGGGTCACATCAAGTACGTCACCCCCAATATCTCCGAAGCGGTGGCCGGAGTATACAAAAACATGCATGGGTTGCTAGCCACCATCGACAAGCAAGGGGTGCAAGCGCTGGACGCGATTCGCAAGGAGACTGGATCGAGTTCCACGAAAGTAGTGGGATCCGCGCTGGCAACTGCCATCCACACTGTGCTCACGAGTAGCGATCCCGACCAGTACCTTGCATTCTAGGCGATCGGTGTGGGGGAGATGGAGCATCGATCAGATCTCAGGAACCGATGCTAGCGACCATGTGTAGCATTAGTACGAATACGATTAGTGAAACGGCGGCTTGAAAGTACATGCGTGACTAGATCTATGTGGCATGAGACTTCCAGAAAGTGCTGCAGTAACAGGTCTTTTTGTTCATTGTATTAGAATGGTTACCTCATTAATATGCACCTTCCTAAAACGGGAATCAATATAAGCGCATTGGGTCCACCGGGAGGTTGTCAACAGCACGGGCGCACAGCGCAGCGCGCCGGCCTTGACTATTGTTAGGCGGACAGCCGAGCCCGCAGGGTGGCAGTGGCTGCATACACGCACCGAAAATGGCTGGATCTCGCTTTTTTTGCGGGGTGGCTGGAGATCTACGTCCGGAGCTGCAGCCGCACTAGCCTGCATCGAGCACGCATGCACCTCGAAGCGAACCTTGACGAGTCTGCCATTTCATTTTCGCCTAGTGAACCAAGACCGAGAGCCGCAAATTGAGTTCCCGAGTGGCCCGGGTGGGTTCGGTTACGAGCAGCATCGTGCCGTGACGCCTCGAGGCGCCTGGCATGGTTGCCGTTTAGAGTTGACATGTACATAACGGGTGCACGGCTGATGTCTGAGATCCATTTCTGACGGTCCTAAACATGGACCGTAGAGGCCTCGACTTCGCTAAACTGTGGTACGACACTATTATCGCCACAACTGTCCAGATGACCCTGACGACAGCCTAGCGCGGAGATCGGCCGTCATGGCGTCCCAGGGTCTCGTCATGCTCGCCGGCGGCATATCCACATCTGCAGGATACCGGCCAGCCACCAGCCACGTACCCGACCATGCGGTGCATCACAGCACTGCCGGGCGTCTCGGGAGACGTCGTACTCGAGTGTAGATCGTGTCCTTTGTGTTGTAAATAGCAATTCTTGCTCGGCAATCCCTTTCGGCTATAAAGGATCGGGCGTCCCCCAGTCATTCCAGGATCCAGCTCGACTCCGTATATAGTTTCTCGTCACTCGTTATTGTGGTTCGTCCACACCCCGTCATTCGCTCTTTAGTTTAGTCTTATATAGCTGTCACTCTTTTCTCACCCAGACTCGGCCATGCTCGCGTTTTCGGCTCTGTTGCTGCTCGCAGCCACCCGGGCCGTCTCCGCCTTCTCGGCTTCGGCTGACAACAACGTTGCCATTTACTGGGGTCAGAACTCGGCCGGTGGCCAGGATACCCAGGAACGACTCTCGTTCTACTGCCAGGATGACTCGGCCGATATCCTCGTGCTGTCCTTCCTTACCGTTTTCTTCGGGACAGACAACCTCCCCGAGGTCAACTTCGCTGGTGCCTGCTCGCCCACTGATGTATTTCCAGGTTCACAGCTGAGCCAGTGCTCCCAGATTGGCCAGGACATTCAGACGTGCCAGGCCAATGGTAAGAAGATCTTGCTGTCCCTCGGTGGTGCTGTCGGTCAGTACGGTTTTACCGATGACAGTCAGGCAGAGTCGTTCGCCGATCAGCTGTGGGATCTGTTTGGTGCTGGCACCTTTGACACCCGTCCCTTTGGCGAGTCCATCATTGATGGATTCGATTTCGACATTGAGAACGGGCAGACCGCCGGTTACGTTGCGTTTGCCAACCAGCTGCGCAGCCACTTCGATTCCGACTCGTCCAAGACGTACTACCTCAGTGCTGCTCCGCAGTGCCCTCTGCCTGACTTCAACCTCAATGGCGCCCTTGTTGGTGCTGATTTCGACTTCATCTTTGTCCAGTTCTACAACAACTTCTGTGGTATGCAAACTTGGGAAGCCAACGACGCCAACCCGAACTTCAACTTTGGCGACTGGGACAATTTCGTCAAGACCCAGGCGCACAACCCGGACGCCAAGGTGTTCCTGGGTGTTCCTGCCTCTCCCACTGCTGCTGGTTCTGGTTTCCAGCCCATTAGCGTTGTGTCCCAGGCTGCCTCGTTCCTGCAGTCGTCGTTCAGTACTTTTGGTGGCATCATGATGTGGGATGCCTCGCAGGCCTGGAACAACGTTGTCAGCGGTGTCAACTTTGCCCAGGGTGCCAAGGCGGCTCTTGGTGGAGGATCATCTCCTGCTGCTCCCGAATCTTCTGCTGCTCCTGCTGCTCCTGAGTCCTCTGCTCCCGCGCCCGTTGCTCCTGAGTCCTCTGCTGCTCCTGAATCATCTGCTGCTCCTGAATCATCTGCTGCTCCTGTGTCTTCTGCTGCTCCTGTTGCACCCGTTTCCTCTGCTGAGCCAGTTACGAGCTCGTCGTCTTCAACCTCGTCGACCTCCACTTCTACCTCGTCTTCAACCTCGTCAACGTCCACTCTGGCTGTTGTGGAGCCGACCTCCAGCCCAGTCGTGAGCACATCTGAAGCTGTCCCAACCTCATCAATTGTAACTGAGGCTCCGACCTCGAGCTCAATTGAGTCTTCTGCGGTTGAGACGACGTCTACCTCGTCGATATTGTCGTCCGAGGCCCCTGAGGCTACTTCGAGCCCAATTGAGGAGCCGACCACTTCTTCCTCGTCCTCCTCTACTTCGTCCTCCACTTCCTCGTCTTCTTCCACGCCAGTTGAAGTCGCCGCTTCGACCACCAGCTCGAGCATCTCGACTTCAATTGAGGCCGTTGCAACTTCAGCACCCACTCTCACAAGTGCCGAGCAGACTTCCAAGGCTGTGGAGACATCGACGTGGAGCCCCAGTCCGGTGGCTTCGTCCGAGGAGCCCGCGGCTCCTGCCGTTCCACAGACGAGCGCCCTGCCCGAGGATACCCTTGAGTTCATCACAACCAACGGAGTTGTGCTGGCTGTTGTGACCCACTTCATTCCCGATGTGTGGCTCACCAGAACCATCACCTCGACCACCGGCACGACGACCATCACCACCACACTGCCTGGTCAGACGTCTGCCACTATTGTCACCGAGGCGCTGGGCCTGTAACCTGACCTGTAATCTGGCTGTAATCTGGCTGTAATCTGGCTAGAATATGGCCTGTAATCATGGTCATGGCTTTTGCCTTTACTCTGGGGTGCCTTATTTAATTATTCTTCTCAATTGATTGTTATATAAACTGTCTGTAGGCCTACGCCCTAGTTACTACTGCCTTATGCCTGGTGCTTAGAGGATCTTGGCCTTGGTGTTAAGGTAAGCGGGGGCCTGCGTGGTGACGGTGGAGTCGGCCTCGATAGCAGCGATCTCGGGGTGGTCGGCCAAAACACTGGCATGGTCATCGGGGACATCGGCGGTGAAGCCCTTGAACAGAGTGTGGTGGTGCTTGATTTCGCCACCAGCAGCCTTGACCTGGTCGATAACCTTGTTGAGCTCGAGCTCGTTGACGGTGTCCTTGAAGCGAACCTTTAGTTAGCACGGTTGTGTGGATCAGACAAGGCACTCACGATGTAAGACTTGGAACCCATGATTGAATGTATAAATGGAATATGTAGAAGAGAGCAATTGAGCAAACGGGCTTGCAACAACACCAGATGTATGGCGTTTGGTGCCGTGCGTGGCGGCTTATCGGGGTAGGGCACGGCAGCGTTATCGGTGCTTCGTGCGCTGGGTTATCACGCGTTAATCAGGTGTCAGGCTACACGGTCTACACTGAACGGTCTACACTGCACGGTCTACAGTCCAATCTACAGGTATATAATCTACATGTGGTTGGAGAAAAGCTGTTGGATTGTGTCTAGGCAACTATCAATAGTTAAAGGGATGGTCGCTTCTATTAGTACTTTTGCTACTGTGGCTGGTCACTACTTGGGACACTTGAATAGCGTGTGTAACTGAGGTGGCTGGGTGTCTTGAACGCCATGCAAAGCTGCAACGGCACTGCCAGACAAAGGCCCGCAGACAAAGACCCCCACTCGCCTGGAACAATCCTGCAGCGGTCTATACAGATCCCGTTTGGTTCCAACAACCACCCACCTGTCATCTTCCTTTAGGCGTTAGGCCGACGCACTAGCACTAGCGCGAAGACACAACACTAACCACGCAGTGAAGTTTCTTCACTCATAAACACTAAGTGATCAAGATCTAACTGCGTGCTTGATCCAGCTAGCTGTTGTATATTTCGGTATTATATCGCTATTATATTTCGCTACCTTCACTGCTCTCTCGATATCTGATACCTCCGCACTACCACCTAACCTCGACGTTGCATCTGCAGCCAATCCGCTAATCCGTGCTCCGTGGGGTGCTTGCGCGCAAAAAATTAACTCCGTTCTTACCGTGCATTCTTCATTCCTCAGATCCTGCTTGCTCATGTGACTTGGTTTTGACTTGTAACTTTACCTTGAATCTTGTATCTTGTACTCTTGTACTCTGTACTTTACTTGACTCGTTGAGTCCCTTCTGTACTTTACAGTAGGACCCACCGCTTACGCCTACACCGTTGTCCTGCCGACGCCATGGATCCGGCTGGCTGTACCCCACAGCGAGGCTGCCGGCTCCAGGTCAACAGCGACCTCACCAGAACCCCGCTCATCGGCCCCAGCTCGCCATGGTCTGCTTCGTCGTCACCCACCCAGCCTGAGTCGCCCGTGACTCCCCGCACCGGCGCCCCTGCCGATGCCGTCATCCTCTCGCCAGACGACCATGCCGCCCGCCTCCACAGGACGCTGTGGTCTCGAGATGCTCGAGATGAGCCCAACAAAACTTACTCGAGTCCTCCCCGTCTCGACGTCTCTTCGTCCACGCGGACGCCCAAAATATTCTCTGGAACGCTGACGCTGGGACGCGACCCCGAAGTGCTCGGCTCGGGCGCCTTCTGCTCGACGCTGCTGTCTAAAGACTCGAGTGCACCCACACCCACCACCTACGCCGTCAAAGTGCCCATGAACAAGCCGTCCTCGATGCCCGTCGTAGCTCACGAGGCGCTCGTGCTGTCGCAGCTGTTTGCCGAGCACGACCGCCTCGAGGGCCTTGTGCAGTTCCTCGGACTCGCTTGGACCGATGCTGGCGAGCCAGCTATAGTCATGCCCGTGTATCCACACACGCTACAGCAGTTTGTTCTAGGCTGCCACGAATCAGATGTCAACTCGCCGCTGGTGGGAAAACATCTGTTCAAGAGATGGGCACGCCAGCTGACAAGCGCGCTTGGCTCCTTGGAAGCCCATGATATCGTACACTGCGACATCAAACCTGACAATGTGCTTCTCGATGACCACCTCAACGCATACCTGTGCGACTTCTCCTCGGCTGTGACGACAATGGAGCTGCAGGAGAGGCACCCTGCGTCGAACCTGTCGAGCATGGCCGCGTCTATTGAATTCGCGGCCCCAGAACTGCTCTCATCGTCGTCGATGCCGTCTCCTGCTACAGACCTCTACTCCCTAGGCCTCGTGCTGCTCTACTGCGCTACTGGCGCCGAGCCGTACTCTGCGCCTGTCAAGCACTTTACGCAGCGTCTCATGTGGGCCCGCAAGGGTGCTGCGCTACAGGTGTGCTCTGCCGAGCAGGCCAGACGATTACCGCACGTTCTGCCGCTGCTGAAGTCGATTCTCGAGGACCGTGCAGGTCTTGCCCAAGTCCAGATCCTCATTGACGGGCTCCCAGAGTCGGCAAGCTCGCCAGAGTCCACTTGAGTCGTCCCAACGTCTCTACAATACCCTATTTATTCATGGCTCGCCATGCTGTACCACTATTGTCGTCACTCGACCAGTGTATTTATACCTCGTTTCTTTAACCTTGTTCTTCAACGTCGTTTTTAGCCTTCTTTATGAATGTATTAATATATCATGAATTAACATCATGAATCGGCTCCATAAATCTACTCCATAAATCTATTCCAAATCTATCCCATGAATATACTGCACTATATCTGCACTGCGTGGAGATTGGCTTTGGCTTTGATCGTGCGCATGACAGCCGCACGGTGTCAATATTGAAACAAATCGCAACCTCCCTACTGCCATCCACGACTCGGTCGGACCGCACGCCCTTGTCGCTTGTGCTAACTACAGGCAGGGCCCTCTGCATTCCTGGACCAGTCACAAATCGCACCCCCAGGTACCTAGGCATCCCTCGACGCTCCTGTTTAGACCCCGGTCCAGTTCGCCGGTCCAGTTCGTGCTAATGTCTAGTGCGTCGCATGGCCCGGGCAGGTCTGCCAGCGGCACTCCGCAGCAGATGACGCCCCGCATGGGCTCGGCGTCGCCTGCGTCGGCCATGGACACAGAAATCCGCGCGCCGATGATGCACACGACGGGCTCGCCGGGCTTTGGCGGCCTCATTTTGCCCACCCGCGCGTCTTCTGTGCCTCCACAAACACCGACCCCGGCATCGTCTCGACTCCTCGACGGCTCCCGCTCCGTCGTGGGATCGCCCCTGTCAACAAACACCGTCTTCCCCATGACCTTTGCCGCGGTGCACCCAAAACCCGAACACACAAACATCCCCGAACTGACTACTGCAAACGCCATCACGACGAGCCTGAGTGGCGCGGCAGGGCCCATCGCGGCTACTGCTGGCACCGACACTCCCGACGCCGACGAGGCAGAGCGCGTGTCGGCGTACGCGCGTCTCGACTTTGAGTCCTTCACCTTCTATGTCCAGACTCTGCAAGTCATCATAGGCAGACGCGCCGAGAACGGCACGGGCATGGTCGACGTGCACTTGGGTCCCTCCAAGGGCATTTCACGGCGACATGCCAAGATCTTCTACAACTTTGGATCCCAGCGGTTCGAGCTATCGGTACTCGGCCGCAACGGCGCCTTTGTCGGTGACGTGTTTCTATATACAGGCTCGACCGTTCCGTTGAGCGATGGGTGAGTTTTACATTTTGTCTAGTATCAGAACCACCGACTAACGCAGAACTACTGTGCAGATTGGCGGAATCCCCTTTACATTTGTGCTTCCACAGGCCAAGGTGGAGATCCCAGAACCAGAAGCAGAACTCGACGCTGTCAAGCCCGAACCCGAACTGCTTCAGGCAGAGGTCGCTTCCAAGACAGCCTCCCCCGAGATCGACTTCCAGCTCCATCAGATAGACCAGGATAGACAGGCTGCACAGGCTGACTTCGCCGCGGAAGTTAATGCCATGGCACCGCTCCCCGACCCTTACTCACACGACGACATCCCCATTGCTCCCGAGCTGGGCGGCGGCGCTACCATCATCACAAGCAAGTCGTTCAGTAACGGCGGTACCTCCAAGCGCAAGGTCCGCCGCGAATACCTGCCGGAAGAGATTCCGCCTGAATACCGCGAAAAGCCCCCGCACTCGTACTCGCATCTTATCGCCACCGCCCTGCGCGCCCAGGCGCCCATCTCGGGCATGTCGCTCGCCGACATCTACAAGGCAATCCAGGACATCTTCCCGTACTACCTCTACTGCCCCCACGGCTGGCAGAACTCGGTGCGTCACAACCTGTCCTCGAATAAGGCCTTCAAAAAGGTATCCAAAGAGGGCAAAGGATGGTTATGGGGCATCGACGAGGAGTACTTTTTGGAAAAGGAACAACAGAAAAAGAAGGCAGCCGCCGCCAAGGCCAAGGCTTCAGCAGCCATGGCTGCTTCTCAGCAACAGAACATGTACCAATACCCACAGGCAACGTCGAGCAGCGAGATGGGTGTCTTCCAGGTGAACACATCCGACCAGCCTGGCAAGCGGGAAAAGTCAATTGCAGAGCTGGCGCGTGAGATTGAGGTCAACCGCAGCGCAGACTCGCACTACCGCAACTACTCGGAGCTGACTCGCGACTCACTCCAGCAAGTGGCCCCGCCGTCAACGGGCCCCACATTCTCAGTGAAGGATCAGTATAGAACGGGTCTCGATGGGGCGTCTCAAGCGGAACCGTCACCGAACAGCATTCGTGCTCAACTGGCTGCCAACCTACAGCAGAGGCAACGCACTGCCGTCCAACCCTCTCTGGCGGCTGGCCAGAGCACCTTCCGCATGAACAAACAGACGGGTACATCGTTCCAGACCCCTGCAGTAAGCCAGCACCCGACTCTACACCAGCAGACGTCAATTCCACAAATGCGTGTTCAGCGCCAGAGCCCCAATGTTGGTCAACCAGAACCGAAGGCGCCGGACAATATGGCCATATCACCAGAGACTGTCAAAGCGCTGGCTCTGTTGCAGCAGAAGATCCAGAAACAGATTCAGAGCATGGGTATTGGCACGGGTGCCAACTCAGCTATGCTCACCAACGCTCTGGCAATGGCCATTGCTCAAGCAGTCAAGACCCAGGGCGCTGCGAACATTGCGTCGCTGCTCAATGGCAAGAACCCAGCGCAGCTGACACAGCTGCTCCAAACTGCTCTTGCCACGATGAAGAAGAAGCAGGCACCTGCTGCTGCGGGGCCCAGTACGACAAGTACTGGAGCTGCAAGTTCACCAGCTACACCAGCTACACCGACTACATTGCAGGCTGACTCTGATGGTAATGCTACCCCAGATGTCGCTGAGCCGGGCCAGCCTGTGACGACACTCGAGCAGGAACTTGCTGCTCCCATTCCCGTCCCCGCTCCTGTTGATCTACCAACAGAATTGACACAGCCCGTTGACAGCGCACCGTCTCAGTCACCCCAGTCAGCAGAAGCACTCATTCCTGTGTCTGCGCCTACTCCTGCGCCTGTTACCGCTCCTGCTGTCTCGGCACCACCCCCTTCTATCCCAGTTCCTTCTCAGCCATCTGCAGCTGCTGCACTTACTGCTCTCATGAAGCAACCTCTAACGCCTACCTCTATTGCGCAGATTCTCGCCCAGGCGGACAAGATATCGAATCCGTCGCCAAGCGTCAAGGCTGCACTTGATCAGCTACGAGCACACGCTGCCCGTCTAGCCAACAAACGCCCTGCCGAAAGCGTAGAGGACAATGTGGCTGTAAAGGCCGCCAAGTCGGACCCTCAACCACTGTGAAGCTACAGGAAATCTAGCTTATGACTTACGACTCTAATATATTGTAATGCGTACTACTCTACAGGCCCTAGAGTACAGACGAGCCCAGAGTCCACCTAGTGTGGAGCTTACGCCAGAGTAGTGACAACTGCGTTGAAGGACTCCTCACGTTCCTTTGCGGCCCACAGCTCGGTGCCCACGTCGTAGTTACCGTGGTAAACCCATCCTTCCTCGTTGACATGGTAAAGGTTG
This sequence comes from Sugiyamaella valdiviana, assembly GCA_030570555.1. NCBI lineage: Eukaryota > Fungi > Ascomycota > Dipodascomycetes > Dipodascales > Trichomonascaceae > Sugiyamaella > Sugiyamaella valdiviana. The sequence continues at coordinate 872,457 of JAJLWF010000005.1, forward strand.
ACAGAGCCTCCCGAGTAAGCGTCGCGATGTGTAGCGGCAAGAATACTGCGCTTGCCGAGCTCAAGGGCCTCCTCCACAGTCAGGTCCCATTTGTAGTTGGAGTCAAGCACACCGTAAGCAAATGTCTGACCGGAACCGACACAAAACAGGTCGCCCTGGAGTCGCGTACCGTCTGAATCAACATAGTAGATAGCAGGGTCGCTCTTGGTGTATCCACAGACCATTGTACCCATCGAGAGACCAGAGCCCTTGTATTCGTAAGTGAGGTTGGCGAGGATCTGCGAAGCGGCCGCCACACTGATGCGTCGCTTGTTGCGGAGCTCGTAAAGTCGGCACTGGGTGCCGAGCCACGTCTGCCAATATTGACAGTCGGCAGCACCACCAGCCATAGTTCCCAGCAGATACGGGTTGATGGGGATGACCTTCTTCACCGTCTGCGACGCGATCCAGTTACCGGCCGTGGCGCGAGAGTCCACCGCCACGACAATGCCGCCCTGGAACCGGAACGCCAGCGTCGTTGTTCCGTGCGCAATCTTGATTGTACAGTCCTGGTTTGTCGAATCGTCGGTATGAGCCCGCAGAAACGCAGCAGGCTGGTGTTAGCACTTGAACAACTTGCAACAATCTACCATGAAGCATTGGCTCTACTTACCTGGCTTATCGGGGGAACGGCAATGGTCGGGGCCAGCGAGCTGCTGGGCGCTCCCTTTGCACGCAGCACACGTTCTTCCTCATCGAGAGGAGCGCTCTGGCTGAATCTGCCAGCAATTGCGTCCATGATGCGGTTGTATGATGTATGGAGCTGGCGCACTGATGTAATGAATGTACCGTGGAGCGAGTCGCCTTCGATGTGCCCGGGTAACCATATAGCAGGGCAAGGGTGTAGATTCCCCCAGAACAACGATTTTTTCCACCAAAACACACCCCATCCCCCTATTTCTGTAACGGCGGAGTGTAATAATCGCACAATGGCTGAGGAAGAAGTCAAGAAGACGGTGGAGACCGAACCCAAGGTTGAGGACAAGGTCGTAGACAAGTCGGAGGAGAAGGTTGAGGCCACGGAGGCCAAAACAGAGGCTGACAAGCCGTCGATTTTCGGATCGTCGTTTAAGCCGACGCCTCCTGCCACCACCAACGTGTTTTCCATGTTTGGTGGTCCCAAGCCTGCCTCTGAGACCAAGGAGGAGACCAAGGAGGAGACCAAGAAGAAGGACGATGAGGAGGAGGACGAGGCCCCCGATTCGCCCGATGTACACTTTGAGCCTCTGGTTCAGCTGGAGCAGGTCGATGTCAAGACCAACGAGGAGGACGAGGAGGTCACCTACAAGATGTGAGTATACCCTGTGGTCATTGTCATCTTGACCTCGTCTAACGCAGTCGCGCCAAGCTTTTCCGTTTCCACCCAGACACCAAGGAGTGGAAGGAGCGAGGAACTGGTGACGTCCGATTCCTCAAGCACAAGAAGTCTGGCAAGGTTCGTCTTGTGATGCGCCGTGACAAGACTCTCAAGATCTGCGCCAACCACTACATTCTTGCCGAGTACAAACTGAACCCCAATGTCGGCAGCGATCGAAGCTGGGTGTACAATGTTGCTTCGGATGTGAGCGAGGGCGCTCCCGAGGCGCAGACCCTGGCCATCCGCTTCGCCAACAGCGACAACGCGAATGCTTTCAAGGAGAAGTTCACCGAGGCCCAGGAGGCCAACAAGAAGGCTAATGAGAGCAAGTAAATAGAACGGGTAGCCAACACAGAGACTAATCCCATGATTTAAGTACTGCCTGGAGTGAAGTACGTGGTCTGGCCGTAATCACGTGACAGAATGTAACTGTAGATTTAAGCTATTGACAATGTCGCTAACCGACTCGAACGCTCCATATGAAGGTTGCGGTACTGGTGTGTTGTTTTACCATAGTGAGACTCCCCTGAGCGACAGCACGGCTGTCGCGAACCCTGCATTTCCAATCCGGTATATAAACCCATGCCCTATAAGGCTTGAGAGCACCTTCCTAATTAGGAAACGAGACTGCGACATGTACCAAAATATACGCACTGCTGGGCGCGGACTCTAGATAATTTGGCATAACGAGCTTCAGAATCTACAGTGTTACCGTACATTACCTACATCAAAAATGGTGAGTAGAGTGCTGACGGATAAGAGTCAAACTTCATTAGAATGGTATTAACGCAGTCTGACGGAAGCGCCAACCCCATGCGTGAGCTCAAGATTGAGAAGCTCGTTCTCAACATCTGTGTCGGTGAGTCTGGTGACCGTCTGACTCGTGCCGCCAAGGTGCTCGAGCAGCTGTCTGGTCAGACCCCTGTCTACTCGAAGGCCCGATACACCGTGCGAACCTTCGGTATCCGACGAAACGAGAAGATCTCTGTGCACGTCACTGTCCGTGGCCCCAAGGCTGAGGAGATTCTCGAGCGTGGCCTCAAGGTCAAGGAGTACGAGCTCCGCGCCAAGAACTTCTCTGAGACCGGTAACTTTGGTTTCGGTGTCACCGAGCACATTGATCTTGGTATCAAGTACGACCCCGGCATTGGTATCTACGGTATGGACTTCTACGTTGTTGTTGGCCGTCCCGGATACCGTGTCGCCCGCCGCAAGCGCATCCAGGCCAAGGTCGGCAAGTCGCACAAAGTCGCCAAGGAGGACTCCATCAAGTGGTTCAAGCAGAAGTACGACGCCACTGTCCAGGGTGCTTAAACGGATACCGTTGTAAAAATGAGTTAGGCATGTCATGTATTAATCAAGCCTATTGATGTTTTGCGAGCGTAGAATTTTAGCAGGCTGTTTGCCGTGATATTTCAGTGATATTTCAGTGATAACTTTGCCCAGCCGTTTGGGCATCTCGATCTGACTATTGATCTGTACGATACAGAGCCTTTGAGCAATTCCTGTACTACAAAGCTTAGCAATACAAGTCTTAATAAATATTAGCTATACCATAACTACAAATGCAAGTGAAATGCAATGGATAGGAGGCTGCAATAAGCGATGCCTCGAGTGTCTGACAGTACCGACTAGAAGTCGACTGGTCTGTGTGATCCCTGTCTCCTGAATCTCTCCTCACCTCGTCTTCTTGGGCTCAACGTCATCCACGACGAGTCCCTTCAGGCTCAGCATCGATGTGGTGCGCTGGATGACCTCTTCTTCCTCGTCCTGCTCCGAGATCGACGTGGTACGCCTTAGACCCCATTTCAGCAGGATGAGGAACATGTGCCAGCAGTTGAAGTCGGGCCAAAGTGTATCGACGAATTCAATCATCGTGTAAGACTTGGACTCCCACAGCATGAAATCGCTGAACCGCTCGACTCCACTGGTGCGGATCAAAATGTCGAGTGGCGGTAGTGTACCCGTGTACATGCCTCGCTCAATAGTGTCCTCGTCAATCGACTCTGGGTCGATGCTTCCCGTCTCTGCTAGAGACATCAGGTCCTGGATGGAGTGGCTGATGTCGTCGCGCGACGTGTAAGGGCAGCAGATGTTGAGTACTGCCTTTGAGTTCTTGGCCGTCAGTTTCTCGGCTCGCGCAGCACTCTCCGCGACATCGGGCCGCAGCATCGCACGGTTGCCAATAATGCGCACCTGGATACCGTACTGGTCGGCGATATCGCCGTTTTCGCACACCTGGGCCAGCTTCGCCTTGACGAGTTCCATCAGCGCATCCACCTCGTACGACGGCCGATGGAAGTTTTCAATCGAAAATGCAAATACTGTCACAGCCTCCACTCCTAGTCGGTAGCAAAACTCGAGAACAGAGCTGAGGCTCTCGAAGCCCGCGTTGTGGCCTTCCCACACTTCCTGGTGCTTCCGGCGGGCAAATCGTCTGTTGCCATCCATGACAATGGCTATATGCCGGGGCACAGGTCCCGTGCGCAGCACATTGATGACAAACTGCTTGCCTTTTCCCACCGCATACTCAACGCCGGGGAACCCGGAAATGACGTTCATGACAATGGGGCCGCGGTTTTCCCCGAATCACTAACGATGAGATCACGGATCGGGCATCTCAAAAACGCCAGCATCGAATTTTCGTGCATCGCACTCCTGCGGGTAACCGCACGGCTCACGCCGTTGGAACCGCGGCCATCTCGCAAATCCAGCCTGCATTGGCGTTCGTATTTTCTCCTCCTGATCTGCTACTGCCTTGCTCCTCCACCGGATATCCACCAGTACCGTCAATCGTTGCCGAGCAGCCTCCCTCCGCCCTCGTTACTCGAACCGCCTCTCTAGAGACTGCCATTGAGCCGTGCCCGCAGCCGAGTCGCCTGCGCAGCCTAAGCACGCTTTGGCCTCCGTCACTCTTTACTGTTGGGTACTGTACCTACCCCGGCACTTTGCTTGATTGTACATTACTCTGTACTCTGTACTGTTCTATCGTTTGGGATCTACATCGTCATATTCTGGCTATTGCCAATTCGCACTTTACCACACTTTTGAGGTCAACCGCATCACAGCTTCGTCATGATCCGCCTGCGTTCGGCTCCAAGATGGGTACCGTACGTTAGCTGTCGGGCCAAATCACTCCTGGCATCGGCTCTCGCGGCCCAGCCGGCGTCGTCCCGTGCTCCCTCGCCATTTCAGGTCGCCGTTGACTCAGCCGCCAAAATCGTCGAGCCTGACAATCCCGTCAATGATCCATTCTCTCTGGTATCCCGCGAGATGTCGACACTTGCCCAGAACATTGGCAGTCTTATTGGTTCAAGTCATCCGACACTCAATAAAGTGGCTCTTTACTACTTTCAGTCCGAGGGCAAGCATGTCCGTCCGCTCATTGTATTGCTGCTGAGCAAGGCGCTGAGTGCAATCCCTGTCGAGCAGCGCGACCGCGGATCGCTTGACACCTCCGACGTCAAGGAAGAAAAGCATGGCGAGGGAATCAACGACCCCCTCAGTCCCCTGTCCATTCTGCATGGAATCAACCCACACATCATCCTCAACCCGCTGAGTGGGCCGCAGGAGCCCCTGCCCGCCGAATCCAACGGCATTCTGCCCAAGCAGCGACGACTGGCCGAGATTGTCGAGATGATCCACACCGCATCTCTGCTGCATGACGATGTCATTGACAACTCTGCGACCCGCCGCAGCCGACCCAGCGGTAACATTGCGTTTGGTAACAAGATGGCCATCCTGGCGGGCGATTTCCTTCTGGGTAGAGCCTCGGTTGCAATCTCGCGTCTGCGTAATGTCGAGGTCATAGAGCTGCTATCAACCACGATTGCCAATCTTGTCGAGGGCGAGTTCATGCAACTCAAAAACACGGCCGTCGACACTACCATGGAAGCGAACCGTGCAAGCTTTGAGTACTACATCCACAAGACGTACTTAAAGACTGCCAGTCTTATGTCCAAGTCGTGCCGCGCCTCTGCAGTGCTTTCGGGAGCCCGGGATGACATTGTTGAAGCATCTTACCAGTACGGCCGTAATCTGGGTCTGTGCTTCCAGATTGTCGACGACATGCTCGACTACACCGTCGCAGAGACCGAACTCGGAAAGCCAGCCGGCGCCGACCTCAAGTTGGGTCTTGCCACTGCCCCCGTGCTGTTCGCCTGGGAGAAGTTCCCTGAGCTGGGCAACATGATCCGCCGCAAGTTCGATGCTCCTGGCGATGTTGAGGCGGCTCGTGACTACGTGGCCCGTGCTGACGGTGTTGAGAAGACACGCCAGCTTGCAATCAAGTACGCGGACGATGCGCTGCGTCAGCTGGAGTTATTCCCAGAGTCGGACGCGCTTGACGGTCTGCGAAACCTGACGCGGGCTGTACTCAACCGCAATAAGTAGGTTGCGTGCCAGTTCGTGGATCTGTCTTATGTACCTGTGTACTCCTCATCATAGCATTAGAATATAGAACCTTCTACTCGATATCCATGTCCGTGGTGTAACGGCTTAGTACAGAACGGGCTCCTTTCATCCTGACGGGCTCCTCTCATCCTGGATTATGATTGTCCATTCCAAACCTCCGATATTGAAACAATTGAATGTGTAAGACACGCGTTATATATGCGACGCAGTTTTATTGTTTACCTAGACTTACCGGAAAACTTATTGCTCGACTCCGAGTATAAAATGCGAAGAGTTTGCCAGTGTTGCCCAGCTAGTTTATCTTGAGATGCTAGTTAAATGTTATTGTCCTTGATGGGTTCCTCACTTCTGATTGAAAGGAGCACACATGAAACAGAGCATCTATGTCCTCGGAGGAGACTGAACAATGTCGGACTGATCCGAGCGGTTAAGCTCTTCGGAGCGCCCAGGCTGAGCTGATTCGACAGAGCGAGACATCGATGCTTTGGAAGCAAGTTGGATATCGGCGGCACGCGCTTTGGCCAAAGTCTTGAAAGCCTCAGCAAACTCTTGCCAGCTCGAGAACTTGAGCAGAGTGTCCTGTGCCATAAGTCTCGAGATTGAATCTGCGGCATGAGAGAGTACAGCCTGCATTTGGTCGACAAATTCGAGTGAAGCATCTGGATTGACTCCGACTTCGACCTGTAGTAGCTTCTCAATACGATTACGACAGTCAGAGTCGACATTGACACGCATCGGTGACTTATCGAGCAAGTAGCGGTGGCACAAGCCATATATAAGAGTGCGCAGCCTGCTAGAGCAGGAAGGGATTGATCCCTTGTCGACTCCAGATCGGTACTGGGACAGTTCAAAATATAGGTCAGACACAAGTTTCATGTCCCAGGAGAAGCTTATGTTCTCAGCGCACAGGTTTTCTTCGGTAAACGACTGCAATAGCATGGTCAAGCCAAAATTGCTGAAGACCTTGGAAAGACCCAGATCACCCAGATCATAGTCGTTGCCAAGAATGCCGATGTCGACTTTGCCCGGTTCTGGGGTGCAATCACAGAATTCACCGACCAACGCCTGGTCCCACATTAAAGTCGCCGCACCAATCTCTGTGAGGGAGTAGTACGCTTGACGGGAGAAGAGCATTGTGTGGCCAGGAAGCGCTTCTGAAGGCCCCAGTGTTACGGGAGCGAGCAGGCCAAATGTTAGGAATGCACTTGCGAGCTCCATCACGTCCTCGCGGCGAGTGAGGTCGAGACATTCCATCAGCCACTGGTAGACAGCTTTACCGGTGACCAGGTAGCGATAGGTGACCTGGTTGGACTCAGTGATAGAGTCAAACGTGAAGTTCTCAAAGATGCGCAGCCCGGCATGGGAAACGTAATACTGGCAGACGGACTCAGAGTCTGGATGCGTGAAGAATGGATGGTGGTAGGGTGGAATGTACTTGACGTCCCTTCGTAATAGGGGGACAGAGTGCCAGGGGGGCTTGTTCTGGTGGTAGACAGAGGATCCAAATCCGTTGTCGTCAGGGAGGTTCGAGGGGTCGTAGATGTTGGGCATGCGGCCCATCATTCGCTGGAAGACGACGCTGCTAAGAAGCTCTAGGTTCTTGCCGTCAGATACATCGATCCAAAACGGCTTGAAGCTGAAGCAGTGCATAGTGTTGAAGTCGGATCGGAGGAGTAAGGAGGCGTGTTCGTCAGAGATGGCGTTCTTTTTGCAGAACCGGTCTAGCAGAAACAGGCCCTTAGGAGTCGGCTGGAGCAGAGTTCGTGGGTCGGATATGGCCTGCGTGCGGAAACCCGGGCAGTGGATCAGTTTGGTCACCATGAAACGGTCAATATAGCTGCTAATTTCACCGTCTTCACCGTCTTGTGGCTGTTCAGAGGCGTCCCATCGAAGGATCAGCTCCATCTTTCCGTTGTGCACAGTGGCTTCGGCGAACTCGAGCAGTGGTTCAGCCTCCTTGACGGTGAAGCTAAAGGGTTGTTTCTCGAGCATGAAGCCAGTTCTACGGGGCTCTGCCCGTGGCACGGGGCTCAGCTCAAGACCGAGGATCATGAGGCCAAAGATGCCCTCGATGTCGTCCTTGTCAATCATGATCACGGCCGGCGAGTCCGCCGTGAACTGCGCGGAGTAGTCGGATTGCATCTGCCTCATAGTGCCGGCGACTAGGTCAGAAGAGACTTCGACAAACCTCCTTAACGAGTCAGGCTTATATAAAGGTGCGAGACCGGGTTTCTGCGGCACAAATGGGGCCTCCACGAAGAAACCTCAAAAGTCCCAGTCGTGGGATGCGGGTGTTACGTTTCAGGACCGAATGGGGAGGGCTAAATGCAGGTCGTGGATACCCGAGGGCCGCGGACCAGATTGCTGATGGGATTGCCTTGTTTGTGCAGTATCTGCCACTGTCTCGGAGGCGTTCATTGGCGCATTGCTAGCTGGGGTTCCAACGAGGAAATATCCAACTCGCATATGAGGTTAAAGTTGCATGCTGCGTGGTGCTGCACGGATCTAGCCTAATCTGGCACGCATGCAGCTTCCCACGGAGCCTACATTTGGGGCCGCATTTATCCGTAGCAGTTAGGAGGGATACGGTGGGGGGTCCACGATACACCGGAGTGTCCGAGTGCCAGAGACTGCGCGATGCTAAAGTGAGGCGATATCCGTTATCACACTTGCCTTTAGTGGGGTAACTCGTCAAATCTCACCACTCGACTAAGGAGGTGGATTACCTCGTGCCTCCAGATTCGTCTCCCTGCGTGCCGCGCCAAGAAGCGCTGCAACTAGTGGTGCGAGCATGTCCCGTAAAAGGGTGAAACAGCGGCAGTGTTACCCCCGCTACTGTACTTTGTCATACCCCCTAGTGTACTAAGAGCAGCTGTCACTGATACGGAACGCGGACGGCCCGAAACGGATCGCCCCTACAGCACAAGCGCACCAAGCACCCGGTTGTGCAGCACGGGTCCCGGAAATCGACCCCCGAGGCCCCCACATTGCGCTAGCGCCTCGGATAGTTACAACTGAAACGTCCCGAGGGCCTGTTGCCGACGACGATCCTCGATTTCCGACGTGCAGCTACCCATTAGTCAGACAAGGCGGCCGCACACATGAAACAACGCACCACTGGCAGACGATCAGTTCTGCTGTTGAAACCGCCACCCCTCGATTGAGACATTTGTGAGGTACATGCGCATGTGAGTCCCTGTGGCTCCATGAAATGAGGCTCCCTGAAATGAGGTTTCGTTCTACCTGCTAGCACGGCTGAAGTCACGTTACCTACACGTACGGACGCGTCGAGTGCGTGACCTGTGCGTCGTAATTACTCTTTTACTCCTTATCGATTTCTCCTTTCGACTAAATATCTGGACTCCTTTCACACCGCAACAATGATGACTCGACGGAGGCCAGGCGCCGACATTACGAATACAGTGGCTTCTCCGGACAGATGCCCTCCAGCCCGGCACGTCAAACGCCCACGACTGTCGTCGGCGTCACCAGCTGCCGTCCTCCAGCCTGGGCCCACCGACGAACCTCGGTACTACAGTTTGGCTGAACGTCGGCGCATGACTCGCCTCTACAGCACCCAGGAGACGGCATCTCGTCTTGAATGGCGTGAGTGTTACTTTGTCCGACCAGTGGGCTTGCTCTAACTACAGTCGACTATAAACACGAAGGAAAACAGTTTTGCTCAGCAGCCCGCGATCGCGTCGCGCTGTCTGAGTTTTGCCCCTCGACTTCGCCATTTTGCATAGAAGCGTTTAATCGTGAGTGCTCCTCTGTATGTATTTGTAGCTGCTAACCCAGAAAAACCTCTCGTCGCCATTGGCTTCGAAGAAGGAGATGTTGTGCTCCTCGGCACCGGGGCCTATTCCAATGACCTCTCGAATGTCATCAAGCGCGGTGCCCTTTTCGGACATTCAGCAGGGCACCATGCTAATAGCATTTTTGATTTGAGTCTGACTAGCGACGACCGATTGTTGGCCTCGTCCTCTGACTTGTGCGTCAAAATCTACGACTGTGAGCGTAACGCCATCTGTTCTGAGTTCATGGCTGGCTATTCTGGATCCGTCAAGCAGATCAAGTTCCATCCAACTCACCAGTCGCTTCTCATCTCATCATCTCGGTCGGGCGAAATTAACCTGCTCGACCTGCGAGATCCCACCACTATGGCTACGTGGAAGTCAAGCGCAAACGAAACCCACACCATTCGCCGAGCTCACGATATCAAGTCTGGCAAAATGCGCCGATCGAACGTTAGTGTCACCTCTATTGCATGGGGTGGTGACCACTCTGTCATTAGTGCCGGTGAGGCCGATTCGTAAGTCCTGCTCCCCCGTCCCACGCTCAACCGCGACTAACTCAGATTTGTTAAATTTTGGGACATGCGAAGACTTGTGTCGCGCAACAGTCAGACACCCACGGACATTGTCTGTCCCAGTGGACCTAGTAATCGGCATTTTGGAATCACGTCACTTGTGACTGACTACTCGGACAACAAGGTGTGGGCCATGTGCCGCAACGGCACCGTCTACTCGTATTATTTATCTGCTCCTCATTACGGAGTCATTGACCAGCTCACATCCGATCATTTGGCTGTCTCCTCCTTCTACTGCAAAATGGCACTTGTTGAGCCATCGCATAGGAATTTTGGGTCCTACTTAGCCTGCGGTGGAGAAAACGGCGTCGTGCTCTTCTCCAAGCCACACGCGCTTGGTCGCTGCAGCAATGCTGACTCTGTACTTCTCGAAAACGGTCACTCTAAGGAAGTGACTTCTATGGCTTTCCAGCGCAGCACAGGATCCCTCATGAGCATCTCGGACGACCAAACGCTACGCTTCTGGGAGCGCGATTCTGACCTTTACGCGGGCATGCTTGATCGCCTCTCCAGGCGCGACGAGCCTGACGACTATCTCGTCGGCTGGGCCGAGAACCATGCCAGAATGCATGACCTTTGATATTAATCGACAAGTACGAAGTCATCTACATACTATGTCTAACTTGCTGGATACGTACGACCGGTATTACCTGGAGATGGTTAACCCCTTAGTTTGAAAGTTCCATCAGTAAAATCAAGCTCCTCTTCTTCCACTTTAAGCATCAAGTAGCGCTCAAGCTCATTTTGAGACCTTGTGTAGGCTATGTCGCTGGGGACAACCATTTTTAGGAACGAATGAATACGTTCGAGAGGAATAGCTCCAACGTTGGTCAACATGGCGGTGATGTATGTCCAGTACATCTTCATCTCGTCACTAGCCCGTTCCTCAGCTGAAGGTACTGCTGAAGAGGCGGATTCTTCATCATTGTGGATCCGCACTTCCTCCGACTCGCTGAGAACCTCAACGGGGCTATAAAGATCACCGTCAGCGGACAGCACACCCCGTGCGGCCCAAAACTGTAAGATCTGGATAGCAGCCTGGGGACTGATACTCAGTGCTGAAGCGACATCTCCAACAGACCGAGATTCCCCGTCGAACAATGCAATAGCTGCAGCCTTATCCGGTGACACGTCAATTGTGAGCGTACGGTCCTCAAAGTCTAGCTCAACCGTGACGGTGCCCAGGTTAGGTAGCCACTTGAGTTTTCGGTTCGGCTTGATTTCGGAGAAGATAGACGAGAATGCTTCCAGCTGCTGCTCGACGTCTCGTGGAAGAGTGAATTCCTGCTTCTTGAACGGCGGCCAGAACAGCCGGGACAGAATCGTTGCATGGAGTTGTGACAACACTTGCCGCGATGCGTCATCACTGTTACTGCTTAGACCGTGTACAGCACCGTCAATTTGTCGACTATCGACCATGTCGCGCACCATCACATCGAGATTCTGCAATTCACGGTCACCAAAGCGAGCCTTGAGTAATTCAAGGAACACTTGTATTTCGTCAACAGCGGTCACGTTCGACAGCATTCGGTCCGCGAAAACGTTCGCAAACTCCCTAACAAACACCTCCTTGTTCTCGTAAAGCGATAGAAGAGTCGCCACTATATCCAGCGATGAGTCCTTTGTGAAATCACCAGGAGCGTCAATGGGGTCGGGCTCCCAATCGAGGCCGAAGTTCTCCTCGTCGCCCACGGGCTTCACTTCGTCGGCGTCATCATTCAACTCCAATGAAAGGAACTTGATATCCGACGACTCGTCTCCAAGGAATCCAGAAACAAGAATACTGATTGTATCCTCTCGATCCTTGAGGTATCTTCGAATCGGTCGAGCCACCTTTTCGAGTAGCACGCCCTTTGGGTCAAGAGTCGAGAATGCTCGGATGACCGAGATGTAAGTTGAAATGATTCCGACAGTGTTTGTGCCACCCTGCAGGAGTCGCTGGACACATGATCTCTGAAATGTGTTGACCACGGCAGCCCGCTGCCATGGTTCCTTGAGACAAGCCCGAAGGTCTGCCAATGCCGCTGCCGAGTTAGGAAAATTCACAACAATATCGAAGAGTTCTTCAGTTCGCAGTTCACATAGAGCTTCCTCGACGAGAATGAGAATCTGAGATGTTGTAGTGTCAGTCTTGCCGTTATCAAGCTCCATGGTGTGAAAGTAATCGCCCAGTAGCCGATTGATCGATGGGATGAGGTGCTCGAGAGCCCAGGCCTTGAAGGGAGCGACAACAGATGCTTCATGGACCTTGGAGTACATTGACCGACATGTCCGCTTGATCTCGAGAATGGTGGAATTGGCAATGATCTTGCAAACGCGGTCAGCGAGTCCACACTGCATCAGTGCTTGAACTAGTTGTACACTTCTCGCATCGCATTTGTGAATAGGTCGTGATTCAAAGTAGGTGCCGAACATGCGCTCCAGCTCGGAGAAAGATATTTGTAGGCGAACAATTGCATTGCAAGGGCGATCTACGCAGCCTTGAAACTGGTGCACTGCGACGCCGGCTGCTTCCAAGGATCGCAGCGGAGCTGAGCAGATTGCCTTGGCCTCACCAAGAGCCAAGGCCAGCTGTTCAACACCAAGCCCTTTAGATTTTTGCTTGCGTTAGCACAGATTAGTCGGTGGTTTCGTGTAGTCTCTTACTTGTAGTATTGGAGTTATCAATGCCAGGAAGTGCTGTCGAATGAGATCTGGGTTAGAAATGTTGTGAACCTGGCCTCAGAAGCTCACTTTGATAGGTCTCAAGTAGTTCATGCTCAAATCTATTAGAGTAGTGCACCGCATTGAGTATATTGACTGGAAGTTCTGCGTTAGTATAGGAAGAGTAGCCATCTAGTGTCGCGACTCACCACCAGAGTGCCCCGGGGTCAGCCAGTCTAGAAGGACGAGCCAAGCATCGTGAGCCTCGGTCGCCTCGTCAACTGCCAGCACAGGCTGAAACACGCTATCAAACGCTCGCAACCCGAGCATGAGCGGTGTCTAGGCTGTACACTGGCGAGATCCAGTGTGCTGATTATGATAAGTCGTGTGTATAGAAACACCCAAATTGGGAGGCATCGATTATGCATCCTAAATAGGACTCAGGGGAAACTACGAACGGCGGCTACTGCACAGTATGTCGAAAGTATATTCATTGAATACTAACACAAGAGCCAAATGGACTACAACACACACAGGAGGACAACAGGAAGAAGGCCGACGAAGTTCGCAAGCCAATGGGGGGAGGAGATCGCAGGAGACGCATTCGTCATGGGATGGGCAGTGTAGTTTGATGCCATTCCACTCGAGTTCGACGCACGAACCTGCGACATCGCCGCGTGGATAACGACCACCTTCAGTTCGTCGGTAGAGTTGCCAGTGGCATTGGGAGCAGACTGGGTGACGTCAACGGGCTTCGTGGCCTCAACAGGCTTGGCCTCATCAGCGACCTCCTCGCCGCTACTGACGGCATCACCTGCACCGTGAGCAGCCTCGTAGCGAGAAACCTCCTCGCGAAGAAGAGTCAGACACTTGTCATCACCGTGACATCCGTGGAACTTGTCCTTGAAGTTGGGCATGTGTGAAAAGAAATCGCAGCCACCACCGCTGCAGTCATCGTGACCGTGGAACTTGTCCTTGAGGTCGGGGATCAGACTGCATGCGCTTCCCTGGCATCCACAGTCGGCACCAGGGCATCCGCAGTCGCCACCGGGACAACCATCAGGCGAAACGTCAGTCACTTCCTGGACAAGACCGGGAGCAGTGGGCGCTTCGTCTATGGGGCCGGCCTCGGCAGTAGCCTCCTGCTGCTGCTCAAGAGCAGCCATCTCGTTGTTGTTGCCAATGCGATCCTTGATTACTGGATTGTTGACGCCGAGATCGCCACATTCATCGCCAGTGCATTCCTTCGACGGGAAGAAACGGTCCTTGATAGCAGGCTTCTCAGCAAAGAGATCACCCTGAGCGGCTCGCGAAGTAGCATCTTGCTCCATAACAGGAACATCAGCAGGGGCCTCAGCAGAGGCCTCAGAAGGAGCAGTGAGATCAGTTGCAGGAACAGGGACAGCGTCAGAGGCAGGTACAGCATCTTCCGGAATGTTCTCGGCAAGAGGCTCAGAGGCTGGGGTCTCGGGCTGGGGCGACATGTCAGCGGGACGGGGACGAAGACGAGGGCGGTAACGGAGCCATGAAGGAAGCAGTCGGGGAAAGGCAGCCGCCGCCTGGACAACGTCACCGTTGTCCTGAGCTCCAGCAACCGAAATATAGTCACTGTGACCCTCGTTGTGCCAGTCTCCACCACCAGAATAGCCATCCTCTCCGTCGCATGACGAATCCTCTTGTTGCCACTCGCGGTATTCAGGCTCGTAAGAGTAGTAGCCAGGAGGAGGAGGAGGGTAGCCAGGAGGGGTGGTAGGCTGATAGTGAGGGTAGTCATAATCGTGCTCCCCAGAGTAGTCATAGCTGCCATCATTGCTGCCATTATCGTCCTGGTCATCAGAGTCCTCGTCGTTTGAGTTGTCAGAGTTGCCCTGGTTGAAGTTGGGCTTTGGCATGGAAGGAATAGTTGGCATCTGGGGCATCTGGGGCATCTGAGGCATCTGCTGGGACATGTCAGAATGCGAGGGCTTGCGCCACTGCGAACCATCATCGCTGTCATCTCCATTGTCACACTCGTCGTCCTCATCATCTTCATCAGTCGTGGTATTCTCGTCGGCATCGGCATCGGCATCGGCTGAAGTCGAGGCATCGAAGAACGGGAAAAAGCGACTGATTCCGAGGGACAACGTATCAACGTTGCTGGCACCACACTCGGCGGCGACACGCGAATCGGGCACGATCTGACCCGAACCAGGCGTCTGAGTTAGGCATATTTGTGCGAACTGTCAGGTACTTACCACCGTCGAGCACTTCTCTGGGCATTCGAGGCTCAGACCATAGAGAGCCAGACACTGGCAGTCCTTGTCGGCACCACAAGCGTCAAATGTACGATGGGCCATGTTATAACATTGCATATAAGCAGGTTCCGCCTATGTTAGACCTTGTAATAGGAATGCTCATGAGCTACTCACACAGTAAGGCGTCAACTCGTCCATGAGGTTCAAGCGGTCAATAGCAAATGCGCCTGAAGCCACAAGGCTCGCTACAAGAGCGAGAACCGGGGCGCGGGCAACCATTGCTAGGCAGGTACGTATAGCTGCTGATGCTTGGGGAGATTCTTGGAAGAGACTCTTAGTACTTGAGGAGTCAGTATTGTGTCACTGTGCTCGCAAAGTTGAGAGAAAGAGAAGAAAGAGAGAAGTAGAACGGGGGCATCGGGGACTCAAATAGGCTGGGTCGGGTCATGTTATGCTCGAGGGCGATCCCGAATAACTCAACGGCCCAGTCCATAATTATGGCTTTCGGGGGTGGTCGGGGCCCGTTCCCATTGGATAGATTGTTCTAGACGATCATGGAACGCAAGTTATGATAATGCCAAAGCGATAAACAGCTTGTACTGGCACTGGAACGTGCCCAACCAGAGGCAAACTGCCTCAGTTCCATAAAACCAGTCCTTGATGCACATAAGCGAGGTCCCACCAAGAAAGGTCCCCCTGCAGCGCCGCCCAAAACGGCCAAAAAAAGTGAAGCAGATGCGAAGGAGGAAGAGGAGGGAATACGGCGAAGATGGATCGAGGCTGTCCTGCAATTGACTGGTTGGGTGGAGTGGATGCCAAAGTTGAGTGATGCAGCGGCGATGCGGGGATCGCCTCTTAATATACCCCTGAGCGGCGTTAGGCTCAAAATGGATTACCGAACTGCCTATCAGGCCGCCTGCATACGACAGAGCTAGCGTTGTGATTTGATACCAATGACAATGACACCGGTGCAAAGCGATCGCATGGTTTTGGCCGACGTCAAGTCTCGACAGACGTACGTCTGCTCGAAGTGTGACTGGCAGTTTGCCCGCCACGACAACCTTAAGCGCCACGAGCTTAAACACACAAAGGAAAAGCCGTTTGGCTGCTCCGACTGCGGGCATGCGTACACTCGCCGAGATGCGCTGCTTCGGCACAAGTCCCAGATTCACTCGTCGGGCAAGGCGGTAGTCATGGCTATGACGGAGCAAGTGCCCGGAACCGGGACTTCTTCCCGGCAGAATGAGCGGACAACGGCGAACCCGGCACAACCGCCCACCGGAAAGCCCTTTTTGCCGCCGTCGGGCTCTCAGGAGCAGAATTCAGTCAGCGTTGGTACTCGTTCGAATACCACACAGTCGAAATCACCACAACACACTGTTGTCATCATTGGAGCTGGCATTGCCGGTGCCAAAGCAGCCGTTGATCTGACCCGCAACGGCGTCGATGTGGTGATGCTCGAGGCGCTGGATCGCACCGGCGGCCGCCTTCTGACGTTCCGCGACCATGCTGGTCGCTGCTTTGATTTGGGTAAGTCTGACACATCCTAACTCTATCGAGTCTAAGTTTGACTCAGTAGTGTACCGACTCTAACACAGGTGCTTCATGGCTCCACGATACGCTACAGAACGAGCTGTTTGACTATGCCTACGAAAAGGGCATCCCGATGCACTACGACGATGGTGAAACTGCTTTCTACACGCAGGGGCACAGGATTTCGCACAAATCGCGTGCTCACCGTGTTATGAGCGACGCCGAAGTGAGTGCCAAGCTTGACTATGAGGATCTCGAGCTTGAAGACCGTCCGTTGAAGGACTACATTACTGAGTTCGTGAACACGCACCCTCTGGTGTCTGACTTCAACAAGCGCGTCGTTCCCCAGATGGTCCGCTATCTTGAGCTGTGGCATGCTATCCCTTGGGATCGGGCCTCGACACGGTACGGCATCCCCGAGGATAATGGCCGGCACGCTATTGTCCTGGGCGGGTACGACCGGCTTTATGACCTCACATACGACCAGATCAACCACGCAAACTTTGAGCTGCGTCTTAACTCTGAGGTAAAGCATGTGTCGCACTCGGGCGAGGGCTACACCATCGAGACTGCATCTGGAGAGTCGCTAACGGCACAATATGTCATTGTGACTATTCCGGCCGGCGCGCTCAAGTACACACACCGCGAGCTGTTTGCTCCTGGGCTAATTCCCGACACCTTGGGATCGATTATGGACGATCTCGAGATTGCCGGTCTCGGCAAGTTCCTCGTCGAGTTTGAAGATATCTTCTGGTCGCGTGACATTGACAACTTTGTCATTTTGGCCGATAAGGAACCTGTCGACGGTGCTGATCCCATTCCTGAAGCGTATCCGTTGACTCTCATCAACGGATTCCCCATTTTCGGCTCGCCATCTCTACTCGTTTTGACTCCGCCGCCGTTGACGCAGTACCTAGAAGCCAACGACAAGCATATCCACCGCTTCTTTGAGCCTGCATTTTTGAGTGTTCGGGAAGATGCACTACAGCCGTTGCCCAAAGTGACGTGGACGAAGCACACGACCTGGACGCAGAACCGGTTCTTTAGGGGATCGTACTCGGCGCTGCGGGTCGGCCAGGACTACTACGCGGGGCTTATTCCGTTCATTGATGGTGCTGGCCGCGTGAGATTTGCTGGTGAGCACACCACGATTGAGGCGAATGGATGTGTGCATGGCGCTTTTGCTACCGGCCGTCGTGAAGCCAAATGGATCCTCGATGATCTCAATGGTAACACCCCGCTGCCGTACTCGCAGCAGCCATAATTTGGCACCTCGAATCGCTACCCGCAAGCCATTGTGGGGCTACTATATTGCATTGTATTGAGCGTATGTATCGAGTACATTGTACTTAGTATTTGTATATTAATATACCGATTGGATTTTGATCGGATTAACCTCAAGCCTCCATAACGCTTAGTGCGGCTGGGCGCTTCACGCGATACTTCGCGACTTCTACTCAGCTGCCAAACCTAGAGTTCTCGTTCAGCCCTGCTCATGACTGGCCATTCACTGAGCAATGACTCCATGGGGATATCTGTGCATTCAATGGACCGCGAGCACCTCGCTGTAGCGGCGGATCGGAGCGCCGTAGAGTGGATCCGACGAGGCCTCGTCATTCGCAAGTTCTCCTACACCCAGGGATCCGTCCTAGCAGCCGAGTTCGCCACGTTTGATGATGGCAATACCTCGGCAGTGGTATTCCTGTCCGATTCCGCTCATGTCTACCAGCTGACGGGAGTGTCGCATGTATTGAATATGCCCTTTGCTGTCAAACGAGTCTTCCCGTGCACCAAGGGTCTCGTTCTCGAATGCGACCTCGAACGACCCTCCTTTATGGGGCTCAGCGCAGCGTCCGCACAGGCGTCCAACTTCCTGTACCCCAAGTTCTTCTGCATGATTGACCCAATCCTCGAGCTGGGCCTAGTCCTGTCGTCCTCGACCTCTGCCATTGCGCCCGCCGAGCAGATGATCTACTTTGACGGCCTCAGCAACTCGTCAATTTGTGTAACATACAATGCGGACACGGCCATAATCTCCCTCTACCACACACGATATCTCAGCAACCACAAGCGCAGAGAAGTACGAAGACGCAGCTCCGTTCGACGGAGATCCTCGCCTATGTTCCCCCGCATTCAGGACGACTCGGGCGGTGAGACTGACAATGGATCCTCGCTCGACCGCCGGCTATCGTTACCACGAGCAGATATCTCGGCGCCTATGGAACGCCGTGCAAGTTTCGACTCGAAGATGGACGGACTCGTTGCCAGCGATGCCAACTTCTCCTCAACCCGCATAGCATCGATGCGTCGTGATATCATCCTCACCTGCATCCAGTCCTTCACCACGAGCTACCCTATAGAAAAGCTTGAGGACGTCAAAATCTTGACACTAGTGCGCGACGACTCAGAGCTATTGCTCATTCTCAACCGTGCCCATAACGTGCTCATAAGTCTTCTCATCGTCAAGTCATCAAGTGGACCCGTCGGCGTGCCTACTGTTGGCGAACCAACAGTTATTCCTGCAATAGACGTTGCGAAGATTGTACCGGATAAAGGTAGCTCATCCGAAAGCCTACTGGTTGTCGTCTCACCAGAGGGTACCGTACATCTTTTCGACCCATTTGTCGACCAGAATCTATCGGTTCACATCGACATTCCCCAGGAATGGGGGCCGATTCAACGTGCGTTTGACAGCACTACGAACTTAATTACCGTGAAGACAGCACTGAAAAGCACGCAGCAGCTCAGTATTCCCACTATCATATCTAACGAGCTCGTCAAGAGGTGTATGGCGGCGCTCGAACTCGTCCTCGAGAGGGCCGCGTATGAACAACTGAGATTCGTATGGATCTCGACTTGCGTGAGCAACAGAGATCTCGACGAGCGTCAGGCCATCGCTGTAGCCGTCGTGAGCTGTCTAGCCGATTTCATGCCGGATTTCAGCTCGAACATAACGCGCCGGACTCCAGTGACCCTGCGCAACTCTTCATGGGCCAAACTCGCGAACCGAAGTTCATCACAACCTAGCAGCTTCATCGAAAGGGCATTCAACCTTGGGGCCAACACAGCTTCGGGAATCATCAAAGAACTCGTTTCCGATGAGGTCCGCACTCATATATTCCTCTGCCTTCACATCGTGCGTGAGGAGTACCGACTCCTAACTAACTGCGCTCAACAGGCAGATTTTCTCTCCGAACTCCTTGGATCTCTCGTGTCATTGTCAGACTGGTCTAACTCATGGAAGGCGTTCTACGACAGTTCGTCTCTCATGTTGAGAGGTATGTCTCTTTTTCGTGTTGTTCTATACACGTCTAACTCAAGGCGCCCGGTTTAATGTCACGCAGCCACTGGACGACCCACCTTCTATTTTCCGCTCTCTGGTCGGGTATCTCACGGCATCCGAAGTTCCATTCATTACGTTCGAGGACATTGTCGGAGCCGAGTTCCCACGTCAGCTGGCCATCATCCCTAATATTTGTAACATTCTACACCTGTACCGAGCCATGGCATCTCCTGACAGCTTGCCAAGCGACATAGTCAAGCTGATCCTTGACCTTGGAATTACTCAACAGGATATTCTGCGGTATCCTGAGGGAATCAGCATCCCACTGCTCGAAATCGTTTCGCACCTACGCAGCCAAGTGAACAGCGGCACTGCTCAAGAATTTGAGCTTCTGCGGCGTAACGATATGATACAGCTACTCCGAGGAGTGGCTCCAATAGTCTCAGGATTAGGTGGCACACGCACACGGGAACCGATCGCAGACGTTCGGACCATTACACACAACCTCAACGACCATGACCCCATGGGCGCCTGGGACGGTCAATCGGAGGCCGATCGCATCTCGATTTCGAGGCTGATATTCAGTCAGGACCGGCGCTTTCTCGAAGTGTCCAAGCTGCTTATGACGTCACGGCAGCAGACGGTCACTTTGATGCCTGGAAGCTCAGAGCATGAGACAATGGCTCGACAAAAGTCGATGGCGGTCGCCGTTGCAATGCGCACGTTCTCGGTTCCATTTGGTAGAGCTGCCTTATTCTATTCTGCCAGAAATCCACTCGTCACCGAGCGGTACCGGATACCTAAGCTCAACTTTGTCGTCACTTTTCTGCCGTTGAATGCCACAGATCAGGGTGCAGGAAAGCAGTTTGAGAAAGAGGCAAATGTAGTGTGGGGCTACTTTCATAATGGTGTATCGGCAGGATTGAGCATTTCGCGATCGGCAGCCCACATAACTGGAAGCTGGATTGTTTTTAACAAGCCCTCAGAAGCTCCTAACAAGCCTCCAGAACTAACTCCTCAACATGCTGGGTTCCTGCTCGGGCTCGGACTGAATGGGCACTTGTCAAAACTTGAAGAATGGCACATTTACAACTACCTTGGTCCCAAACACGCTCCAACGAGCATTTCGTTGCTAATTGGCATGGCGGCCAGCAATATTGGATCATCTGATGTGAAGCTGACAAAGGTCCTATCGGTGCACGTCGCAGCATTGCTGCCGATTGGGTCGAGCGATCTGAACGTATCCATGGAAGTCCAGTCTGCGGGACTAATCGGCATCGGTTTGCTGTATTGTGGAACGAGGCACCGCAAAATGTCAGAGGTGTTATTGCTTGAACTTGACCCTGCAAAGGTGGAGATCGAGAATCCAAAAGACGAGGCGTACTGTACTGCAGCCGGCATTTCTCTTGGCCTGATCAACATTGCCAAAGGAAAAGATTTGACAAGCCTTGTAGAACATCGAGTGGTGGAGAAGTTGTTGGCGCTCGGTACGACGTCAAGTGACGTACACACTCTGGACAGCTTCGACCGGTCTGTGCCTGGTGCGTCATTGGCCCTAATGTTCATGTTTATGAAATCAAACAACCACGCAATTGCGGAGAAACTGGCACTTCCGGACACGGAGCAGAGCTTCAATTATGTCCGCCCGGATTTTCTGTTTTTGCGCGTCCTCGCTTGGAACTTAATTCTGTGGGATAGTATTGGCGATTCTACTGAATGGATTGAATCGCGAGTTCCATCAATACTGCAGGATAAGTATTCACTGAAGTCGACTACCAAGCTTGACAGTGACCAAATGGCATACTTCAATGTCGTAAGCGGATTATGTCTGGCGATGGGACTGAAGCATGTGTCGACTGCTGATGACAGAGTAAAGCGGACTCTGCTCTACCACCTAGATGAGCTTGTACGAATCTGTGAGTTACCGGCGACTACACATGATGAGTGGATCACAAAACAGTGTTTGCAGAACTGCAAAGCCAGCGTGTCTCTGGCAGTCGCGAGTGTCATGGCTGGTACTGGCGACTTGGATGTGTTGCGTCGATTCCACAGATTATACGCTCGTGTGGGCGACGGTATTATTTATGGCAGCTTGATGGCCAATCAGCTGGCAATGGGGTTGTTGTTTTTAGGAGGTGGTCTTTACTCACTGTCCGATACGCCGCTTGGAATTGCTTCACTGGTAATATCGTTTTACCCATTGGTGCCGAGTCACGTTGATGACAACCAGGCGTACCTGCAGGCACTGCGCCACTTCTGGGTGCTCGCAGCAGAACCGCGATGCCTTGTTGTGCGCCACGTCAATAGTCGTGAGCCACGTGCGCTCGACGTGCGATTGGAAATGAGAAATGGAGAGCAGCGTCGGCTGCGTGCACCCTGTTTATTACCCCCATTGAGTCAGATATTGACGCTTTCCACAGATTGCGAGGACTACTACGGTGTCGAAATCAATCTTAACGATCCTGAAAGCGCCCTGACATCTGCGTTTGTCAAGAATCTTACGATATACATTTGTGAGAAGTCCGAAGAGCACGCAGATAGGATTCGATTTCCTTCGGCGCTGCGCGAGCTGAGCAGCCGGGGATCACGGCGGCAAGCTCCGGTCGCAGAATTCATCCGGAGCCTGAAGTGCCTATCGTCTGTTGACTCACTAGAGTGGAAGTCGTTTTTGCTCGGTGACGGCCAGACTTTGGACCATAAACTAGGGGCTATCGACAGTAAGTTGATACTGCAGGGACTAGCGACGCGCCCGCAAACAATTGACGACATGTGGAATCTTCGGCTGCTGCTTGCATTCAGTGACCGGTGGATGGAGGGTTCTACGTCATCGATTCTTTCGAGATCAGTGGTCGATGAGGTTAAAGTACTATTAGGCAACCTGCGGACTTCGCTGGCTGTCTAATGATACGGAATACGCTCAAGAAATCCATGCCTCGCACAGTTGCAATAGGCAAATATTGCACCAAGCAACGAATGAAAAGTAACTACTTTATTATCGCCAGCAAAGCATGCGAATGGCCGTAACCCAATGTATACATCGTACCGACGGGCATGCGACTGTTGAGTCCAGGCTTGTGATCTGCAGCTAACAGTTCCGCCGCGCCCGTTTCTGTCATTTGCCGACAGTCCCCGAACCTACCCCACAAACTCCCCACAGAGTCGCTTTTATTCATACTTTAAGACTCCTAACGCTCAAATGGATCTAAGACGCCAGATCCGGGGTCAGCTGAGGGGTGCTCCTAGTGCAGTGCTGCCGTCCTCTGATAGACCTATTGTAGCCTAGTCATTAATAGGTAATCGGCAGGGATCGTTAAACGCCGACATCGGACCGTTAACCAGTATTGAGATTGAGACTTGACTGAGGTTTGCCGATTGTACTTGCATCTAAAGCTACTGTCTTCAGTCGAAATGGGCGTAGAGCTGGCTGACGAGGTCGATTCTGGGCATGCTGGCCAGCTGGATGTTGAGAAGGCTGATATACACGTATCGCTGGATGATTCTGCGGGCAGTGCGACAGAGCCGGAAACCCGCGACGAAGACTGGAACTATCCGCGTCGTAACATCTTCAAGGCTGCTGCTGCGTATTTCGGGTTTATTGTATTTGGTATGAATGATTCTGCCATTGGAGTGCTGCTACCAACTCTTGAGACTTACTATGATCTGTCGTACCTAGTTGTTTCGATTGCATTTCTGACTCCGTTCGTCGGATACCTATTGGCTGCTATCAGCAGCGACTTCTTGCATCGCAGACTCGGTCGTTGGGGCGTGTGTGTGCTCGGAACGTCCTTGCAACTTGTTTGCTATATCGTCTGTTGCACAAGACCCAGGTTTCCTGGATTTGTGATCGCATATGGTATTTCAGGATTTGGAAACGGATCCATTGAGGCTGCCTGGAATTCGTGGCTCGGCAATCTGAAGCACGCAAACCAGGCCATGGGCCTTCTTCACGGTTGTTACGGCATAGGAGGGATCTTATGCCCTGCTATTTTCCAGGCTATGCTTGGTGCGGGCATCATCTGGAACAAGTGCTATTTCGTCCTCATTGGAATGTCTGTTGTGTCGGTCACGCTTTCGACTTTTGCATTCCGTGGTGATTCCCCACAGGCGTATAGAGACCGTATTGCTAATGCGAGCGGTGAGGGCGAGACTTCGTTGACAGAAGTTTTTCGTAACAAACTTGTGTGGCTCCTGTCTACGGCCCTCTTCCTCTATGTCGGAGGCTCAACCGGGTTTGCCGGGTGGATATCGACCTTTATGATTGTGATTCGGCACGGAAACCGTAACAAGATGGGGTTTGTCACCACTGGCTTCTGGGCTGGTCTTACATTCGGTCGCATCGTTCTTGGGTTTATTGTCGGCCACTATCATGCTGAAGAGGCGTTCGTCGTGGGCTACATCGTTCTCGCTATTGGATTTCTCCTCATCATATGGTTAGTCCCATCACTGATTGTATCGGCAGTCTTCACAGTCCTGCTTGGAGTTGTCAGTGGTCCGCTGTTCCCTACAATTGTCGTTGCGGCTCTCAATAAGTTGCCCAAGCGACTTCACGTCAGTGGTGTTAGCTTCGCCGCTGCGCTTGGAGGTGCCGGCGCTGCTTTCCTTCCGTTTGTCAACGGCGTCATTGCAAACAAATTCGGGCCTCGAGTGCTAGGACCTCTGTGCGTAAGTCTCTATGGAGCCATGCTGGTTATCTGGCTCGTCATAATGAAGTGGTTCTGATACCGTGAAGCTGGATGGGCTAATTGACCGACTCCAAGTGGTCAGCAATAATACATAATCACACCTGATCGTCCCACAGCATAGTTAATCTGGAGTCACCAAACTAATTGAGAACTGAGCTTATCTTGTAACTAATTATTGGGGTCAATACGGTCAAACGGACCAGTGTATCCACGCTAGGAACTTCTCCTTGACGAGACGCTGAAATATGTGATATACCAACTCAATACTGCCATTGAGAATTGTATTAAAATATGAACTGATTTAAAGCCAAGATGAGCCACGAACCTTATAATCAGCGGCGATCGTTCTCCGAGACGCGCGATGTATCGGACCGGTAGCCATCGCCGTACCCATGAGGACGGTAGCCGACAGTCCCCGATTCCCCACAAAACGGCCCCGAATGGAGGAAACCTTCCGTATGTTCGTGACTAACATTCCTATCTTGGCGATACATCCAGCGGAAAGCTCAGCGCTGATCCATGTCAGCTGGGGTTGGTCGTGTCGAGTTGCATATAAATTTCGGATAACGGTTTCTCCCACTTAGTTACCTAACTGCACGGGCCGCTATCTTCACTAAACAGATAAATACCCACGGAGATGACCTCGACTTCGGCAGGTACGAAGGATTACATCTGTTGCATTTTGTCAAGTCATTCTAGGGACTGAAAATCCCTAATAGATCTACAATGGGTGTGGATCAGATTGACACTGGTCCTAATGCTGGAGAAGCTGATAAGCTCGACATCGAGAAGGCAGACCTAAATGTGTTGCAAGAACAGAGCTCCACTACAGACTCAAGCTCGGATCCAGCACAAGACGAGGAGGACTGGAACTTCCCGCGGCGTAACATCGTCAAAGTTGCCGCTGCCTACTATGGCTTCATTGTGTTTGGTATGAGTGATTCGTCTATTGGTGTGCTGCTGCCAACTCTCGAGGTTTACTATGACCTGTCATATCTCGTTGTCTCCACTGCCTTTCTATCCCCGTTCGTGGGCTATATGTTTGCTGCTGTCTGCAGCGACTTTCTGCATCGCCGACTCGGACGTTGGGGTGTGTGCATTCTAGCCACATCACTGCAGCTCCTCTGCTTCATCATATGTTGCACTCGGCCCCGCTTCCCAGCCTTTGTCATTGCATATGGTTTCGCTGGATTTGGTAACGGATGTCTTGAAGCAGCGTGGAACTCATGGGTCGGTAATCTGAAGCATGCGAACCAAACCATGGGCCTACTTCACGGCTGCTATGGAGCTGGCGGTATTCTGTGCCCATCGATCTTCCAGGCCATGGTGGCCGAGGGAATCATCTGGAACAAGTGTTATTACGTCCTCATTGGTATGAGCGTGTTGTCAGTTACGTTCTCAACTCTCGCCTTCCATGGTGATACTCCAAAGAGATATCGTGAGCGTGTTGCCAGCGATGAAGAGAAGGGCTCGTCCATGTCTGAGGTTGTTCGCAGTAAGCTCGTGTGGCTACTGTCGTTTGATCTCTTCCTCTACGTTGGTGGAGAAGTTGGATTTGCTGGATGGATATCGACGTTTATGATTGTTATTCGACACGGTAATCGTAACAAGATGGGATTTGTCACGACAGGCTTCTGGGCTGGTCTTACATTTGGCCGTGTCTTTCTTGGGTTCCTTGTGGGCCACTTCCATGCTGAAGAGATGTTTGTGGCAGCCTACCTCGCTCTGGCGCTTGCATTCCTTCTAATCATTTGGCTGGTGCCAGTGCTGATGGTTTCAGCGGTGTTTTCAGCGCTATTTGGTATGGTCATTGGTCCGCTGTTTCCTACAATTGTCGTTGTGGCTCTGAAGAAGCTACCTAAGCGCCTTCATGTCAGTGGTGTCGGCTTTTCTGCCGCCCTTGGAGGTGCCGGTGCTGCTATCCTACCTTTTGTCAACGGTGTCATTGCAGACAAGTTTGGTCCTAGAGTGCTGGGTCCCCTATGCGTGAGCCTGTTTGGTGTCATGCTTGCCGTATGGCTTGTTGTCCTTAAATGGTTTTAAAGGTGAAGGGATATCTAATTCTGCTACTGTGCTGTTAGTGTCATTCTAGAGTATATTGATGCATGAGCTAAGTTTGTCAATAAATAATGTTAATCGGCGTAGGTACCGAGAGCCTGACCCACTTTGACCTTTTCGCCAGCCTTGACGTTGAACTGGAAAGTCTTCGGAGCCTCGAACACGAGTACCACGGTACTGCCGAGGTTGAAACCACCCATCTCCTGGCCCTTGGTAAGGGGGTATCCGCCGAGGAGTGGGCTTGCTCGGTAGTAAGTCGCTTCGTAGCACGTTGCCTTCTTCACCTTCTTGCGGCGGAGAGGAGTAGACTCGGTAACGGGAGTCGACGCCATGGAAGCTTCATCAGACTCTTCACCAGAATCGCCGTTGATGGAAGTTCTGCGCGACGCCTGCTCTGAAGGGATGGCGTCTGAAGTACCGTTCTCATAGACAGTGTTAGTGCGAAGGTCCTTATCAAAGTGGACGAGAATGCTTCCAACGTTTGTGGCTCCGACTGGAGTCATACTGAAAAAGCCATGGCGCCAGCGACCGAGAAGGGCGACTCGTTCGTTGAGGCAAAAGAGACCCTCAAGACGGCTTTGGAAGTAGGGTGCAACACTGTATAGTTCGCCGACAAAGTGGCGGCGCAGAGAGCTGACCCAGTCGGCGGGGGAGTGAAACCGGTGGTAGTCTCCAGGGGCAAGGTAGATAACAGCGAAAAAGAGCTCCTTCTCAGAGGAAGGAGTAAAGTCAGGTTTCAAGAGCTCCCCAGTAACCTGAGAAACCTGAGCCAGGGGCATCGATGTATCTGCGGTAGCATCACCGCTCACTTTGAAGCTCGTTTCGACGTGCTGTGCATGATCCGAATCACCAATGAGCTCGTCTAGAGTGTAGTTAATACCGTTCACAATAGCAAAGTCTTTGTGTCGTTCAAGAATCTGTTCCTGATCGTGGAGCTCGAAGTCAACTTCACGGGACGGGGCTGCCATAGCGTGATCGCCGCCTCCTAGTAGAGCGTCGAGCGAATAGGTAATGCCTTTGACCTGCTCAACCTTGCGGTCGCGAATGACACCGAGGTGCAGCATTGTTCCATCAGCCGGCGACACAAGCGGGGCATTAGAATCAATGGGCCGCGCTCCATCCTTAAGCTCGCGGAAGAAAAACTCGCCCAAGTTGCGGTACTTGGTAAGGTCTGGTTCAGCCAGTTCGTCGAGGTTAGCGCCAAAGACATAAGCAAAGAACTTGAATCCAGGCTCTCGCATCCACACTGGCAACGTGATATCGTTGACACGACCCCATAGGCGCGACATGGCCTTGAGAGGGAGAGTCGAGTAGGCGGCGACCTGCCATGGTTTGGCAGGACGGGGAGCCGTCGGCTCCGAGTTTTCTTCATCTTCAGGCTTCTTACGACGCATCGCAGTCCACAGAATGATGGTCGTCACAGCCGGTACGGCCCACCACTTCCACGAGGCAGCCGAGGCAGCCGAGGCGGCACGAGAGGCAGCTTCTCGCGGAGCGCCATTTCCAGCTGCTGAAGCAAATCGGCGGTAACCGGGAATTCTAGCAAACGTGCCATATCGCGGTTGGGACGCGGCCCGCGAGAGTAGCGGTTGGGACGTAGCAGCAGGGCGTCGGAAGCTCGAGAGCTTGCCGAGAGAGGGCCATTTCAACGAAGTCGTCTTTCGCATAAACTTGGCTGGTCGCGAAGCGGGGATCTTCTTGAGCCCACGCTTGATGGTGGCCATGGGGTTATAATAGTAGAGCAGGTTCCGTCGGGGCCGCGGCACGGATGGAAACGGGTACTTGTAGGAGAGAAACCGGCGCGGGGAGTCAGCCGAGCACGTCGGCAGCGCGGTCGGGCGCAACGACGCCAAAAGCGGCGTAGTCGCCAGCGGCTGCGTTGTGATGAGTCGCGCAGTAGCTGTCGTCGTCACGGCGGCCGTCGTGGCTTGACGAGCCGTCGATATGAGGGTTGTAGGGGCTACCATGGTGATTTTTCAAGCAATAGCACTCCAGGTCTTATCCACTAAAGTTGTCGGGGACGTCACAAAGCGACCAGTGACCGGGTGGTAGAGTGTACTAGAGAAAGGAGAGGAGAATCCGAACCAAAATTGACGGTTGGCAGGCCAGGTCTAAAACGGACAATGTCAGATCAGGATTGCGCCGAAAGGGGGACTGATATATATCCCTGGGCCCACCCCGGGTTAGGGCCACCACGGTGGTTATAGTCTCGAGTTGCCGCGATCTTTTTAGCAGGCGAGTCGAAGTGGCGCCCAGCGAGTCAATTGGGGCTGAATTGCACGCGGTTTGCTGATGTGTTGGGTTTGGCCGTTTGTGCCTTTGCGCGAAGCGGTTGTCGTCTCCGTTTGGAGTCACGCGTGCTATTACCAGGATCGTTAATGTATATGCAGTGTCATTTTGGCATGTGAATGCGTACATTCCTCGATAGCCGAGCCGATTGGTGCGCCATTTACTAGAGCTGCAGAGGCGAGAGTTCGAACTGAACCGTAGAGTCCAGACTGATGGACATACGCGTGCGAATGTCGATATTTAGGTCAATCTCATCAAACTGCATCCCGCCGAGATAAACCTTGGGTGATCTGATAATTTAACTGGAAGGGCCGACTGAGGCAATTGCGAAAGCCAACTACCTACAAGTCACAACACCAGCAGTGTTGTGGCGTCGGAACTCGCACGGTCAGACCTTCCTTACTATGAGCTGGGCTTAAATCAGCTGCTCTAGCAGTTGAATGATGCAGCCATGACTCGCTTGACTCGCGGTTCTGCTGTGCTAACGGATCCGATTGCACGGCTATATTTTTCGACACCGCCAATCCATCACGTCTCCAATGCTCATTGGGATCTCAGGCAACATCTGCTCGGGTAAAGCCGCGACCCGCGAGTACCTCGTTCTCAACGGCTTCGAGTATCTGTGCGTTGAGACCACTGACGGATCTGTCGAATCACACGCCGGATCAACGAGTCGCACCTTCCCGTCCCTCAATGATCTGCTGCTGTACGCGACTCAGCGGTGGTCGCAGGACTTTGTTACAGACGTGGAGGATCTCGTAAGCCTCGAAGCACTAGCAAAACGTCCCTTCTTCCTCCACCTGTCTATAGATGCTCCTACGGTGGTGCGGTGGAAGCGGTACTGCGCGAAGCGCAAGGCCTCGGGGCTGCCTGAACCCGACATGGAGCAGTTCGTGACAACTTCAGACGATTACATGTACAACAAGAGCAGCAAAGGAGCCATGGTGATGGGCAAGGCTCAGGTTGTTGTCATCAACGGCACAGACAACATTGAGCTGCTGTACGTGAGCCTTGGCAAACTCAACCTCCTTGACGAGACCCGGCTGAGGCCGTCCTGGGACGCCTATTTCATGCGGTTGGCGGATCTGGCGGCGCTGCGTAGTAACTGCATGAAGCGACGGGTCGGGTGCGTGCTTGTGCGGGATAAGCGCGTTATGGCGACGGGATACAACGGCACTCCTCGCGGGCTGAAGAATTGCAACGAGGGCGGCTGTGAGCGGTGTAACTCGGCCAATGGCTCTGGATCGTCGCTCGCGACGTGTCTGTGTCTCCATGCAGAGGAGAATGCCATTCTCGAGTCGGGCCGTGACCGCCTCGGCAATGAGGGCATCCTCTACTGCAACACCTGCCCTTGCCTCACGTGCAGCATCAAGATCGTCCAGAGCGGCATTCGAGAAGTCGTCTACTCGCAGTCATACAGCATGGATGACTCGTCTGCCAAAGTACTTCAGGCTGGAGGTATTGTCCTCCGCCAGTACTCACCCCCCAGCGAGCGTATACTCGTGCTGTAGGCATGGAGATTACATTGTCTATATCGCTTACGTCTCGGCGTACTCGTAAGGACCAGGCTTATCCTCGACCACGAAGTCGAGTGTGCCCTCCTCGATGACCTTGTCGTCAACGCTGAGCTCACCAACCAGTCGGTCTCCCGGCACAACCGACCCAACACCCTTGGGAGTACCCGTGAGGATGATATCGCCAGCTTCTAGAGTCATGACAGACGAGATGGACGACAGGATGCGGGGGATCTTGAATAGCATGAGGTTGGTCGAGTCGGCCTGGCGAGTCTCACCATTGATGAGTAGCTTGAGGAAGACATTGTCAAAGTCGGGAATCGACTTCTTGGGGATGAGCCCCGAAATGGGCAGAAAGGTGTCAAAGCCCTTGGCAATGGTCCACGGCAGACCCTTCTTCTTGGCCTCGTCCTGCACGTTGCGTGCGGTGAGGTCGAGAGCTAGCGCATAGCCCTCAATGGCTTCGAGGGCCTCCTTGGTGCCGAATTTGGCAGGATCAAGGTTCTTCAGCTGCTTGTTGAGCACGATTGCAAGCTCGAGCTCGTAGTGCAGCTTTGTGCCTCGGGGCCGGAGAATGGGTCCCTGCTGTGGCAGCAGGATCGAGCTCGTCGGTTTGAGGAAGAAAAACGGCTGAGTTGGGGCCGCGTTCTTGAGCTCCTTGATGTGGTCGGCGTAATTGCGGCCGATGCACAGCACCTTGCGTGCCCGCTGGACATAGCTGTACGACATGATGACGTTTAGAGGTTTCAT
Organism: Sugiyamaella valdiviana; assembly: GCA_030570555.1. Classification (NCBI taxonomy): domain Eukaryota; kingdom Fungi; phylum Ascomycota; class Dipodascomycetes; order Dipodascales; family Trichomonascaceae; genus Sugiyamaella; species Sugiyamaella valdiviana. The sequence continues at coordinate 903,621 of JAJLWF010000005.1, forward strand.
GAATGAGTCTACCGATTCAATGTAAATACGGCTATTTTCAGGGTTGCGGAGCGCCCTGCATATTTCACGGCATACTTCAACCAATTCAATTCAACCATACAGCATTAGAAAATAGAATAAATAAGACGGGGATGCTTCACAACAAGCACAGTCGTAACGCTGCAATGGATCCAGCCAGTCTAGGCTGGTAGCAGCTCCTCATCTTGAGTCGTCTTCGTTCGTTGATTCGTCCTAGTTCACGCGCTTACACCGGCGGCCCGTGCAGTGTTTCTTCTCGCGACTGGCCCGCTTGTCGCGCTTGCACGACTTGCCAAGTCGGCAATTGACCACGACAACAGCATCATCCATGCGCAGGCGCGAATACGTGTACCAGTCCTGGCTGTGCAACCATATGTTTATACGGTGTGCATACATGGCGGCGTGGCTCTGCACCTCCGCCGCCTGGTGCGATGCCTGAGCACTGAGCTTTGCGCTCTGTTCGGCAGCAACCTTGCCAGCACGGTCCGCATACTGGGTGATGACCTTTCCAGTTCGTTCAGAGTACTCGGACGCGTGTCTACCGGCACCGCGAGCCAATTCGGCTATCTGTTGACTGGCTCTGTTGATAGAACCTGCGGCGCGCTCAACAACCTCGGCACGACGAAGCTCGTCTGTCCAGAGCTGTCCATTTAGCCAGAACCACTGCGAAGTCTCCTTGAGCCATATACTTGCAGATTGAGTGGCTGAGATGAGCGCCGTTTGAATGACAACGTCCGACCACTGGAGAAACTGTGACGCCTGATGAGCAAGAGCCACACTGGAAACAAGCAACGTGTCGCCGGAATCGACTAGTCCAGCAATCGCAACGGCGCGCACTTTCAGTTGCTGCTCGCGGAGAGCCCCAATCAACGACGTGGCGCGTCCCGTCAGAATGTAGGCGTTGCGCTGAGCTCTTAGGAGCAGCATACGGCCCTGAGTAACGCTATCAGCACAGAGCTGCTTCGTGCGCACTGGCGCGTCGACACGCACATATCTCTCAGTCTGTCCCCAAATGGGGTGCAGTACAACCCAGTGGTAGAGCTGAGACAAAGAAGAACCCAGCCAGTCGATGCTCTCAACAAGCTTGGACACGGCAGCCGACATGCGGTTGCGGAGAATGGCATCCTGCCGAATGACAGTCTCGAATAGCGCGGCAGAGTCAAATGTCAGGTGTGTCGTTGTCTTGGGCTCCGGTGCAATGAGACCTGTCGTAGTGGGGGTAGCCTCGCTGGCTCTTGTCTCGTCGCTAGTCAAGACGGCTTCGACTGAAGAAAGATTGACTCCTCGCGACGGGCAGCTGAGCAGGTGCAGGAATCTATCAAGACCATAACCCGTGCAAGACTCCTTGGAAAGGGACGTGCTCAGACTGGCAGGTGTACTGTAGACGGCAGAGCTGACAGAGGGCAGGTCAAGTTTGAGCGACGGGGAGGGGTAAACCACGTCGACCAGACCAGGCCCCGCAGAAGCGTACTGGTGAAGCGCTGCTGTCAGCAGTAGACCGATACAGCTGAGCAGTGCCATGAGCGACCGGTTCGAGGTGCTTTGCTTCCAGGTAGGAGGCGCACGCCAGAAACCGGGCATCTCGACATTGAGGGTTTCAAGCAGCACGGGCGGTCTTGGGCGCGGCGAGGCAAGCAGGGCCGCCACGTCACGGAAGCCGAGGTCGTACAAGACGAAGCCAGGGACAGGAAGCGCAACGGGAGCTTCGGGCATACCGGGATAGTTGGAGGGAGAGTTGCAGACGTAATAGGGTCCATTTGCCGAGCCGAGCAAGTGCCAGTTACGTGACTCAAGAACCGAAGGCATCAGCAGTGTGTCAGACAGAGGAATGACAGGGATATCGTGGGCAGCAAGCAGACGGTACACCAGGGCCGGATCAAAGCCGAGCTGCGGTGTGGTGGTCGAGTAGTAGACGACTGCGAGGGATGTCATCGCAAAGTTGGGGTCATCAGTGTTGGTTGGATCGAGGGCGAGGCCAAACGAGTACCGCGCATCAGCCAGGTAGCTCTTGGACGTCAGCTTTGCAGCTGATGCTTGGCAGAAGTAGAGGTGGAGCCTGGTCTTGGGCGCGGCCCAGTAGATGCGCGAGGCAAGGAACTGCAGCGAATCCATGACGGCTTTCTCATCGCTGCCGAATCCCACGAGGTTGAGCTCAGTGGGGAACGACGCTTTGACTGCACGAGGGCGCACGAGGGCGCCGTCGGCGAGGTCTCTGTTCCAGGCAACGCACGACAATTCGCCGGCAGCCGTGAGACGGCCGAGAGTCTCGTCGGCAGCAGGCGTGCGAGCAGAGGTCGAGGTGACGTCGAGCCAGCTCGTCGAGGTGCCCAGATTGGGCATCTTGAGGGTTGAGTTGGAGTTTGTCATGGACTCGTCGGCCTTTGCAGTGAAGCGGCGGCTGAGAGCGGGACTGTCGACGAGGCGATCCGAGTTGTCGTCGCTCTCGCCGTCCACGCTGCTTGTATACTCGTCATCGGCGATGCCGCCAGAGTACGGGACGGCCGGCTGGGCTGCCATGAGGCTGGCCAGGAAGCGGGACGCACCGCGGACGGGGTTCGTTTCCGACAGGCGACGGCGATGGGCCGAGAGCGGGCGGTTGGCCGGGTCGGCAGCAGCGGCAAGACGAGCGTCATAGTCGTCGGTGGTGTCGTCGTCGTCAGCGGCGGCTCTGTCGGACAGGTTTACGTCCGACGAGGACGAGGTTGCCGACAGCACCGATGTCGAGTCAAAGTCGCCGCCATAAACGCCGTAGTCGGTGTACTCGTCTTCGTCGTCCGACGGCCGCGACACCACTTCATAGTCCGTCAGCGAGACCGATGAGGAAGACAGGCCATGGTCCAACCAGGTCGTGTCCGTCAAGTCCGCCATGGCGGAGAGATTCGGAGGCCGTTGAGGGGAGATGGGGTTGACAGCAGAGGCTGGAGAGGGATTAAGCCTAGGGGGGGTGGAGTTGCCACAAGAGACGCCAGGGCAGGAGGAGCAAGCAGCTGCGGCGTCAGTTTGGTAGTTAACGGTCCAAAGCAGTAGCTAGTGAACCAGAGAACAAGTTAGATGGCAAAGTAGGACGGGTCAAAGCGTCTGCTAGGATAATGCGCACGATAACGGAACAGGGGGAAAGTGGGAGTCAGTTGTAGGAGGGGAGGCTTGGATGGCAAGATAGGCGTAAAGTTGGGGCGTAGAAAGCAGATGTAGCGGAGAGCTAGGGGGTGGAAAGCAGATGTAAGGCACAGGGAGACTGGACAACAGCAGTGAATGCGCCACTGGAGGCAATCAGGACAGTCGAAAGGCTGCTAGGATGACATGGAATGGGGTAATCAATGCATGCCCTGGCTTTTAGCGGCAAGGGCTGCAGCATAGGGTGGGGAGGAAAGGACAGGCAGAATGGGGGTGTGGCATGCCCGGGTAAACAGGCCTGGAGGGGCAGATTATGGGCCGCGATATTCCTACTCCATCGGGCGGGCGGGTGTGGCGGTACAACCACGCACCGGCTGGCGCCATTGCCCGGCTGGGCTCAGCTCGCAATGTCTCATGCACCTTACGCTGCTATCGTATCAGCATCTTATCGTGCTGCATGCAACCACGCCGCACGACGATAAGCACCACTGGCCAGGGGGTACCACCCACGGGAAGCCGAGGCAGCCCCAAAGTACGCTCGCATTTGCATTTAATCTAGTTTTAATTTATTGCCATTGCGCCCAGCTGGGTCGTGAAATGCCCGCGTGCACTAGGCGCGACATAGGGTGGACGTAGGGTTCGCACCGCACCCTGCTGGCCACATCATAGGGCAGGTGACATGCAGCCCACCCGCAGATGCAGCCAGCTCAAATGACAGGTGACATAAGCCACATACCAATACCTTGATGGCACAAACATTTAATTGCCCGCTGTAACAGGTTATAACCGAAACACTAATGTCCTAGTTACGTGTGGTTTGATTTCAAAATAACCGTCCAGTAGCCTGGTTACTACCTTCGCTGTAGCTCCGCAGCTTCGCTCTAGAGCTCCTTCGCAGCTTCGCTCTTTAGCTCCTTCGCAGCTTCGCTCTTTAGCTCCTTCGCAGCTTCGCACTTTACAGCCTTCACAGATTCGCTCTACAGCTCCTTCACAGCTCCACTCCTTTTCTGCTCCTATGTTCGTCCACTCCTTTCCTTCTCACTCGTACTCCTTTCCTCCTCTCTCGTATCCTTTCCACCCTCCTCCTTACAGCTCCTTCTTGATGAAGTGCTCGGGCTTGTGGGTCGTCTCGTAGTCGACGTGCACGTAAGCGCGCTCGACGTCGGGCAGCGACTCGAGCTTCATCTGCAGCTCCTCGGCCACGTCGTGCGTCGTGCGCAGCGTCGCTGACGCGTCCATTACGATGTCGACCTCGACAACGAGTCGCGGGCCTGAAGTGTAGGCGCGCACCGTGTCAATGGCCGTGATCTTGGGCGAGTGCGTCATGGAGATGTACGTGATGAGTCGTTGCGTCTGGGTGTCGGACGACACGCCAATGAGCAGCTCAAACTCGCCGTAGGCCGTGTGCAGCCACAAGCATGAGATGATGACGGACAAAATGAGTGCTCCCATGGGGTCGATCCACCATGCAAGCTTGCTTCCTCCGACAGACGTCAGGATACCAAAACCATTGATGAAAAGGTCGTTGCGGTGGTCCTCCCACAGAATGTGCACCTGAGACGACTGGTTGCGGAGGGCCCAGCAGTAGAGGAAGAGGGCAAACTTTGTGCTAAAGGCCACTGCCACGGCGATGACCGACGGGAGGTGGAACTTGCGAGTCTCTTCGGCACTGCCCGCGGCCAGATCGCGCACAGAGAATGCAATGAGGATGAACGAGACGGACGTCATGAGAAAGCTGAAACAGATGTTGCCAGCAGTCTCAAGACGGGCCTTTCCCGCCGGGAACTTGCGTGGGTTGACGCGAGAGACGGCTTTGTTGGCCACGAGCAGCGTCAGGTTCGACAGCGGGTCAAACACAGCGTCGGCCATAGTGGTGAACAGCGACAGGGAGCCTGAAGAGATGGCTGCGTAGACCTGGATCACAGACAGAATGATATTTGCCGCAAAACTGCCCCAGATAGCAATCTTGAATCTGAGCTCGTTCTGCTCATTGAGGTCTCGAGCTGCTCGCACATGGTCCTCGACGGGGGTGAGAAGGTTCTCAATGTGTTCGTTCTGCGTCTCGTAGAAGCTCTGCAGTTTGTTGGATCCAGGGATGCCAATGCGGGAGCGCAAAGTGTGGCCCTCGGACGCAATGTGCTTGATCTGGTCTGCCGTCTTGATCCTTGACGCCAGGCGCAGCGGATCCGAGTCGACGGTGTACATGCTGACCCGGTGCTCCTCATCACGCTCACCATACACCGTCTCCACCGCTGTGCTGGTGCCATTAGGAGTCGTAGTGGCCGTTCTCGACATGTCAAAATTTTTATAAAATACCTCAGTAGCAAGTCTTGTGCAGTCCAAAAAGGCCCCTCCAGAGAGGTGCTAGTTAATGTTGTAGTGGGTTCGTAGTATGCTCGTAGGTATGTCCGTCGTTGTGACAATTTAGTTACAGCCAGCACACTTCTGATACAGTCTGTAACAGTCTGTTGTAATGTTCCTCTCTTTCTAAGCCACTATTGATTGCCGTGCGCTTATCCTTTTGCAGCAACGGCGATAGTGCCGTGCTCGCCAAGCCGCTCGGCCAAGCCGTTCCAGAGGCAAGCCTGGCTGCGCGGCTCCCGCAGCCGTTGACGGCCACTACGCTCCGTGAACGGCCCAGACGAGTAGGCAGCAGGGATAGTGGGTCAACAGGCGGTGCATGGGCGGGGTATGCAGCGTTCGGATGCCCAGGGAAAAGAGTTCCACGCGACGGAATGCCCAACCAAACGGACAAGGGTTGGCTGTCGGGCCGATATACGGAGCTGGCGAGGCATTGGGTCCGCGTGTAGGGCAGCACGCTAGTGTTGGCTGGTTTACTGGATACAGAAATAGGACTGCTACGCCGTTACAGTAATATCTCTGTTTTTATCGGCTCCATTTTTTCCCTGTGTCAAGCTCTAGGTTTGCATACGGAAAAACTCCCCGCACTTTGGTACCCATTGCCGATCCCTCGTCATATAAAAAGACTCCCCCCACCCGAAATTTCATTCTGTTCTCCACGAGGCATTCTCGTGTTTGGTGGTTTCGGTTGCGGAATTTGACACGGTTTACTGCCTTGATTTGTTGCCGAATTAGCTTTGGCTCGAGGTTTCGCTGGGATCCCGTTGCCTCGGTTTATTGATTTTTGTTTCGTCGTACCCCGTAAACATCCCCATCTCTGCATTCAACTCCTCATGGCCTCGACCGGAACAGCTGAATGGCAGCCGCCCCTCACCAACGGCGAAAATGTCTCCCTCAAGGCAGCCAGTGAGACGGACCTGAAGACACCGGCGCCGAGAGCGGCCGTCCGACACCGCCGCAACTCGTCGGTCGACATGGACCCGTACTCGACTCCATCTGTCTACTATGATCCTGAGTCAGAGCTCACCTCGTCGAGACTGACACGTGCCCGCACCTTCTCCATCATTGACCGCGAGTCCACGAGCCGTGGATCCAATGTCAACCGTGTCTTGCGCCGCCGCGGATCCAAGGACGAGCAACTCGGCCCGCGCCAACTGCTCATCGACGTCGATGCCACGCTCAGCCGCCTCCTCGACTCGGAGGACACGGACCGCAACTTCCAGATCACCGTCGACGATGCGGGACCAAAGGTCCTCGAGGTCGGCACCTTCAACTCCAACGGGTACAACACCACCGAGATCCGCGGAACCTACCAGCTGTCGAACCTGCTGCAGGAACTGACGCTGGCCCAGCGGTTTGGCCGCAAGCGCATCATTCTCGACGAGCAGCGTCTCACTGAAAACCCCGTAGCGCGCCTGCGGAGACTCATTTCAAAGGAGTTCTGGCCCTCTCTGACCCGCAGAATTGACTCGCAAACAATCAAAACCATCGCCATGGACCCAAAGGCACGCCAAGCAGACAAGCGCCCGCGCGTCTACATCCCCTACACCGACAAAGAGCAGTTTGACTTCTACTCAAAAATTTCAGACGAAAACCCCGAAATCGAGCTCCAGGTCGAGTATCTCCCCGCAGACATCAGTGCCGAGTACGTCAAGTCCATCAACGACAAACCTGGTCTTCTAGCTCTGGCACTTAAGAAGTCGATTGATCCGGTGACCAAGCAGACCAAGTATGAAGGAGTCCCCTATGTTGTGCCAGGTGGTCGTTTCAACGAGCTCTACGGATGGGACTCTTACATGGAGTCGCTAGGCCTTATTGTCGACGGCAGAGTGGACCTCGCCAAGGGCATGGTCATCAACTTTTGCTACGAAATCAAGCACTACGGCAAAATCCTCAACGCCAACCGCTCTTACTATCTGAGTCGGTCGCAGCCTCCGTTTCTGACCGACATGGCGCTGCGTGTGTATGACAAAATCCAGCACCAGGAAGGCGCTCTCGACTTCCTGCGCGAATCCATGCGTGCAGCTATCAAGGAGTACCACACAGTGTGGACATCTGAGCCTCGTCTTGATCCCGTCACAGGCCTGTCTCGATACCGCCCGGACGGCCTTGGAATCCCTCCAGAGACCGAGGCAAGCCATTTCGAGCATCTGCTCTTCCCGTTCTGCCGCAAGCACCGTGTTTCGTTTGAGGAGTTCCAGCAGAAGTACAATGACGGCGAGATCAAAGAGCCACTGCTGGACGAGTACTTTTTACATGACCGTGCAGTCCGCGAGTCGGGCCATGACACGACGTACCGTCTCGAGGGAGTCTGCGCCGATCTGGCCACCGTTGATCTCAACAGCTTGCTGTTCAAGTACGAGTCGGACATTGCCTACACAATCCGCAAGTACTTCAAGGACAAGCTGGAGCTCGAAGATGGTACAATCCAAACGTCAGCCGCCTGGGACCGCCGGTCGCGCTGGCGCAAGCATACCATTGATAAGTACATGTGGGATGAGGAAAAGGGAATGTACTTCGACTATGACACCAAGGAGCGCCGCAAACACACTTATGAGTCAGCCACAACTTTCTGGCCCATGTGGGCAGGACTAGCGTCAACGCGCCAGGCCTTGCGACTAGTCGAGATTGCGCTGCCCAAGTTTGAAATGTACGGCGGCCTTGTATCTGGAACGAAGGAGTCGCGTGGTGAGACTGGGCTTAACCGCCCCAACCGACAGTGGGACTATCCGTATGGGTGGGCTCCGCAGCAGATGCTGGCTTGGACAGGGCTGTTGCGCTATGGGTACGACGAGGAAGCTCAACGCCTCGCTTACCGATGGCTGTTCATGATGACCAAATCGTTTGTCGACTACAACGGTGTCGTGGTCGAGAAGTACAATGTAACTCAGCCACAGGATCCGCATCGTGTGGATGCCGAGTACGGCAACCAGGGTCTTGGATTCAAGGGTGTGGCCACTGAAGGCTTTGGCTGGGTCAATGCATCGTATTCGTATGGCCTGTCTCTACTGACAAGCCGTGGTTTGCGTGTTTTGGGCGCACTGACTCCTCCCGAGATCTACTTCGAGGCTTTGCGCAAGGAGGAAGAGACGTCTATGGACCTGGATGGTTTGTCCATCAGCCCCAGACGTGGCAATACCCCGGTCAGTGTCGGACGTGGCAACACTCCGCCATGAGAATTTGGCCGTATTCATTTTTCGTCATTTAGTTATGCTAATCTAATCATGTCAGATGCGCTGCTCAATACTGTTATTGCCAGTACTGTGTTTCTCCTATGTCATCTCAACTATAGTACACTGTAGAGCGCTGTGAGTCTATATATTGGACTTGCACGCAGAGCCGGGGTTAATATATGCTTTTCGGTAACAGGCTATCTACATCGCCTTGTCGATACGGCCCACATCGTGGTGTATCTCAGCGACGCGATTGCCTAGACTCATAAATAACCGGTATTCCTCCTGCAGCGCCGCGATCATACTCGCAACATTAGACGAGCCGGGCTCCAGGGAGTCCTGCTCGGCAGAGTCGACTCCACGCTCAACCTCAACCATTGTCTCCGCTAGCTGGCTCAAGCGCTTCGTGAACTCGTCAATTTTGCGACTAAAATAGGGTGCCAGCTGATCACCCTTGCGGGCCGCAGTACGTGAAGCATATACCGAGGCTGTTAGCGGAGCAGTCTGCCCACCAAGGTTTCCTAGTAAGACAAAGCAGGCCTCGGCGTCTTTGACGGCTTGGTCAGACTGTTCTTTGATCACTGCCAGCACACGCTCGTCATGAACAAGGCCCTCACTGACAGTGGCCAGCTTGCGCGTTAAAAGCTCGACATCGCGCGGTATGCTATCAATCGCTTCTTCATGCGTATCCTTTCCAGCTTTAAGCTCCGAGCACACACGCCCTTGACCTGTGATATAGTCGTCAAGTTGCTGCAGTTCCGTCTGTACACTCTCCGAAAGGTCGCTGGGACGTGTCATGGGGGTGATCTGCGGGCCTGCCTGTGCTTGATTGCCAGCTACAGAACCCAACAGGTTTGAGTTGTGCTGAGGTTGCGCAAATCCTCCTGTGTTTGATTGGGGTGCGGTGCCAAACATGGGCCTTGCCTGGTTGTTCTGAGAACCAAACAACCCCGTGGTGCTGGTGCCTTGTGTGTTTCCGGCCTGGGCATTAGAACCAAACAACCCCGTTGTCTGATTGCCCTGGTTTGTCTGGCCGAACAGACCAGTGGTTGTACCAGTCGATGCAGAGGTTCCCGAGTTAGGGGCGCCAAATAATCCTCCCGAATTGGCGTTGTTCTGTGAAAACAGACCAGAGGTCTGGCTCTGACCAGTTCCTTGCGTGCTGCCGAACAGGGACGGGGTTGCAGGCTTCTGGCTGAACAGACCAGACGACTGGGTGTTTTGATTGTTTTGGCCGAAAGTTCCTGGAGTTGATGACTGATTCTGACCAAAGCCACTAGTCTGTGTATTATTCTGGCCAAATCCTGTTGATGGAGTCGCTTGATTGTTCTGACCAAACAGTCCACCTTGTTGCTGCTGGTTGTTCTGGGCAAACAGGCCAGTATTCGACTGGCTGTTCCCAAAAGCTCCAGAGGTCTGATTGCTCTGGCCAAACGCACCAGTTGGCTGGTTATTCTGGCCAAACTGACCTGTCGATTGAGTGTTTTGTCCGAACGCACCTCCTGTTTGGTTGTTCTGGCCAAAGGCGCCCGTAGTCTGATTATTCTGGCCAAAGGCACCTGTCGCCTGATTGGTATTGCTCTGACCAAACACGCCTGTCGTCTGGTTGTTTTGACCGAATCCCGTCGATTGAGTGTTCTGTCCGAAGCCAGTGTTTTGGTTACTCTGGCCAAACAGACCACTGGTTCCAGCGGGCTTGGCGCCAAAGCTACTCGAGGCGCCCGCCGCGGAGCCAAAGCCTGTGGAGCCAGTGTTGGCTCCAAAGCCCTGGTTTGTGTTGGTGCCAAATCCTGACGTCGCGTTATTAGAGCCAAACGAGCCTCCAGTGCCGCTGGTTGAGCCAAACGCAGGCTTCTGGCCAAACAGACCAGAGTTGGAGTTCTGCGGCGTTGTCGATTGGCCAAACTGGGAGCTGCCAAACGCGGTCTGCTGTGTCTGAGCCGGCTGGCCAAACGCACCGCCCGTTGCGGACGAGTTGCCGAAGCCGGTCGAGCCCGATCCAAACGCGTTACTGCTTCCAAACATTGGCTTTGAGTAAGAGATCAAATTTAGGTGTGCTGAAGTTCACCGGTCAGCCGCACCACAGCGAACATAAACTGCTGGGTTGTGGAGAGTTTGAGGCCGAGGGCTTAGCTACGAGGGCTTACTTTGGACTCAGCACAAGCGCCAGTGTGTAAATGAATCACATGCGCTGGTAGTAATCGGCGAGCAAGCCAGCAAGCGCCTTCTATGCGCCAAAATACAATTGCACATGTAATAATACATCCAAAATGGATACATAGGACGGTGTGGAGTAGGGGTATAATTGGTAATAGTTGTTGAAGCACTCCTTGGTAGTTGAATCTATAATTGTATCTAATTGTGACGCCAGTTCTAGTTTTTTTGGTTGTGCCTTTTCAGGCTACTGGCCTTCGGTGTACGCTGTTCATTCTTGCTCGATGACGGCCCATGCGGGCCCATTCAGCCAGCCGCCCAGGCGCGCTACCCTACTTGATTTGCAAAAACGAACAACTGGCGTGGGGTCGTACTCTACTGACTCGACACACTGGCACAGTTATAATTGACGCCTATTCCCGTCGTTGCTTGTGCCGACTTTAAATAGATTGACGCGCACAACACTGCGAGTGTTGTTTGATTGACTTCGCCATGGGTACGTCGAATCCACGCCATTGCTCGGCTCTAACCCAGGTATTCCCAAGTTCTTCCGCTATGTGTCGGAAAGATGGCCATTGATCTCTCAGCTCGTCAACGAGTCCAAGGTGCCCGAGTAAGTGTGGTTATTTAGTTGTCCTTGCGACCCTCTAACGCAGATTCGATAACCTGTACCTTGATATGAACTCAATTCTTCGTAGGTCCATGCGATGCCCCGCCATGTGCCAGCTAACCCAGATAACTGTACACACAAGGATTCGGACGTAACGCACCATCTCACCGAGGAGCAGATGTTCGTCGCCATTTTCAATTACATTGACCATCTGTTCACCCTGATCAAACCCAAGAAGCTCTTTTACATGGCCATCGATGGTGTTGCCCCGCGTGCAAAGATGAACCAGCAGCGATCGCGTCGATTCCGAACGGCGCTTGACGCCGAAGAAGCCCGCCGCAAGGCCATTGAAGGTGGTATTGAGCTGCCGAGCTCGGATCCATTCGACTCAAATGCCATTACGCCTGGAACTGAGTTTATGACCAAACTTACCGCCCACCTCAAATACTTCATCAACAAGAAGGTCAGCGAGGACGCTTCATGGCAGGGGATTGCCATCGTGCTTTCCGGCCACGAGGTCCCCGGAGAGGGTGAGCACAAAATCATGGACCAAATCCGTTCTGCCAAATCGGCTGAGGATTATCCCGCCAATGAACGCCATTGCATATATGGTCTCGACGCTGATCTTATCATGCTTGGTCTCCTCAGCCACGAACCCCATTTCGCGCTGCTCCGTGAGGAGGTTACGTTTGGACGGTCTGCAAAAGCCAATGTAGAGCTGACTGACCAACGATTCTTCCTGCTCCACCTGTCGCTTGTCCGCGAATACCTCGAGATTGAGTTCAACGACGTACGTGACGAGACCAATATCCCTTACGACTTTGAACGCATTCTTGATGATTTCATTTTATTGAACTTTTTCATCGGAAACGACTTTTTACCCGAGCTTCCGTCGTTGGTGATCAATGACGGAGCTCTCCCGTACATTTTGAAAGCATACAAGCACTACCTCAGAGTATGCGATGGTTACATCAATGAGGCTGGAATCATCAACTTTGAGAGACTTTACGTGTGGATCGAGGAGATGTGCAAGTTTGAGTTCAAGAAGTTCGAAGAGTCCTCAATTGACGTTGAATGGTTCAACGAAGACCTTCAGACCGTCTCGGTGATTGGCGAAGAGAGTAAGAACTCCAAATTGTCTCTGACTTCCAAGGAGAAGGAGCTGGTGCGCCTACTCAAGCCATTCATTGTACTTGTCAATGGCGGTAGGAAGGAGGAGTTGACCGAGGCGACTGCTCCCGAGTTCAAACTGCCTGGTGGCATATCTGATGATGATGTCAAGTTTGTGCGCCGGCTCGCAGAGAAGACATACACACGCGTTGTCAAGAAGGAAAACGAGAAGCATGTGTTGACAGTCGATATAGACGGATTGCCCGACCTTGAAGATGACGAGGAGCTCAGCCACCGCGTCCAGTCTGTTCAGCGCACTCTTAAGCGCTACGAAAATGCCGATGTTCGCAAGGAGGAAGTGGTTAAACACAAGCAAGAAGTGTACAGCGCCAAGTTTGATCAGTGGAGAAGCAACTACTACAAGTCCAAGTTTGGGGTAACCCTGAAGGATGAAGAGGTAATTGCTGATGTTGCTGAGAACTACCTCGAGGGACTTCAGTGGGTTCTACTTTATTACTACCGCGGTTGTGCCTCGTGGGGGTGGTTCTATCGCTTCCACTACGCGCCCAAGATCAATGATCTTAGACGCGGTCTCAAAACGAAGTTTGAATTTACTCTCGGCCAGCCTTTCAAACCATTTGAACAGCTGATGGGTGTACTTCCTGCGCGCAGTAAGGCTCTCGTGCCTTCTGTGTACTGGCCACTTATGACCGAGGATACGTCCCCGATCATTGAATTTTATCCCCACAGTTTTGAGCTCGATATGAACGGAAAGAAGAACGACTGGGAAGCTGTCGTGAAGATTCCTTTTGTTGACGAGAAGCGTTTGCTCGCGGCAATGGAGACCAGGAATCACCTTTTGTCCCCTGAGGAGAAGGCGCGTAACCAGTTTGGAGGAAATCTTCAATTTGTTTTCAACCCGCAGAGAGATACTGTGTATCCGTCGTCAATGCCAGGTGTATTTCTCGACGTTACCCACAGTCACTGCCTCGAAGTGGTTGTTGAGTACCCCAGCCTTAATGGCCGCGCAGTGAAGGTCGGTCTTGTCAACGGTGCTAAGCTCGGAAAGGGCGCTCTTGCCGGGTTCCCTAGTTTGAAAACCCTCGACATTGCGACTGTTATCAGGCAGGCGAATGTGAAGGTGTTCCAGATGCCTAGTCGCAATGACTCTGTCGTCATCACTATTAAGGACGCATTTGCGTCTCAGTCGCCTACGAGCATCGCTGAGAAACTTCTCAACGAGTCTGTATACGTTGGCTGGCCCTACCTGCAAGAAGCGAAACTTGTTGCAATCAGTGATGACCTGTTCCGGTATGAGCTGGTTGATGGCCAAGTGAATAACAACCCTCATCCTCAAACTGTACTCAACTCTTGGCGCAAGAAAGCTAACCAGATTCGTGAACAGTATGCTCAGTTTGGAACATTGACCGGTTCTATCCATGTTGTTGCACACGTTAAGAAGCTAAAGGGCCTCCGTCGAACCCATGAGGGTGCATACGTGAAGGAGTTTGCCAATGAGGAGGACGAGTACTTGATGCAGACCGTGGTGGAGAGCGTTGCAGAAGAAGATGAGCGTTACATCGAGCGCCCCACTCTCCCTGTGTCTGTGGAGTTCCCTGTTGACTCTCATGCCGTCTATCTTGGTCCCATGGGATACGGTAACCCTGTCACTATCCAGGGCCATGGAGCAGACAATGTCGATATCCTGCTCAAGCGTTTGGAACGTGGCGAGCCTGGCGTGGGTAGCCGGGCTGTCGCATATGAGCAACAAAATACTCGCTACTTCCCATCTTTCGAAGTTGCCCGCATGGTCAGCATGCACCCGCTCTTCCTCAGTAAGATTACGGCGCGCTATCTCGTCGAACTTGACGGTAAGCGTGTAAACTTGGGTCTATTGCTGAAGCAGGAATCGCAACAATTGAAGGTCATTGGCTACACACGCAAGACGACCCGAGGCTGGGAGTTTAGCGGTGCTGCAGTTCAGCTGATTACTAGCTTCAAGCAAGCCTTCCCGCAAATGTTTGCGTCATTGCAGTCGCTATCGCAGTCATCGGCAATCCCTGACATGCATTCTGTGTTGCGTGGCATGCCGAAGGATAAGGTCAAGTCTTACGTGGATGATGTACGTCGCTGGCTAAAGGAGAAGACTACAGGCAACGATTTGTATGAGATTGCATCTCTCGAGACCGATGCTCTGTCTCAGGCTTCCATCAAGAAGATTGAAGGTTATATCATTCAATACTTCAGCCAGCCCGAACCAATCAAGGAGTATGTCATCAAGGGGACACCTCGAGGTGCCTTGCTGGCTCCGAGCCATGCGTACCACCAGCTGCGTACTCAAAAGTTCTCGCTAGGTGACCGCGTCGTTTCTGCTCTCAATTTCGGCAAGGTGAGCCTATACAGTCGCGGTACTGTCGTTCGTGTGAACAGCAGTCCGTTGAAGGTTACCCTTGATGTTCTCTTTGACCGTGAATTCGACTCTGGATCGACGCTTGGCAGCTTGCTGCAAGGAAGGCGTTGCCTCAACGTTGATGCTGGCTCAGTCGTTAACCTGACCAATCATCAACTAGTTTACGAGACAAAGAAGAGCCGTGAGGCATCTCAATCTAAGGCCAAGGACGGCCGTCAGAAGGGTACACCGGCCAAGGGTCCCGCAGCCTCGGCTTGGGGTAACAAAGCTACACAGTCGTCGGCTTCTCCCGCTTCCAAGAAGCCTACAGATGGTACCAAGCCTGCACGTCAAAACCCTGCATCGACTGGAAAGACACCAACCAAGCCAGCTTCTTCGAAGCAGGCTCCTGCTAAGCGTACTCCGAAGGCGAGCGCTCACGACTCTGAGAATGCTTCAGCAGTAACCCCGGCTAAGGAAGCTCCTCCCAAGCAGGATGAACAGCTATCCAAGGACCTTTTGGCTATGCTGAAGGGTGGCAACGGTGCTGCGACCACTGGTGCTGCCAAGGAAGAAGCAGCGGAAGCACCTCAAGAGCCCGTCAAGAGCAATGAGGAGGTGCTTAAAAGCATCAAGGGCAGCAAGAATCAGAAGCAGTCTCAGCGTAACCTCATGTCTACGTTGTATGGTCAGTATGGAGGCGCTCCTGCGCCCCCACAGTGGTCCGGTGTGCCTCCTCATTTCCCTCAGGTTCCTCCCGGTGCCCTTGGATTCCCCCCACCCCCTCCCGGAGGGCCCATGCCCCCCTTTCCCCCTCATATGATGGTGCCTCCTTTCCACCCAGGCCCGCACCCTCCTTTCCCTCCCGGTGCATTCCCTCCACCTACACAGTTTGACGAGGCAGCCAGTGCCGACCTGATGTCGCAGTTGAGTGTCAGCAATGGTACACCCAATGGAGCAAATGGAACAAATGGAACAAGTGGAACGCCCACTCGTGGACGTGGACGTGGCGGACGTGGTGGTGCTCGTGGCCGCGGTAACCGTAGCCGTGGAGCCCCTCAGGCGTGAGCATTCAATGAGGTGAGCAGGCAAGTGTGGATCGGACAAGAGCATCCGTGTATATTTACGATGTATGTTGGTCTTCCCAACCACAATACTAGATGCTACAGTAGTCTTATAGGGCAGTGTAGAAGTTTTAAAACCGCTCTGATTTGTCGTATCACTAATTCGTGTGTATTTTACGTGTCTCATTGCTTCATATCTCGTTAATCGTCGAGGGCCATAGTGTAGGATAGCGTGGCTTTCTCCTTCCGTTCATTCTGCTTCTGGAACCAACGCTTCTCAAACCCGTTGGATCTGTCGACACCGTCCCACAAGCAACCAGGAGCAATGCCGAACCGGTTGGCGGGATAGGCACCCTTGTATACAGGAAGCCCGGAAGATTCGGTCGGATTCTCATAGCTCTCTTTAACAGACTCGAGGAACCGGGCGGCAGGATCATTGAAGCGAACTTTCTCTTTCAACTGCTTGTTGCGGGTGTCGTCGTTCGCATACACACTGAAAGAGGCACCCTCCATCTCGTCCAGCTGCCGTTTCCGCTTCTCAGCTTCAGAGGCCTGCACAAGTCCGCGGTTCAGCTCGCGTTGCCGCTTTTCCTTGGCCAGCACCGCCTCCCGCTCGGCCTGTCGTTGCTGATCCATCTCAGCCATTATATCGATTCTCCTACCAGACGCATCACGGTACACGGTCTCGGCCTGCTGTTCCGTTTGTCCTTCGCTCAGAAAAGACTGCAGCTCCGCCTGACGCTTGAGCTCTAGCTCTTCTCGTACTTGCTGTGCAGTTTGGAGACCAGCCCTTGCTCCTGAGCTCATTCGGGGAATGTCAGATGGTTGAGCCGGTTCACTGGCAGGTACCGTCTCAGTGGCTTTCGACACATCAGCGGAGCTGCGGACGACCTCTTCTCCAGAGCCCAATTTCTTCCATTTGTGCACTTTAGGCGCGATCGGTTCGTTTATGCTGACCTCGTCATCCTCATCTTCGGCGCTATCCAACGGCGCTGAATGATCCAAAACCGTATCTTCGGTAATCAGAAGACCGGCATCTTCGACCACTGCCTTTGATTTCTTCTTTTTTGACTTCTTGGAGTCCGAATGTAAGTAGTTTTTGGCTAGGTAATCAGCTAGCGACATGATCAGAAGATTGATGACCAGAAGACGGATAGTGATGGCCAAAAGCTGTTCTCGCTCAAAAGATCCAGCCGCACTTTCGCAGCCGCGCGCTCGCCTATACGCGCCTTATACACGCACACGCGAACTAATCATTCACCATCATGGAGGAGCTCGATCGGCTACTCAAAGCCTCGGCCAAGGATTACGAGGAGTCAAAGCGAAGCATAGACGTCATATACTCGACGTTACAGAAGAGTAGGTAGTGTGATGATTGTGCAGAGTTGGGCTAACGGAGATGCTGACCAGCTGAGTGCTGCATTAGCCAACTCGCATGAGCGAGAATCACAGTTGCTGAAAACGAACAGAAAACAGAAAACCCAGATAGCCCGTCTTGAGAGTCAGCTTGAGGTTCTCACTCCCTCGGATGGTGATCTCCAACGGCGATGCGTAGCTCTCGACGAGGCGGTAAAGTTGCTGTCAGCCAAGCGGATCCAAGACAAGCAGACGATCAAGGTGTGGCAAGACCAACTGGCAGAACTCGAAGGTGTCATTCAGAAGCAGGAGCTTGAGCTAGCAAGGTATCGTGCTGTTGAGAAAACTCCTGTAAAGGTGCGTGCTGAGACGAACAGGTTCACCGAGCCAGCCAGCAGTCAAGCCATGACGGCAACGACCATGGACGAGTCGTCGTCTCCACGTTACCAGTCACAACTGGCGGCAGTTTTGGAGTCGGAGCCAGAATCTCCAACACGCGTCGCAGCGGTCCCAGGTGCCGTGTGCTCATCACCGCCTGTGCAAACTCAGCCTCCAGGCGTTCCAGCCGACAGCATAAGTATTGATGATCCCGGTTTCAATGCCAACGTGCTCAAGCCGGAACTTGTGTCTCCTATTCAGATCAAGCAGGAATCTCAAGCTAAATTGTCCGCCAAACGCAAACTACGACCAGATTTCACGCAAGAAATTGACGAGGACCTTCTATCTGGGAAGCGACGAACACCATTTCCGCGTCCCCCTGAACCACTGAAGATGCTGCCTACACCAGTATCCATGGTTGCAGATAATCGCAAATTGGACAGCTGGCTGCAGCGACCAGATAATGTCGAAACTCCGACTCGCCCTAAAGGAAAGAAGAGCGACGACAATCATAAACAGAAAGGGACGAGAGTGCAAGCATTGGCAACTGTTGAAAAGGACAAGAACACGCCTCCTACTCATTTGGCCAAGTCTCTTGATGAGTATGTTGCTTCCCATTGCTGCTGTTCCCCAGCTAACTCCAGCCTCATTGTTGCCGACTGGCACCCCAGTGACTTCATCGTTAACCCCGAGTTCAACGAAAATGTGGATTTTGCTTACCGCCAGACACTGCGCGGAGCCAGCCGCAAGTGTGAGCATGGTTATGATTGCCAGGAATGCTCCGAGGTGAGTTCGAGTCAGGATTACAAGTTGAAGCTAACTTAGTTCTATAAGCTTGCTGGCACAGGTATTCAGCCTGCAGGACCGCAGTGGAGTGATGCATCGCGAACACCAGCTTCTCGAACACCACTCGGTGAACGAAGTGCAAACGAGACGATTGACAAGGTTTCGAAGCATCGCGGTAGATGGGAGCGACCGCCATCTCCGCCCGGGTTTTGGAGATCCGAATTCCCCACGACACAGGAAACAGAGGATGACAGGGCAGCGGCCAAAGAGATGCAGACTGTCGAGGTCCAGAAGCGTTTGCAGGAAGCTATCAAGTCTGGTCGCTGGGTATTCCGAGACCGACGGCTACGGTTACGCGTCCAGCAGCTGGCCGAGTGATGTTCATGGCGATCTACAGTAATGCGTAATGATATTTATAAATAATAGGAAAGGACACGCTCCTTATGAAACCAGATCAGCCTCCTTCACCCTCTTCTCAACGTCCTCCATAGCAAATGCAGACGTGTCTCCAAGAACGGCCGCTACGCCCTGCATGATGCTGTCAGCGGTAAGCTCGGCCCTTGCTCGAGGACCCAGGCAGTACAACTCATCCTGGTCAGGTCCCGGCTTTGTTTTCTTTATCAGTAGATAATTGTGACGAACCATGCGGGCCAGTATGCTAGCCAGCATATCCCTGTTGATAGCCTGGAAGTCATAGAGCAGTTTTGATTTTCTCACACACCCATTGGGACCAAGGATGATAGTGGAGCAGATCATAAAGACGTACCCCATGTATACTGCCTCAAAATTGGGCACCGCGTCTGCCACCAGCTTCCGCAGCGGTTGCGGTTGGACACTGCGCAGAATGTACACATGGTTCTTGCTATCAGTACTGGCAGCCTCGTCCTGAGCTTCACGCTTCGCATTCTTCCGAGACGAGCTCGATGCAGAGTTGATGGCATCTGTCAGATCAATCATCTCCTCAGGGTACTTGCGGGCTGGCAGAGGAATCATCTTCATACCGAATTCCCGTCGGAGGCGACCCTGCGCGTAGGAGAACACGCGTTTGTACGTGTCTCGCGGCATGTCAGTAGTGAGAGTCTTGAACTCCTTTGTCAGAGTTGCACGTCGAATGGACTGCCGTGAGTGCTCAGCAAACAGCGCCATTCGCACGTATTTGTTGCCTAGACGAACGAATTCTGGTGCCAGTGGGCTCTCATCTGATTCGGGGCCTTCGCTCGTGTTACGTGACTTATTCGGGCCCTCGGCAGGCGGACTTATCGAATCTCGCGAAACATCGTTCTCATCGTCCTCATCCAAAGCGGCCTGCTGGCGTGAGCGACGAGCCATTGCCTGTGATATGTGAAAGTACGTGGTTGTAATGATCGGCAGGCATTTGAGTTGAACGGACCTGCAGCAGCAATATTCCCATAAGCGACACCATATCCCCATATCCGGACGGATCAAACCTATATTCACATAGCCGACGGGCCGAGTGGCATGGCCAAGTTTCACTGAGCGCTGTCCACAGTTCGGCGTAACAGCACACAACATGGCAATGCGGTGGAAACTGGATGCGCGGATCATATCCGACGCCATCTTTTTGATGGGCGCAGGCATCTCAATCTACTATCTGCTGAGCCAAGTCATCAGCCAAATCACCGACGGCGGTCCAGCATCGGCAGAGAACAAAAAGAAGGCCAATGCGTCGTTACAGAGACTACAGGAGAAATATCCCGGCCTCGACCTCGACCTCAACGAATATGAACATGCTATTCTTGGATCTCTCGTGACTCCGACCGAGATCAAGGTTACGTTTGAGGGTGAGTGATAGCAACAATCGCCACGATTCTAGCTAACAAGATATTGGTGGTCTCGACTCCATTATTGAGGAGCTCCGCGAGAGCGTTCTATATCCTTTGACTGTGTAAGTACGGTGACGACCCTGTCGTTCCTCTCTAACTGAAGTCCTGGTCTCTATTCGCAACACTCGTCGCTTCTACAGGCACCCAAAGGAGTATTGCTGTTTGGCCCGCCTGGATGCGGCAAGACCATGCTGGCCAAGGCACTGGCTTCTGAAAGCTCGGCCAACTTCATCAACATAAAGATGTCCACCATCATGGACAAGTACTATGGTGAGAGCAACAAGCTTGCCGCGGCCATTTTCTCACTGGCACAGAAGCTGCAGCCTTGCATTGTCTTCATCGATGAGATTGATTCATTCCTTCGTGAACGCCAAGCAGCTGATCACGAGGTGACGGCAATGCTCAAGGCCGAATTCATGACGTTATGGGACGGTCTCAC
This sequence comes from Sugiyamaella valdiviana, assembly GCA_030570555.1. Classification (NCBI taxonomy): domain Eukaryota; kingdom Fungi; phylum Ascomycota; class Dipodascomycetes; order Dipodascales; family Trichomonascaceae; genus Sugiyamaella; species Sugiyamaella valdiviana. The sequence continues at coordinate 924,417 of JAJLWF010000005.1, forward strand.
CAGCGACGGCCGCGTGCTTGTTCTTGGAGCCACGAATCGCCCCAATGATATTGACAATGCCATCTTGCGTCGTCTACCGAAACGATTTGCCGTGTCTCTGCCTGACGCTCCTCAGCGTCGAAAGATCATCAACATTCTGCTGCGAGACACTGCTCTAGAGAGCGACTTTGACATTGACGTTGTTGTAGACCAAACGGCTGGTCTTAGTGGCAGCGACATCAAAGAGTTGTGCAGAAACGCTGCAATGGCTGCTATCCGCGATTATACAAAGGCCAATTTTGTTGACGGCAAGCCCGTGGATGAGAATGCACGCGTTGTAGTGCGTGCGCTACGCACCAACGACTTCTTTTCGCACCAAGCAGCCGAGCCCACTTTGCCGCTTAACTACGTTCGCGAAGTTTCATGAGATGTATAGATATTACTACGATTAATGGAGATACCACTGCAGCTGATGTATCAGATTACACAGCTATTGTGGGTTGAGAATAACCAGTGCAGCTACTGAGAAGTATATTAGAGTAGGAGATTATAGTGCAAAAGATGGAGTGAGATGTCAGGGTAGGGAATACTGCACCGGGACCCTTACTAAAGTTCCGGTCCTAGCTGACGATGTCTAGGCCATGACAGAAGCACCCAAACGGACAGTGACGTATATTGACGGTCGTCGAGTGGTGCTCGATGAGAATGGCAAGCCGTAAGCACTTTGTTGGCATACAATGATATCTCCTAACTCAGATGCCGTTCTTGCAACAGCCTGCTCGACTTTCAGTTCGCCAATTCGAAGATGAAGCCTGCTGGGGCCAAGAAAGATACAAAGACTCAACAAGCTCCGTCGTTGGACAGCATATTTAGTACTGCGAAAAAGGGTGCCGCTGGTGCCGCTGGTGCTGCCGTGGCTGCTTCGACTGCTCCGCTTCCAGCAGACTGTCCGCCAGATTCCGAGGCGCTTGGTCGGTCCACGTGGACCTTTCTACACACCATGGCTGCAAATTACCCCGAAAAGGCATCATTTGCTGAACAGGCCGAAATGACGTCCTTCCTACACATCTTCTCCAAGTTCTACCCTTGCTGGTACTGTGCGGGCGACCTTCGCACGTGGATGGAAGAACCGCCGAACCGTCCCAAGGTCAGCGGCCGTGAAGACCTCAGCCTTTGGATGTGCTCGGCGCATAATAACGTCAACCGGAAGTTGGGCAAGCCCTCGTTTGACTGTGCCGAGTGGAAGGCCCGCTGGAGAGACGGATGGCCTGACGGGCGCTGTGATTAGATGCAGCGAGCTACCAATGTACATAGAATAAAGCCCCCCATCATTGCATTCCTGACTGGCTGCAATCAGCTGCCAGGATTTTAGTCTCTGGACTGCCTAGTCTAACAGAATTGCATGTACCATTCAATTGCCTACAGGACACTAATGGTTTCGGCTAAGAGCTCAAGTTCAATGGGACAGAAGAACCACGGCCACTGGGATACAGCTTCTGTTTACCCTCGAACCGCTTGGGTTTCGGCAGGTTGTTCTGGTTCTTGAACCTGAACCGCGAGTCATCGACGATGGTGAACGGAGCGTAGCCTGAAGAGGAAGATCCAGCACTGGCGTCTCCGTTGGTCTGTGACCCATTAGCTGCAGCTGGCGAGATCGTGTAAGTGGCAGGATCGATGCGACGAATGTCGGATGCGCGCGACGCTGAGCTGGTGGTCCGTCGGGAAAAGGCGTTGCGGGATGCTGAAGGGCTGGTGGATGGAGACGGCGATGTTGGTGACGGCTCGCTATGTGAAGGCGGCGGTGGAGGTGGAGCTGCAGCAGCTGGCGGGGCTGGTGGCGGAGGCGCAGACGACCTTGGCGGCGGTGTCGTTCTGTACGCAGGGGGAGGAGTCTCCGATGGTGGAGGAGGTGGAGGAGCGGGCGGAGCAGCAGCAGAAGGTGGAGGGGGTGGAGGCGCAGACGGTGTCGCCCTGCTAGGTGCTGCGGCAGGGGGTGGTGGAGGCGGGGGTGGGGGTGACGATTGCATAAACGAAGGCACTGGAGGAGGAGCAGGTGCAGACGAAGGGGGAGGCGGGGGTGCCGCGCTGGCGGGCGATTTAGAAAACGACGGCACGGGAGGTGCTGGGGGTGCTGCGCCGGCTGGAGATTTAGAAAAAGATGGCACGGGGGGTGGTGGTGGAGGGGGTGCTGCTGCCGGAGCTGAAAGGGGAGCTGATGGGGGAGGAGGTGGTGGAACCATGGGTGATTGGGAGCCAGGTCGTGATGCCGGTTTCGCGGGAGACGGCACTGGCGACTTGAACGCCGAGCGGGCAGATGCTACCGAAGATGTCGATGTGTTGGATGATGTCCGCGCATGGCCCGTTGGGGGAGGAGGCGGTGCTAGCGACGGCGCTCCAGGAATCGGCGGTCTACCTGAAGGCGCTGGTGGAGGTGCCGATGGCGGAGGTGGTGGCGGAGCAGCTGGTGCGCTGGCTGGGGCCTTTGGCGCCTGTGGAGGCGGTGGAGCAGGCGCAGATGGAGCACCGAATCCAGCCGGCTTTGGTCGCGCGGGTGGTCGCGAGCCTGGCAGAGTGGGTGGTGCGGGTGGGCGCGTCGAGGGTGAAGGCCTGCTAGACGGGAAGCTTGGAGGCGGCGGAGCCGGGGCCGAGGGGGCTGAATCGCCAACCTTTGACTCGCCCGTTTCGAGGTTGATGCCACCGGATCTGTGTCGCAGTTTGGGCATTCCACCAGCGAACAGGCCGGCCAATGGCGGAGCACTAGGAGGCGGAGCGTCCTGTGGCGCGGATGGTGCTTCAGCTGCACCAGCACCCGGTCTGCTCGATGGTATTGACGGACGCGGTACGGGGGGTGCTCCGCCCCGTGAACCGCCAGTAGGCGCAGCTGAGCCGCCATTGACGACACGACCTCCAACCGAGGGAGCACTACGGTCATTAGTGACGGCCTTTTTGAGTCTCATTCCCTTGCGAATATCACCCAGTAGCGCGTCCACGCCTACGCCGCCGCCAGGAGCCGGTCCTGAGGGCGCTGATTTGGTGGATTGGCTTGAAAGAGCACCAAAGGCCATTGGCGGCGGAGGCGGGGGCGGTCCGCCTGATGCCATAGGTGGCGGTGGCGGAGGAGGTGGAGGTGGTGGTGGTCCTGGCATTGTTTCCACGACGCTCAATGCCAACACAATTGCAAGTAGTTGTGAGAATACAACGAAGCTCTTGCTGCGTGGAACCGCTAGATACGGGGTCGTTTAGGGTTCTTCGCATACCAGGGCAGGGAACGCAAAGCTGGGGAGCTGAAGGGAACCTCACTGTCAATATCTCAGCACCTTACTCGTCTCATACCTGGAAACATTAACATGATATTTAAAATTTTTATTGCGCTGGACTCAATTGCTGTGGTGCCGATTGACTACGCTCTTTTCTAGGAGGTTTCTGAAACGTCAGAGGAAGGGCTCTTGAAGTGGTTGGGATGCTGCAAGCATGTACTGTGACTTGCCCGTATGAGTTCTGAGAGCTCCGTTTCGTATATTCAAAGTGGTAATAGCTTTGATCGAGGTCAGTGCTGAGTATGCTTATGAATATGTTGTCTTATGGGTTGGACGGGAATTGGCTGTTATGGGCACCCACATAAAAGTCGAGCTGCTTGCCCGAGAACGTCTTCACTTTCTTTGAGTTGAAGGTCAAAGTTGGTGACTCAAGTCGATACCCTCTCGCTGACCTCCGTTCCTGTTTTGCATCCCCATTGAGCCAAGTCCTGTCTGACAATCTCTGGTACTCTGTGCCGTTTGCAAGCACCACCAAGACCTAGTCGTCCTTGGAGAGGCCTACCCATAATCGTGGCCCCTCGCTTTTGACTTCGACTTCAGCTTTGATACTCCTGAGTAAGACGCGTGCTTAGTGGGCCTATTGAGGTTTTGAGGATGCCCCGTAGCGCCAATGCCCAGGCAAAGAGTATGACTCGCGCCTCGGCGTCGCAGCTGGGTGACACCCAGTTTCAATACCGTTCTACTGTGTCTCTGTCACCAGACTCCACTGACTCCACCGCGTCTACTGCCTCTCTCGAAATGAGAACCACTCCTAGCCTTCGCCACCTGAGGACTGTGGATGAACCGGTGATTGACCCAATCAAGCGGAACCTTCCTCGCAAGCCAGTGGCTGCTAACTATCGAGTGCTGCCCCGTGACTTAGATGAACCTTCTACTGCTACTGAGTCTGACAACTCATACAAGTCTGTTCTTGGTTCTTCAGAAGCTGTCAGCGAGCACAGGGTTGACAATGACCTGCTGAACCCTGTTTCACCCCTCTCGAATTATCAGTCTCGAAGTAACATCAGCGTTGTGCCTTCCGGTACTCTTTCTAGCAGTATTGAAAGTTTGCGAGATACTACTCGAGCTGTTCAAACGGTTCCGACTATAAGAGACGTACGCTCCAGCAAGACGCCGAGCCTCAGGAACGGTCCGAAAGTAATGCCCTCTGTGCTTCGCACCAACCGTAAGTACAGTGTTTTATTGTATCTGCCCATAACATTCTAACGCAGCTCACTTTACAGCGCCTTCATTTGATGGTTCGGTACGTGAGTCGGAAATAGGCAGAGGTTCGATCAGTCATTCGGCTACCGACAGTAGTCAAATGAGCCGTTTCTCAGCAACAAGCCTCGCAAAGGAAGCTGAAACCCCTCGATCCCGCTTGAAGTACTGGACAGAAAAGTGTCCGGCATGGATGAAATCGCGGGACAACTCGAAGCCGCCCATCGACATTGAGACAATTGTCAGGATTTTCAATGAGCTAGAGCATGTGTTTCAATTTCAGCACGACAGCGCCCGCAACATGCTTGAGCACTTCATGACATTGCTCGATTCACGGGCCTCACGTATGACACACATGCAGGCGCTTGAGTCCTTACACGCTGACTATATCGGTGGTCCCAATTCCAACTATCGCAAATGGTACATGGCTGCACAGATGGATGTTTGCGATAGACTCGGGTTCACAAAGTCGACGAAGCTGGATTCCTCTGACCAAACTTTGGAAGACGGTGTCAAACTCGATTTCTCGCTGAAAGAAGCTAGCAGAATCTACAAGTATACGATGGAGAATCTCTCGATCACAGATCGCGTGACTGACGTTGCTTTATACCTTCTTTGCTGGGGCGAAGCCAACCAAGTGCGATTTATGCCAGAAGCTCTTGATTTCATTTACAAGTGTGCAAGCTATTACTATTATGGCTTGAAAAGCAAGACACGTCATCCAACTATTGCGATTGGTGCTGATTGCAAGTCTACTGATTACCTGTCACTTGTCATCACCCCCCTTTATACAGTACTTCGTGACCAAATGCTCGAGAAGGTCAAGGGTGGATATCACCGCAAGGAGAAGGATCATGGCAGTATCATTGGATACGACGACGTTAACCAACTCTTTTGGTACCGGGAGGGGCTCGAGCGTATCGTACTTCGAGATGGTACGCAGCTTGTTTCGCACCAAACAGAAAACTGGTACCCCTGTCTGGCGCAAGTCGATTGGGATAAAGTCTTTTATAAAACCTACCGTGAAACAAGATCTTGGCTCCACGTGGCTGTGGATTTCAATCGTATCTGGATTATCCATATCTCCATGTTTTGGTTTTATACGGTGTTTAACTCGCCTTCGTTGTACACTGTTAACTATGACTACACGAAAGACAACGATCCCCCAGCTCATGTACGTTGGACTCTTGTGTCGCTTGGAGGAGCAGTGGGTCCATTGGTGAATATCATTGGAACTCTATCAGAGTTTATCTTCGTTCCTAGACGATGGCCAGGATCTCAAAATCTGGTCCTTCGTCTCTTCGTTCTGTTTATCGCGTTAGGGATCATTGTGGCTCCTACCGTGTATATCTTTACTCAGTTGTCGTTCGAGGATAATGATACAGCAGGTATCTCGATTGCAGTTGTCCAGATGTCAGTTGCTGTGTTGTTCACTCTATTCTTTTCAATCGCACCGCTTGGATCTCTATTCTCTTGGCCGTCTAAGACTCTGGGAAGAGCGCGTCTGGCAAACTACTACTTTACTGCCTCCTTTCATAAGCTCAAAGGGAATGACTCGATAATATCATATGGCTTATGGCTTTCTATCCTGATTGCAAAGCTAACCGAATCGTACTTCTTCTTGACCCTGTCGCTCAGGGATCCTATCAGAGAACTCTCGGTATTGACTCTGCCGAACTGCCTCGGTGATGTGATATTTGGTGATTTCTTCTGCCGACAGCAAGCAACTATTGTTCTGGTTGGAATGCTCATGACAGACCTGATACTCTTCTTTCTGGACTCTTACCTCTGGTTTATCATATTCAACACGGTGTTCTCGGTATCGCGTTGCTTTTATCTCGGCGTTTCGATTTGGACCCCCTGGCGTAACATATACTCGCGCCTTCCGGAACGAATATACTCGAAAATCATGCATACTGAAAAGGTTGAGTCGGGCAAGAGCACCAAAAACAAGCTTGTCGCTGAAATTTGGAACTGCATTATCAACTCTATGTTGAAGGAGCATCTCATTCCTGAAGAGCAGGCTAATAAGCTGCTATTCGCCCTTCAAGGAGTCCCATCAAGCGACAGTGCCTCTCACCGAGGAGAACATACTATCGCTTCAGATTTGGATGCTTCAGAGCCCAGCTTCTTTGTGTCTCGTGAAGACCAGGCTTTTCATTCTTCAATGTTTGAAACCCAATCGGAAGCCGAACGTAGAATCTCTTTCTTTGCCCAGTCTTTGTCGACCCCCATACCGGACCCCTGCTCAGTCGAGAGAATGCCAGCGTTCACAGTTCTGGTTCCGCACTATGGAGAGAAAATTCTTTTGTCCATCCGCGACGTGATCCGCGGCGATGACAATAACTCGAGAATATCTATCTTGGACTATCTCAAGCAACTTCACCCTCTGGAATGGAAGTGTTTTGCGGAATCCCGGATGCCCTCTAAGGCCCGCTCGAGCTTAGACAATTCGTATGATATTGGATCGGAGGTGCCTTACTACACTGTTGGATTTAAAGATGCAGGTCCTGAATATACGAATGGCACTCGAGTGTGGGCATCCTTAAGATCACAGACCTTGTATCGCACCATCTCTGGGTTCTATAACTACTCAACTGCCATTTCACTTCTGTTTATGGTGGAAAACAAGCAGTTGTGGAGAAACACTGTGACGGAACAGGTGGGTGCAAAAAAGGCGCCACACAAACGGCCCCTCGTTCAAATCGACCCTGAAAGAGAGAAAACTAAAATGGCCAATCGTAAATTTCGCTTACTTGTCAGTATGCAGAGGTTCTGTGACTTTACACCCCATGAACTTGAGGACACTGAGAAACTCCTCAAGGACTTTCCGAGTTTGAATATTGCCTTCCTTATTCGAGAGACGTCAACCTGCGAGGATATGGAGGATACGTATTACTCGGCTCTCATTGATAGCACTTGTCCGAAAAAGGATGGCATACGAGTCCCCCGGTACAAAATTCTGTTTTCAGGAAATCCCATTCTCGGCGATGGCAAGGGTGACAATCAAAACCACGCTCTGATATTCTATAGGGGTGAGTATATTCAGCTTGTCGATGCCAATCAAGACAACTATCTCGAAGAATGCTTGAAGATACGCAGCGTTCTTGCAGAGTTTGAAGAAATGACGCCTCCACGCCATCCGTATGGCGGTGAATCCGGAACGGACGAAACAGCGTCCGTTGCTATCCTTGGCGCCAGGGAGTACATCTTCTCCGAAAACATTGGAGTTCTTGGAGACATTGCGGCTGGCAAAGAGCAGACTTTTGGAACACTGTTCGCGAGAACGCTAGCAAAAATTGGTGGTAAGCTTCACTACGGGCACCCTGACTTCCTCAACGGTATTTTCATGACGACTCGAGGCGGTGTGTCGAAGGCACAAAGAGGGCTGCATTTGAATGAGGACATATACGCCGGTATGAATGCCGTTCTGCGTGGAGGAATAATCAAGCACAGTGAGTATATCCAGTGTGGAAAAGGACGCGACCTTGGGTTCGGCTCTATACTGAACTTCACAAGCAAGATTGGTGCAGGAATGGGTGAACAAATGTTATCCAGAGAGTACTTCTACTTGGGTACTCGACTGCCCTTTGACAGGTTCCTCTCATTTTATTACGCGCATCCGGGCTTTCACATCAATAATATGTTTATTGTTGTTTCCCTTGAGATGTTCCTTGTTGTGCTATTGAACTTGTCTGCTCTGGCTGGTGAAGCGGTCATTTGTCTCTACGATCCAAATTCGCCGAAGACTGATCTCCACCACCCCCCGGGATGTCAAAACTTGACTCCACTATTTATGTGGGTCCAAAGATGTGTTCTGTCGATATCTCTCGTGTTTATGATTTCCTTCCTTCCTCTATTTGTCCAAGAACTAACGGAACGTGGGTTTTGGCGATCAACAACAAGGCTTGTTAAGCATCTACTGTCACTTTCCCCAGTGTTCGAAGTTTTTGTATGCCAGATCTATGCCCATTCGTTGACTTACGATCTCTCCCTGGGAGGTGCTAGGTATATCCCAACTGGGCGTGGATTTGCCATTTCTCGCGCTCCCTTCTCTGACCTCTACACCAGATTTGCGGGCCCATCGATTTATTTTGGATTTCGATCCGTTTTGATCCTACTGTTTGTTAGTATCACTTCCTGGAAAATATCTTTTATGTGGTTCTGGGTAACAACTGTGGCGCTATGCATGGCACCGATCATTTACAATCCTCATCAGTTCTCACCTAAAGAGTTTATCATCGATTATCGGCATTTCATCTTGTGGATGTTTCACGACATACCCAAATACGAAAACAGAAGCCGTGACAAGAAGAAAGAACGTCGTCGGATCGAAGACTTCAATCCGACAGAGCACGAAGCAACTAAAGATAGTGACGAAAACCTGACGACCGACAAAGCCATTGATAGTGAGCGCAAGAACTACAGAGACTCGCAAAAACGCATGAATCCAAAGAAAACCCAAAATAAGACTTGGATCTCCTTCACCCGTGGAAACAGAGCACTTATCACTGGGTACAAACGCAAGTTACTCTCTGAAGAGAAGGCAGATACTATTGAAGATAAGCCATCGCCTCACTTCTTCAACCTGATTGTAACAGAGATCTTATTCCCGGGCGCGTTCGCGGCAACAGTCGTGGTTCCTTATATCTACATCAACTCGCAGAATGATCTTCGAGCCTTCGAGCCGTATGCTAATCCTTTGTTGCGTCTGGGTCTGTGCACATTTGGACCAATTGCTGTCAATTTTGTGGTGGTGATGGTATCGTTTCTGGTATCGTGCTGTACAGCGCCTGTTAGACGGTGTTACTGTGGCAAAGTTGCAGTTGTACTGTTGACGGTGACACGATTGATTGGGTTTTTTGTTCATGCGGTTTTCTTTGAACTACTGTGGATGATGGAGAAGTGGAGTTTCCGCCGAGCATTACTCGGCCAGATTGCAGCAATCATGATTCAGAACCTTGTTTTCAAAGTCATCACGTCCCTTATACTCACCCGCGAGCTCAAGCAGGGTCGATCAAGCACTGCGTGGTGGACGGGAAGGTGGGCATCATCGGAGCTCGGCTGGTTGTTATTGACACAACCGGTGCGCGAGCTCATATGCAAAGTAATGGAAATGAGCTTATTTGCCATGGACTTCACCATCGGTCATTTCATGTTTTTTGTGCAGATTCCACTGCTGTTTGTGCCGTATATTGATTTGTGGCACACCGTCATGCTCTTTTGGCTCAAGCCCAGTCGAAAAAATGTCCTGGGTATGCTCACACCATCCTCGAGTGAGGGCTCCAAACGCCGCCGCCGAGTACGCAACTTTTCTGTCATCTTTTGCCTGGCGTTGATACTCTACATTGGCCTGCTCATTCTGCCAGTTGTACTGCCTGTCTCCCTTAAACTGCAGATTCTGGAGCACGTTGCAGGACTTCATCCTACGCTGGTGCGTACGACTCTCGAATGATTTGCTAATCGCGTCAATCCAAAAACCTGAACTATATCTCATTTAAACTGCAAAGTACTTGTGAGCCTAAATTTTCCATCCCAGAGCGCCGCCGAGTTTGGTCGAGAAGTAGTTGCAACAAGGTATCAGTCGAGACGATTCGAACGCATGAAAATGAAGAAAAGCCGATTTGCCCACTTTGGATTTGTAACATGTTAACGAGAAAATATTGCCCGCGTAGCGTAATGGTTAACGCGTCAGACTTCTACGAAAGTTTCTTTGGGTTGCAATCTGAAGATTGCGGGTTCGACTCCCGCCGTGGGTGCATTTTTTTGCTTCCCATAGCATAGGTTAACCTCAGCAAAGTCAAGTCTATCTAATTTATTCTTCGCGGAGATGATTACATAGTCAGAAGTCACTGTACTCGATTGTATTTTACAAGGTGAGACACTGGTTCTCCTCTAATGTGACGAATGATTCACACATGGTCAAGGTTTGGGTACCCCAGACCGGAAAAACTTTATGAGGGTTAATCCGGATTGGCGATATATCTAAAAGCAAGGATGGAGCCCCCGCGGGAGTATAAGGACAATTGGAGGTCCTCTTCATCATAAAGAGTTCTGTGAGTAATGCGCTATCAACTATCAACTGTGCAATCGGCTAGGGACCATACTAAGCGTGCGTCACGCTTAGAGGTAACTAGCATAGTGACGTAACTGCGGAAATCAACCTAACCCAGGCGGGGTACGTTGAGCTTATCTTAAGGTCACCAGATCATCTTCTAATTTCATGGATATAGTTTTTAAAGCATTGCACTGCTCAACAAATCTTTGCTGCCTTTCATTTCTCTTTCGGCCTGCGAGGAGACGCGGGATTTGTGACGGATTGCTGTAATCAGGGTAAGGTCCGAATACCGCACATGCGCACTCTTTTGCGAGAAGCACAAACGCACAAAGAACACAGCTGAGACACTTCTATACATTTGTTGAGAAGACGACACAGGAGGAATTGAGTAGACTTCTTCATCTTGGAGATCCATCCGACACTGTCTATTCAATTTAAGTCATTGATTGATTGGACAGATCTACTTTGGGACTCTCAACTGAAAGATAGACATGTCTGATCAGATTCCCATCAAGGGCATCTCGTTCAATTCGCTCGTCACGGCGGACGAGGGCTTGTATCATGAGACTATTAGCTTCTACAAGAAGCTTGGGTTCTCTGTTTTCCAAGAGTACCACCACAGTAACCCTCTGACGGCCCTCGGCGTTCAGACGATAACGTCTCATGCCCAGACGTCCATTGCCGAAACTTGGCTGTCTTGCATTGCTGTGCCGAAGGACGATGAGTCGCCACAGGATTGTGCTACTTTGAAGCTCCGTCTCGTTGTTGACGGACCCTCTGTTGCTGATACCAAGGCAACCATTGAAACTTTGCTGAAGGCAGCAGAGAAGGGTGACTGGCGGTCCAAGGGCCCCTCGTTTGTCCTCTTTGCGTCAGATGTTACGGCTACTGGTGCTATCCTGAAGGAGGTCTCGGTCAATGGTCTTTGGCAGCCCCACCCGACCGAGCACTCTGCCGTGGAAGTATACGGAGTTGATCCCCTCGGTAACGTTGTTGGTTTTACTTCGCGCCCTAATGCCTTTACCAACGCCCCCACCAAGACTGCACGTGTCACCGATGACGAGATGCAGGATATGTCGAAGCTTAGTGCTGTTCCTGCGAGTAAGAAGAAGCGCATTGGAATCATGACGTCTGGTGGAGATGCTCCTGGTATGAACGCCTGCGTCCGAGCTGTTGTGCGTACAGCCATCTACCGTGGATGCGAGGCCTTCGCCATTTACGAAGGTTATGAAGGCCTCGTGCGTGGAGGTGACTACATTAAGGAGATGTTGTGGGATGATGTTCGTGGTTATCTCTCTATTGGTGGTACCAGTATTGGAACTGCCCGTTGTGCGCGGTTCCGCGAGCGCGAAGGTCGTCTCGAGGCCGCTAAGAACATGATTGAAGCCGGAATTGATGCTCTTATTGTATGTGGAGGAGATGGTTCGCTGACTGGTGCTGACCTATTCCGTGCTGAATGGCCCAGTCTCATCAAGGAGCTGGTAGAGAAGGGCCAGATCACTTCGGAGCTGGCTGAGGCTCACCAGCACCTCTACATTTGCGGACTTGTAGGATCGATTGATAACGATATGTCGTCGACCGATGCCACCATTGGTGCCTATTCCTCGCTAGACCGTATCTGCCAGATGGTCGATTACATTGAGGCTACGGCACAGTCGCACTCTCGTGCCTTTGTCATCGAAGTCATGGGTCGTCACTGCGGCTGGCTCGCTCTCATGGCTGGACTGGCTACGAGCGCGGATTACATCTTTATCCCCGAGCGCCCTCCTAAGCACGAGACTTGGTCCGAGCACATGATGACCATCGTCAAGCGTCATCGTCAGAAAGGTATGCGCAAGACCATTGTCATTGTGGCTGAGGGCGCCATGGACGACGAGCTCAATCCTATCACCCCAGCGATGGTGAAGGACGCATTGGTCGAACTAGGCCTGGATACGCGTATCACCACGCTTGGACACGTTCAGCGTGGAGGTACCGCAGTTGCTTTTGACCGTCTCATTGCTACCATGCAGGGAGTTGACGCTGTCGATGCCATTTTGTCGCTGACGCCCGAGACACCATCCCCTATGATTGGAATTACTGAGAACAAGATCTGCCGACGTGACCTTGTTGAGGCAGTTGCGCTCACGAAGCAGGTTGCGGACGCAATTGATTCGAAAGACTTCGACAAGGCCATGAGCCTGCGTGACTCGGAGTTCTGCGAGCACCTCGAGAATTTCATGGTACTTGTTAACTCTGACAATGAACGTCCGCGCAACCCGGCCGAGAACCCGTTGAAGATCGCCATTATCAATGTTGGTGCCCCTGCAGGTGGTATGAACTCAGCGCTGCGGGCTGCCGCCGGCTATTGTTTCTCGAGGGGCCACAAGCCCTACTCCATCCACAACGGTTGGACCGGTCTTGCCCGCCATGACTCTGTCCGCGAGCTTAACTGGCTCGAGGTTGAGGAATGGGCCATTCGCGGAGGAAGCGAAATCGGAACAAACCGTAATCTCCCAGATGTCGATCTTGGCATGATTGCGTATTACTTCCAGAAGTACGCTTTTGACGGTTTGATTATGGTTGGTGGCTTTGAAGCCTTCCACTCTCTGCAGCAGCTTGAGGAGGCCAAGACCGCATACCCTGCATTCCGCATCCCCATGGTTTGCTTGCCTGCAACCATCTCAAACAATGTTCCTGGATCTGAATACTCGTTGGGTACTGACACCTGTCTCAACTCTCTTGTTAACTACTGTGACGTTATCAAGCAGTCTGCTTCGGCCAGTCGCCGTCGTGCTTTCGTAGTTGAGGTTCAAGGTGGAAACAGTGGTTTCGTGGCTGCGTACGCTGGTCTCGTCACTGGTGCGCATCTCATTTACACTCCCGAGGAGGGCATCAGCATCAAACAGGTTGGTGAGGACGTCGAGTTCCTCAAGCAGTGTTACGAGAACGATGAGGGCCGCAACCGTGCCGGTCGACTGATTGTGCGTAACGAGAAGGCATCCAAGATCTTTAGCACGCAGATGCTCGTCGATATCATTCACGAGGAGGGTCACGGTCGCTTCGAAGCTAGAGAGGCTATTCCGGGTCACGTCCAGCAGGGTGGTGTCCCGTCGCCCATGGATCGTGTTCGTGCTACGCGTCTCGCGATTCAGTGCGTACGTTTCCTTGAGGACAAGCAGGCACTTCGATCCAAGCCTGTGGCTGACGTCGACTTCACCGAAATGTACTCTGTCATCGGAATCCGATCGGCCAAGCTTGTCTTCACGCCCGTGCGAACGCTTTGGGATTCTGAGACCGAGAAGGACACTCGACGCCCCAACAAAGTTTTCTGGGGAGGTATGCTGACCACTGCTACCATCATGTCTGGACGTACTCGTATGAAGCAGGTCCATGCCACCTAGATCTATTATGCTATTAAACAAGATCATTTAGAATGTAAGAATGTTATTCAACTAAGAAATGGGCACATATGGGCCTGCAGCTTGTAGTGAATTATATACATGGGCTTTGCAATATTGTCTACGCAGAGCTGCCCTAGAACTCATAAGGCTTGGTGAAGGTGAAACTGCCATCGTCCTGGCGGATAAGACTGCCCTCGCCGAGTAGCTGCTCAAACAAGTCGCGTGGCACCCAGCCTTTAGTCTCTATAAATGGGTTGGCCATAACGTGTTTGCTCCACTCGTCCATATTCGCGACATAGTCGCTGAGCTGCTGGTCTGAGTACTGCAGCGGGTAGTCTCGCTCAGTGCCGAGGAACTGCCACTCCTGAGCAAGACGTACGAGGTCGTAATCGAGGTCGAGGTAGTCCTTGGTACCGACGTTTCTGGACAGGGCGGCTTGTACGATTTCCTGGCGTCGTTTGACACTAGGGTGCATCGCAGGGAAGAGCGATTCGTTTGCCTGTCGCACCAGGTACTCGTAAGCAAATTGGTTCTGTGTCTGTACAATGAAGTGGTCAACGGCACGCTTGTCACCATCGGATAGGGTATCGTAGTCAGGGATATCCTCCTTCTTGAAGATCTTCGGGCCCTTGTGTCGCACAAACGTGGGTGGGCCATGAAGAACGAATGGCTTTGTCGAGGTGTTTTCAAGATCAAGCAGATACGACTTCCCCGAGTCAGGTCGGAATACAATGTTGATGGGGTCAAGATCCGGGTCATGCAAACGCGGTGCGGTGACTTCAGCATCGAGGCCATCCTGTTCTGGATGGAACAGAACCTGGGACACCTTCTTGTAGCGCTCGAAGGTTTCCAGTGTCTTGTTAAGAACACTCTTCTCATCCTCAGTCGAGGCCACACTCAGCAGGTCCTTGGTGTAGGCAAGCTGCACGTTGGCAGTGTCAGCCACATAGTCGCTTACGGATGTCCACGGGCCGCGGAACGGCTTGGACACATTAGCGGCTCGGCCCTTCCAGAAGCGCGATTCCACAGTTGGTCCAATACGGTATCGGTCAATAAGCTCGTGGTCTGTTTCACCTTCATATGGCAGGTCTTTCTGGAGGTCCGTGTCAACGTCCTCGCTGAAGTAGAGCGAGCCGTACTTGTTGAACTTAGTCGACACGATCTGCGACAGAAAGTCAACAGCAGGCTTGATAGTGCTGCTCTTGGCCTTAAGGTCAGTGGAGGAAGGGTGCCACGACTTCATGAGCAGGTCGCCCTTAACAAAGTCCAACAGCATGTACTCGGACTCGAGCCGGTTAGTGGGACTAGGCGACCACGAGAGAACCGACGGCAGAGACACATTGTGCTTGCGCTTCAGGAAGTCCATAGTAGCTACCTCACTCTGCATGCGTGCCTTGCGGTACTCATCGAGGCCAATCGAGTAGGGAATTCTCAGGGCGTACGATCGGCCATCAGCGAGATCAACTCGGTAAATCTTGTGATGCTTACCTTCATGGAAGGGCTCGATTGTCTTGATCTCCAACTGAGCATTGACCGGCGACTTGGTCATGTAGTTGACCTTCTCAGTCAGAACATCGGCTAGACCGCGCAGGGAGAAGCGAGTCTCACGCGCTGCGCGCTCCTGCTCGTCATTGACGAGCCAGCGACCCCAGGTGTACTTGAAGAAGTTCTTTGTGTCAATGGCCGAGGCATCCTGATCAAGAGAGACATTGACTAGGTCATCCTCACTCTTGGTCGAGTAGGCCGCACCAAAACGGCGGTGGAGAAATCCAGCTCGCTTTACCGAGCGAGAAAGCAGATTCGCTCGGAGCATGTTTGCAGTGTAGATACAGTATTACAGATGCAAGTGAAATGAATAATCTGTCTTGTCACGTGATGTGTAAGAACCGGACGATCCTTCCGACAACAAGACTCTTATGAAGTCTTGATATGATCTACGGGACTGAACAAGTCGAGTATTGGGCTTGTGCTGTTTGAATCTCGGCATTTTGGTCACACGTCTCTGGCTGGCCCCACGACTCTGAATGACTTACATGACAGACCAAACTACAAAATTGCTCCTCCTCGAGCTTCAGTGGTTTCGCTATTGTACACCCGTCAACTATAGAAGACCGCAGTGGCTACGGTCCCCAATTGCACACCCTGCTTGGCCGTTAAGTGAGTCTCGGTAGCCGAAGAATATTATAGTCGTGACGGCCGTTTGCGGGGAAAGTTGTTTCACCTGCGTGATCGGCAGGAAGTCTAGCCTCATTACGCATTCCCTACCCTCAAGGGCATGTTTGATAGTAAATAGACAAAACCTTAAGTGGAGGCTGCCTCAAGGTTGCCCACGCGTTTTTGATACCAGCGACATTGACTGTGCTTGATACTGCTACAGGCACTTGTGTGCCTCACTATTGCTACTTCGCATGATCACACCTGGCGAGGAAGGGCCCGTTGCGGGCGTTGGCAAACGCGTCGTCAGCGCTGACTGCTCTCCCCCTGTGCCATCGTCCCCAACAAAAGGCAAGCGATCCGCCACCTGGGGGTCGTCCAAGCCTCGGGCAACCGACAATGACGACCACTCCGAGTCTCTACACGACACTAGTGAATTGTTTGGGGGCTGTAGCGCGCGCCTCACGCAGTTCTCGAAACTCAACTATGATCTATCAACAAACCTACCTCCGGTGAACAGCTCGTCGACCATTTACAATGAGACTCTTGTAGCCGAAGGAAGGCTGCGAATCTATAGGATGCTTGGAAGAAAGGCCACCTATATCCAGTGTGGACAGTTTGTGCACCCCATTTTGCCGCGTTTGCGGTTCTGGCGCGTCGCTGCCCAGATATTTATTCTCCCTCAGCCAGTGCCTGGCCGGTTCTGGCGCCTTGAGCTGCAACTTGCAACTGATTCAGCTGCCATCACCGATTTTGAAACGGCACTCTCTGGCTCGTGCTTCTATATCGACGTCCAGATACCCCCGGACGAGCCCCAAGAAAGTAGTCATCTGGAGCCTCTCAGGCCATACAAGCGGTCCCTTCACGCACCAGTACAAGATGCTTCGCTGGACCTACCTGTTGTCGCTGATTCTGACGTCAGCGTTGCCCAAGAAAGCCCGGAACACCCAGAGTTGCAATTTGCGCCTATTGTTGAAGCTGTGGAGCCTGCTCTTGAAGCGCCTTTTGAGCCTCAAAGTGATACGCAGGCTGAAGTGCCGGTCGAAGACGATTCCGAAACAATCTCTGAAATATCCACTTTGTCGTCGGATCCTTCGATCCCCGAAGAACCTGCGACTCCCGAAAGCTACATCAACGATACCTCCATTCAAGATATATCGTTTCCCACGACAGTTGATCTCGAAGAACCGATTCACTCTCCACAGTCGGTTCCATTACAGCCTGCAGACTTCACTGGAGGCTCGCTTACAGATGACGGTCCAAAAGCTCTTTCCATTGATATCTCTTCTTCATCAACACTTGACGAGATTCTCGACACCTTTGATCCGACCCCCTATCGAACTGTCAGCCCCTTTATTGTCCAGGCTAGTGAGCCCGTACTGAGTGAGATGAAGGACGATGATGAGGACGAGACGATGCCGGAAGAGCTGGAAGAGGGCGATGT
Organism: Sugiyamaella valdiviana; assembly: GCA_030570555.1. Lineage (NCBI taxonomy): Eukaryota > Fungi > Ascomycota > Dipodascomycetes > Dipodascales > Trichomonascaceae > Sugiyamaella > Sugiyamaella valdiviana. The sequence continues at coordinate 941,952 of JAJLWF010000005.1, forward strand.
GCTTTTGAACCCTAGAGTGCGCACTGAGTCCTCACTGGATGAACAGTTTGATGGCGACGATTCGGACCGAGTCAGTATATCGGACAACTCTACCGTCACCAGTACTGGCACTGTGACGGCCGAGCAGGACAAACCGAGCAGCTCGGATTGGCCGTTTGTGCAGCATTCTGCACTGAACCCACAGCCACCGATGCCCAAAGTCAGCTCAGCTGAGAACAGTTATGCCCGCCTTGATCGTTTGAGCCCCTTTCCCAACCATCCATTAATTCCCCATAGTGCTGCGAGCCTCAAGTACTTTCAGTCGCATACGCCACGGTTTAAGCCCATGGAAGAGGACTGGGTTGAGGTCACGCTTCCTAACGGCCTGCCACCAAGCTACCACGCGTCTCTCAATCAGCCCCAGCTCGGCTATCTCAACTGGGTGTCACATGTAACGAGCGACCTGGTGTCGTCGTCGTCCAACTACGTGAGTGACAAGATGGAGGGCCGAGTCAATATGAACGGAGTGGGCCACTTCCCATCTTTCCCCCAGAAACCGTTCTTCACTAGAACTGCACAAACCGGCGACGTGCCAGTACAAAAGCAGGAGTCAGACCTGGAGGGGACTCCTGCGGAGTCCAGCCCGGTGCCGGGTCTTCTAGGGGAAGCCCAGCCTGACCTGTACCAGCAAATTGCAGCTGTGTCGGGCTATATGGGCTGGCAGCTCATGAACAAGGTATCAGGTTGGGTGAGGAAGTAACGAGCACGGACATAAAGTAACGAATCTACGAAATCTAATGAACGCTTTTTGTAATTTAATCATGCTATCAGACATCTAGTTATCGACTTCAATTGACTGCCTATCTATGATTATGACGCTTCGTGGCGCCGAGCTCCATTTCGACATATATATTCGACTTTACATTTACAATGACTCGTGTCAATTACATGGGAGGCTGGGGCTGCTCAGCAACAGCCTGGGCCTGCAGCTCCTCACCACCGGCCTCAAACTGGAGTCCAAGACCGAGGCGAGCAGCGTTCTTGACGTGGTCAATCTCGCCGGCCATGATGACCGACACAACAGGGAGGACACGGCGCTCGAGCAGCACCGACACCTTACCAGCACTGTCAACCTGTCCGCGGAAGACGCTCTGGCGGAACTCGTACTTGGCACCAATGGTGGTGTTGGCTTCTATTGACGGTGGGGCACCCATCATCATGGCCTGCTGCGAACCACCCACCGAGATGGAGGTCTCAATACCGGCCTCGACCTTGTCGGTGACCTTGCGCCAGAACGAGGCGAGCAGAGCACCCTGTGCCTGCAGCTGAGCAGAGGCAACCCAGTCCTGGGCGTTGTAGCGACCAACGTAGCTGACAGCGGCGTCAGGAGGGTACAGAGGCGACTGCGAAGAGTAGACGGCCTCAAGACCGAGGGCCAGCTTCGGGGTGACGCTCTGCAGAATGGAACCAACGGCAACACCGGTGAATCCACCGTCCAAAAATGAGGGGTTAAGAGTCTTGAAGTTGAGAGAGAAGTCGGAGCCCTGCATGTCGTGCTCTAGCTGGACCATGGCAGGCTGGCCATCAGCAATCTGCACATTGGCCTTGGAGGTGTTGGTAGGAGTCCAGCCGTAGTGAAGACGTCCAGACAGCGACAGATCATTGTCGACGTTTCCCTGCATGAACATGTTGTCGGTAGCGTAGAAGGCAGCGAAGCCGTAGGGGGGCATGACGGGTGAGCCGAGGGAGAACGAGTGCGAGATCTGGAAGGCCGGGTTCATTGAGAACGACTTGGTGAGGTCAGCACGCAGACCAGAGAAGAAATAGTTGTTGAGGAACACATCCTTGGACACTTCCTTGTTGATGTTCTCCATAGTGCCCGGATTGGTCAGGTTCAACGCAGCGCGTCGGGCAGCAATCGACTTGTAGATGTCGTTGAAGTACGACAACACCGGCGTTGTCTCCCAAACAGAGGGCGTCGAGGGGATCTTGTATCCCAGAGGGATGTTGCCCACATCTCCGAGTGAGGGTACCGCCGCCATCTTTTGTTAGGTCCAAGCAATTGACGTGGAAGGCGGGCGTACTTTACTAGTTAGTATGTACAGTAGGTGACGCTGTAATTTTGCCGGGCGAATTTTTCAGCAGTAGTTGGGCAAGGGTTGGCCATCTCAGGGGGCCACAGCTACACCGTGACAGCTTCAGATAGTACTTAGCAACATATCTATCAGCAACAATTGTTATTCGAATAAACTTGGCTGACAGTTTGTACCAGTTATACATATGACCTGCGAGTCATGTGGAAGTTGATCGCATTTGTGACGAAACCGTGGAAAAGCATAGTTTGAACTGCAGATCTCAGATATAGATGTCGCCGAGGCGATGTAGCCAGTCTCTATAGTATGGAACTCATTCCACCATAAAACGATTCGCTCTATTTTTGATTTGCTCTAGTTGCCGAAGGGATGACTTTGTGGCTCCCGGATATTAGGCTGATCAATTGGGCTGGTTTGCCAACAATACGGTTCTGCTAGGCAGTTGGAACGAAATCATATTCTTCAAAATCACAACCATCATGACACATAAACATAAAAAAACTCAGACGCTAAGAGGCGGACTGAACAGAGACCGAGTCATCAAAGCCACTGCGAACCGAACCAATCTCCGAGAACTCGTCGGGCTCAGAAGACGAGCCTGCCAGAATGTCAGGCCCCGGAGCCATTGATCCGCTGACAGAACCCGTGCGAAGCAAGCGGATTTTCTCCTTCAAAGTGACCGGTGGCGCCGACGGGATATTGGGAGGTGCAACGGTTGGCGTAGCCGACGCAGAATCGGCTTCAAAAGGAGCATTGCTCGACGTGACACTGCTAGCCTCGTCTGTTATGGAGGCTTTTCGCTTGAGAGCCGACCTTAGCGCCAGCATCTCCGCGTTGTGTGCATCAGCCTCATCCGTGCTGAGCGTCGGTCTCGGAGGGTCAATCGACTCTTGAGTAGTGGCATCCAACGTTCTGCTCGCCGAAGAGCTGGCCTCAGGGTCAAAATGTTGGCCATGTGAGGCAAATGCTTCATGATACTCCCCGTCACCATAGCTGTACTGGCCATTGTATCGGTAGTAGCCATAGCTATTGTAGCCGTTAACATCGTTATGCAGCAGGTCGGCGGGTTGCTGGTTGGCATTAGTCTCTTCCGTGGGTTCGCCCATCAGGGCAACGGCCTCCTTGAGCTCAGCATCATCATTGGGCTCTTCCTCGTCACGGTCTTGAAAGTCACCCGAAGCGGCAGGGGACAGCGCCGACGGTGTTGTCGCACGCGAGTCGCCATAACTACGATCCTCATCATCACCAGCTGACGTCTCGACTGCGTCAACAGAGTTCGCCACGATGGCGGAGCCTTGTCGGCTACCACGACTGCTCATGCTGTCACGGCTGCTCACCGAGAAGGTCTTGCTGTGGAGAGATTGGCCCGCCGGGAGGATCCATGAGCTGTATCCTAGAGGGTCATGAGCTCGCTTAATACGTTTACCCTCAATGCCATCCTTTGTCGCTGTCGTCGAGAGACCAGAGAACGTTGAAGAGCGAGATATGGGTCGCGAGGGCGTGCCGACGACAGATGTTGCTTCACGCGGCGGGGCCTGGTAATCAGAGTCAGAGTCGACGGACGCTCGTGTACTCGACGAGTACTTGGCTAAGTTGTCAGAGGCAGGCGTCAGGTTGAGCTGGCCTCCCTCGGCTCCTGGCGGAACGTATGGCCCGAAGTCAGGCATGGGTGCCTATGAGGTCTAGAGACAGCGATCAACTGGTTGCTTGGGATATCCGTCTAAAGGGAGGGACCGACAACAATGGTGCGCACGTCAGCTTGACAGCACGGAGAAAGGGAAACACGTTTGACAACGAGACGCGCCGATTCTGCTATTTCTGATGCTTTGCGGTTGAGACAAGGTACACTGCAATCATCCGGTGGTGGTGGGGCGCCTCCGCAGTTGACAAGGCCAGTGGTGCGGCTGCGTCTGGGCAGGGGCGCCCCTTTCTGCGGAGGTGCATCTGGCGACCCAAATGGGCTTCGCATGACGCCTGGTACCCGTTTGCGTAACTGCACAACTCACCATGAAGGATCGAACGCAGCGGTCTAGATCCCTACAGGCGCTTGGCTGCCGTATGGGGGGGTCAGGCAGCAAGACGTCATTTGCCCGAGTGCTAAATTAAGCTCCACCACCTGCCTAAACAGCACTAGTCCGCATAATCCCAAGCGGGCTGCAAGAATCAAGGGGTAATAATAGCCTCCATTGGCCGAGGCCCATCAACAGTGGGGCTAACGTCCAGCCTCAAGCTGGTGCTCTCTGGTGCTGGCTGGTCCTCAGCTGAGATCCATTTTGATAGCATCAGCATCCTCGGTGGCTGCATCCTCTGTGACGGCTGGCTCTGTAGACTCTGTAACATCTGCCGCCTCTGTAGGAGCTTCCTTTGACTCCTCTGCTACCTCAGTTGTCGACGTCGTCGACGCTGCAGCATCAGTAGCCCCACCATCTGGCTCGCCCTTGACAATGTCAACGGCCATGGCTTCTTCAGCGGGATCCTGTCCGATATCGGTCTGAAACGCCCGCAGCAGTGCTGTTTGGTTACTGATCTTGGTGCGCAGCTGCCAGATGGTACTTCTGCGCTGCTGGATGCTCTGGTCGAGACCGTCGAGCGACTGCAACGCTGCCTTTGCCTTTGCCAGCTTGAGTCTGATAGGTCCAGCCTGGGTTAGTCGCGTAGGGTCCACTTCAGGACACACTTACATGGTTGTAGACGTCTTTGGCACTGATATTGCCAGAATTGAGCTCCTCAATGAGCTCCAGCACCATGGCGAGCGGATCAAGCTGTTTGAGAGTGTCGAGACTGCCTTCCTGTTGTGCCTGCACGTCAACAGGAACTGCAACGGCGGCATCCACGGGCTCAGTCGAAGCTGACCGGCCCGCCGGAGTGCCCGATAGTGACCGCATTGCCGGGCTTGGCACAGCAGAAGCCATGGCCGAGGCTGTAGCAGACGGAACTGAAATAAACGAGTCCATACTGGCCAGTAAACCAGCTAGTGCTGGATCTTGATCCGCAGCGACATATTTTCAGCCGGGTAAGTGAAGTGGCAGCTCTGCTCAGGGGGAGGCCCTTACCCTAGGACCCTTTATGCCCAGCCTTCATCTTAACGAGAATCATCCGTCCAGCCATGATGGAACTGCCATTTGTCGGGCGCCTCGGAGCCTGGGAATGGCCTATGCTAGTTCTATCACTACTTCTAGTTGTGCTTGAATCAGTCGTGGCATTTATCACGGCCGTGCTACCCTTCCGCGTCATTGACTGGTTCGAGTCACTGACCCGGAAGGTCCTTACGCTGGTGCCTAGCCACGGAGCAAGGGAGCTTAGCGAGGAGCCTGCGCTCATTCGTCTCGTCGCCCGTCTGGCAGCAGCACCGGGATTTGTCGAGATATGCCGTATCTACGGTTACGAGGCCGAGGAACACATTGTGCGTACATCTGACGGCTACTTGCTGGGCATTCACCGGATCGGCGGTCCTAAAGGCTCCAACTGGCGTCTCGATGCACAGACCCCACACCGAGCGCCAAAACCCGTCGTGTACCTTCATCACGGTCTTCTCATGAACAGCGAAGTGTGGGTCAGTGTCACGGACCCACGGCGTGCGCTGCCGTTTGTGCTGGCCGACCTGGGCTACGATGTGTGGCTGGGCAATAATCGAGGCAACAAGTACTCGAAGAAGCACGTATTCCACACACCCGCCGACAAGCGGTTCTGGGACTTCTCCATTGACGAATTCGCTCTTTATGACATTCCCGACACGATCGAGTATGTGCTCTCGGTGGTGAAGCAGCCCGACCTCGCCTATATTGGCTTTTCCCAAGGCAGCGCCCAGGGCTTTGCTGCGCTTTCCATCAGTCCTGTCTTCAACACAAAGGTGCGCCTGTTTATTGCCCTTGCGCCCGCCATGGCACCGCCAGGCCTAGGTAACCGGATTGTGGACTCTCTCGTGCGTGCATCGCCCTCGCTCATGTACCTCTTCTTTGGTCGCAAGGCCATTCTGAGGAGCACGACCTTTTGGCAGTCCATTATGTTTCCGCCCCTATATGTGAGGACGATTGATGCTTCGCTCGACCTGCTCTTCCGCTGGAAGTGCAAAAACATCAGCTATGCGCAGAAAATGGTCGCCTATCCGCACCTGTACTCGTACACGAGTGTCAAAAGTGTCGTCCACTGGTTCCAGATCATCCGCAGCGGCCGATTTCACATGTACGACGATGAGATCGACAACCCGCTACAGAAACACTCGACCTTCTACAAGGTAGCCCCGTTCCCCACGCAGAACATTGTCTCGCCAATTGTGCTCATTTATGGCAAAGCCGACTCGCTCGTATCTATCAAGACGATGCTCTCTGAGCTCCCGTCGGGAACGTCTTGTGTCGGTGTTCCAGGACATGAGCACCTTGACCTACTGTGGGGAGACAATGTCGATACGCTCATCTTCCCCTACATCCTGTCTGCCCTCCGCCGGACGAGTACGCGAAGGTCATCCTTCGCTGGACCCGTCATCTCCGACAAACCTGACCTTTCCTCTCCGTCTCCCGAACCCGAGTCGGCCCAGGCGCTGGCTCGCCAACTGATTGGGCAGCCCATTCAGCTCCCCAGCCAACACAACCCCACATTGACGAACCACAAATCGTTTGACAGTTTTCATTGACGCCTAATTTATTGCCTAATTTATTCTTTTGTGTTGTATTCATAGTTTTTAGTGTCTTAACTTTGATGTCCTTCTCAGGGGTGCGCGGCTGTGCTCTTTACAAAGTTCATTCTCAGCTTCACCAACTTCTTTAGTTTACCACCAAATATGTTCGCATTCACGCCGCTGTTACCACCGGCTAACGCGCCTGATGCGCCTCGGCCGACCCGTACGTCAAGTCTTGGTCAGGTGCACCAGTCGCTGCTTTCATTCGGTGGTAGCACCAACATCCTCATCGACGTTGGCTGGAATAGTGACTTGTCCATGGATATCAGCTACCTCGTCCGGTATGTACTTCCGCTACTTGTGGATCTGACTAACGAAGAATGGCGCCCTCAATCGATGTCATTCTGCTGACCCACGCCACAGTGTCGCATCTCGGCGCCTACGCCTATCTGTGCAAAGCTGCGCCCGAGCTGGCAGCTGTCCCTGTGTATGCCACGACTCCTGTCATCACAATGGGCCGCATGCTGACCTACGACGTCTACCGCAGTGCCGGTCTCTTGGGACCTCTTCCTACAGCTCAGCTGACACTGGCCGATGTCGACACGGCCTTTGATCGCATCCATTCGCTGAAGTATTCGCAGCCCCTGGCCCTGTTCGGCAAGCTGCAAGGATTCACCATCACGGCCCAGAATGCGGGCCACACACTCGGCGGCACAGTCTGGCGTATACAGAAAGACCAGGAGGATATCGTGTATGCTGTCGACTGGAACCATACGCGAGATGGCCATCTCAATGGCGCATTTTTGCAGGCATCTGGTGAAATCATTGAGTCCATCAACCGTCCGTCGGTGATGATCTGTGGTTCACAGCTCAGTGCCAGCGTGCCCCTCAAGCGACGCCGAGACGCTCTGTTTCAGCAGGTCAAGGACGTCGTGGGCAGAGGCGGAACGGTCCTCATCCCGTCGTCGAGCGGTGCACGAGTTCTCGAGGTCTGCTCTATGCTTGACTCATACTGGCAAGCAAACGGCATTTCGACCCCTCTTATTTATTACTCACATGTGGGTCTACGAACTATGGCGTATGCCTCATCTATGCTTGAGTGGATGTCGCCGAATATCATCCAACAGTGGGAGTCGCAGGCCAGCACACCCTTTGAGACACGACGCATGAAGTACCTTACTGATTTGAACAAAATTCCAGATGGACCCAAGGTTATCGTCGCCTCTGGAGAAGCCATGGAGAATGGATTCGCAAGGAGCATTTTTGCGCGCTTTTGCGAGTTCGAATCGACCACTGTTATCTTGACAGAAACGACGGGACCGGGCACATTGACTGGTGAACTCATGGCACTGTGGAAAGAGAAGCAGGGTGCCTCAGAAGGTGTAGTCTCCCTTGCTACAAAGCTGCACCTCAACTACTTCAGTGAAGTTCCGCTCGAAGGTGAAGAGCTTGCGCGTTTCAATGAGGCTATGCGCGAATCACAAAGGAAGGAAGAGCTTCAAACTGCTATTGAGCTGCGAAACCGTAATATTCTGGAAAAGGAGGAGTCTGAATCGTCAGACGATGAGGAGGACGAACTGGTTCTCACCGGAAAGATGGATCTTGGCATCCTTATTTACGGTTCAAACGTATACGATTACGATGTGCGCTCTCTCAAGGGGCGTAACCGTATGTTCCCCTATTTCCCAAGACGCCGACGTGTTGACGACTACGGTGATGCTATTCGAGAAGAGGACTTCACGAGCATTGCAGAGGCTGAGATTGATACGGAGCGCACGTCGGGAAGAGGCAGTTCCCGAAATGGCAACTCCAACAACGGCCGTGCTTCTGTTATTGGTGAGAAGAGGAGCTGGGCTGCGGATGAGGACGAGTTTACACGCAGCAAGGGGCCCGGTAAAGACTCGGAGATCGCGTCTAGCTTCACAAAGCCGGTAAAAATCGTGCCCAACACGCAAGAGCTAAAGATATTGTGCTCGGTTAGTTTCATTGATTTTGAGGGGTTGACCGACGAGAGATCACTCAAGATGATCATTCCCCGAATTCAGCCGAGCCGTCTTATCATGATTCCGTCTGTTGACGGTGAGGATGATTCTGAGCTCGTCGAGTCAATCAAACAGGCTGGCGTGCAAAACGTCTTCTATGCAGTGCCTAATGAGCCCATTACGGCCGGGATCTCTGGCATTCACACATATGAGGTCAAGATTTCCCCCGAATTGGCTTCATTGCTTTCTTGGCAGAAGGTTCTAGGTGATTACTCGGTCGCGCATGTTACTGGAAGGTTGGCTATCCGTGTCAATGAGGAAGAATCAAAGCAGATTACTCTGCCAGCTGAGGAAATTAAAGTGGAACAGGATAACAGCGTGTCCGTGATTCCAACAGAAGCAGCACAACCGCAGGTGATAGAGTTGGAGCCCTTGCGTACTGCCAAGGAGCTAGCCGCTGCTCCTCGAGCAAATCCGCTCCTTATTGGAGACATCAAGCTAGCTGAGCTAAAGAAGCGCCTGATTGCTCAGGGTCACAAAGCTGAGTTCCGCGCTGAGGGAATTTTAGTATGTGATGACAAGGTTGCAGTGCGCAAGCTCGCCGAGGGCAGACTAATCATTGAGGGAAGCACCGACAAAGAGTTTTACCAGACTCGAGCCCTGGTTCGATCGCTGCTAGCTACGGTTTGATAGGAGTGTCCCGATGTAGCAGGGCCTGAGTATGGACGCGGTGTTAATTTTATCGGTGGAGTTCCAATTACGATATCGTTGTCAACGTCCTTGTACTGATGAGTGACGTGACGGATGCCGACCTCGGCGACCGTTGTCTGATGTATATATAAATGCCATTGTACGATCGCATTGCTCGATAGGTTCGCCTTCTCACTCAGCATGGTCTCAACTATCTCTATTCTACTATCCGCAATCTTCATTGTTTCGTCTGTCTCTGCCCAAGACTATGTCGGCTTCGCGTCTCGCGAATTTGTGCGGTTCATGGTTGGCATAAAGTCGGACAATGTCAATAGTGCTCAGGCGTCGTCCGAAGCAAACCACTTCTTTACCGGAGTCGCGGATTATCCGGCATTCAGTTCCATTCTCACTCAGGCCGAAGCGAATGTTCGCGCCTCCAGCGCTCCGAACAAGAGTCAGATTTCCTCGTATGTGAACGCTGCTAGTCAGGCTTTCAATCAGTTTTCCGAGGGCCCTAGCTACGCTCCGTACACGTCGTACTTCAAGGCCCACATTACCGATTTTGATCTCAGCAAGGGCCAAGAGGAAGTGTCGAGCTCTGTGTCCCTTTTCTATCCCTTCGTGTCTGCGTCTGTGTCTTCGTTCCTGGCCGACCCGGAGGGCAAGTCGATTGCGAAGACTGCAGCTGGCGTCGCGAAGCACTTTGCCAGCGACCTTGGTCTCGAAAAGTACGTAACTCTTCCGGCCGGTTACCACGCTTAAAGCTAGAGTACTCGTCGGTCAAGCGAGTCCCCTCGTTAAACTCGCGGCCATGGCGGTCAGTCCGATTATCAGCACACTATATACTTCCAAATACAGCAGTTCTATTAGCGATTATCAGCACACTATATACTTCCAAATACAGCAGTTCTATTAGCAGTCGATCACAGTTCATGAGTCTTAGATGTTCAATCAAGGATGTATCCAAGTATCTATCTGGAAGGCACGAATATGATATTTACTGTTATTAAGAAAATATGTGAATCAGGATAAATATCAACCCTCTGGAGGATTGTTTTGAGGCTGCATGGATTCGGGAGTAACTTCGCGCAACGTCTCAACTGAGGACTCGAGACCATTGTGAAGCTCGTCCAGCTTGGATCGTGGAGTCGAGATGCCTGAGCCTACCTTCTTGCGTTTGACGCTATACTGACGAGACGTTGGACGAGGGGGTAGATCCGGCTTCGTCTCAACTGCAGGCGCAGATGCAGGAGCGTAAGTGACTGGCGCCATTGTGCCAGTGACTGACGTTGTCGTGGTATCAACAACTGGAACATCCGACGCAGTATTTATCGCCGGTAGCAGATTGATGGCCGACATTTTCGTAGTGGCAGTTGTTGGCGGACTGGGGTGGAAGCTCAGTGACTCTGCATTGCTCAACGGATCAGTCTTCACGGATACCGATGACATACGCCTCGACATAGGTTGCTTCTGCGACGATGGGCTGCGACTGAGTATCGACGAGTCGGGGATCTTGAAAGTCTCGTCGTCGGTGGTCTCCTGGTCGGCATTCCACTCTGGCGACTTCTCGCTCTCTTGGTTCTCACTCTCGAGTTTTTCGTCGAGCTCCTTGGTTGCCAACAACTTCTCATGAGCCTTCTCCGCAGGATATGAAGTGTCTGGATTCTGGTCCCGACTCGGCCCGTCGTTGTCAGCCACAGCGGCCTGGATTTCGCCGGTAGTCGGCTTGCGTTTCAGAGCGGTTGTGGGAGGAGGTACTGCTTCAGGAACGGGGTATCCAACGGGAACACGCATCTCGGGGGTAGGTCCATACGGGTTCTTCGAGGTCATGCCGTTGCTCGCGCCATTGTTTATCATGTTCATCATCTCTGGAGGGAAATTGTGAGGCATGGGGGCATGCTTTGGTTTTGCTTCAGAATCATTCCGAGAAGGCGAACGAGAGCCGTCATCAGCAGCTGGCACTTGTCCCACAGAAGGCTCCGCTATACTACGACGAGTAGAAGGGCCATCGCTCATAGGGTCATTCCTACGGTCCTTGAAATACCAGGTGCCCCACTTTTTGGCCATGCCAACGAGGTTCTTGGTTGCTTGAGCGGGACCTGCCGAATGCGACTCTGGAGTGTATCCAAATCCTTTGAGCTCTCCAATGTGGTCTGAAGGGTTATATGTTGTCGACTGCGAACTCTGCAACGGCGAAGGCACGTCCAAATCGAGTTCGCTAACGGTGTCACTATCAACGGGGAGATTGGAATCAACCGACCCTGTAGTGTGACGGTGACGTAGCGTTGAAGGAGAGTCTGGCGTTTCGGTAGCTGTTGAGATCGACAACGGAAAGGCATCTGATGTTGATTGAGACCGAGCCATTGGGTGTTCTGGGTCCGAGGTTGGCGACTCCGGGGGGGATGCCGAAGACTTGGGCCGGTTTGAAGGGTCCCAAATTCCGCCTCTGTAAAACTCGCCGGCGGTGCTGAAGAAGGTTAAGTCGTCCATGTAAGGCAAAACAAGAGTTTCCTTGATTACTTCACGAATGCGGTTTTCAATGGCCTTTGTGACCATTGAGTAGGTGATCTGCCGGGAGCTGACCACGGGTTCAATAAGGAGATTCAGCTTGGGTGTAGTTTCGAATGCGTACCAAATGCGATTAGTGGGAGGCGGTTTGATCTTGAAGATGAGCTTTCCCTCTAGGTTCTTGACTGTTGCAGCTAGAACCAGCGACACTTCCCTGCTTTTGAAGCGAGAGCCAAGGTTTATAATGGCCTTGGTACCAATTTCGACGGAGAAGTTACCAGCATAACTGACATTGGCCTCTATGGTCAAAACTCCCTCAGGAGTGAGGTCGCGCAGTTTCGGATTCGTCAGATAAGGGATAGAGTCGCCACTGGAGATCTTGCGAACTTCAATCTCCGAGAGAAAGGTAGGTCTCTTGACTCGCGACAGCTTTTTAACGATCTTGTCACGGAAGAACCCTTCAAAAGCGGGGGTTCCTTTAACAGCGAGAAATATGCGGCCAAGAAGGGCGTTGAACCAGCGTGTTTGGATGTTTGCATCGGATGAATGTAATGTGAGGATGAGGTCCATGATTTCATCAGTCTTGTAGTGAAGTGGCTTTGCCATGACGAGTGGGTCGAGATACCTATCTGCGCCCTCCAGAGTAAAGGAGTTGGCCGATGATGCGGTGGGACGCCGGCGACGCTTCGAGGCGCGAATCAATGCAAAGTATAGGTCCTCCTTGGTAGAGCAATCGTCCGTGTATAAAAAGAAGGCGTCCTTAGGTGGGCGAGACGGATCGCGGACCATGGCCTCGAGGCCATGTTGTGAGTCTCGTTTGACGAGGCAAATGGCGCTGCGCTTGATGAAGAGCTCGCCATCTGGTACATTGGGAGGCCATAGAGTCACAACGTGGTGGGCAATCACGATGACATGCTTGACGGTAGCCTCGTCGGCATCGGCGTAGAGCAGAATGTTGCCATGCTTGAGGACAGCATAGTATTTGCTCAGTTTCGATAGGCTCTTCTTTGGTTTCCTGTCCTCGGCAGCAGGGGCATCTGAGGGAGTCGTAGAGGGAGTTTGGGCCGGGGATTGAGAGTTCTTTGAGTTGGTGATGAGCTTGTATAGCGACGAGTAGGCGGATTCAGTCTGGCTCATGGAGGCGTCGTTTGCGGCCGGCTGGGGCGGATTCAGGGTGTTGCGCGAGCCACCAGTTGGGTATATAAAGTACTCACGCGACACCGTCACCCAGCCAGTCATGTATGTGTCTACGCCGGTCTCATTGTCCTGCTCAAACAGACCGCTGGCGCCATCTGTGTCGTCGATTTCGCCGGGGCTCTTGTCTGATTTGAAGGTTTCGTTATCAAAGTCGGGGACCTCGTCTTCGAGCACATCTACAGGTTCATCGTCGACCTTGGGGAGATACCACCTGGAGAAGTAGAAGACGACCAGGATGACGAGGGGGACAAACGTAACACCACCCAAGACATACACCAGGGCCAGAGAGGCGAGGTACGAAACCATACTGGACCCAGGGAAGGAGTGAGGAGCTAACGGGACTTGGGCGCAGCAAAGAGGGTGTATAGCCTAGTGTGTGTTTGTGTAAAAAGCGAAACAATCGTTGCCATGAGTCCACGCGACCTAAAAGCGAAGCAGCATAAGCGCAAGCTACAGTTTCAAATCAAAGGGCAAATCCGGGGTTCCGCCGTGTGATGGCTGGCCTGTTCAGCCGCGCCTCAGCCGCAAGACCCGTGCCCAGACAGCATGGGCGGACGCCAGACGCAAAAAAGCAACGCCTCGGTGGGATTAAGGTAACGGCAACCGAAATGCTTAGCCCACCGCTACCAACGTATCTTCAGACTTTTTTACCCTTGGTTCGATAGGAGTCATCGCAAACCGGCTCAAAAGCGCCCACTACTGCCCACGGAGCCCGTCTGTTTGTCGATCGCCGCGCGCCATCCACGTCTGTCGGCTGCGTTGCTGTCTTTACCTCGTATTACTAAAAAGTCATCGCTTGTCTGGGGAAGTCCGCGGACCTTCGGTGAAGTGTCTCAAATGAAGTACTCATCGCGACTCACATCGTGTGAGGCTTGTCGGAAGCTGAAGCGCAAGTGCGACATCAAGCTCGTCAAAAATGGGCCCTGCTCCAACTGTAAGATGCGCAGTGTCGGCCACCTGTGCACGTTCGCCAACGACCTTGTGCCGCCGCCTCCTGGCCTAAACATCGAGAAGACCGTTCGGCCCGTGGGACTCTACCATTTGACGCGCTCTGGGCCTCCCGGTATCACGCCACCCGACTCGGCTGCTCCGAGCCCCGTCAGCATTTTCACGTCGCTGCCGGCGACGCTGCTGAGCTCTTGTGCCATGCATTTTCTGGCGGCCCCGGAGCTCAGCTTCTACCTCGACCAGCAGGAGCTCGTCAAGACTGTCGTCGAGCTCAGTGGCGTGGCAGACCCGAACTTGGCCTCGATCTCGCTGTTGTATGCCGTTTCGGCCATTGTACTGTACCGTCGCGGAGCGTGGATTACTGCTGCCGGCAACTTTGACGCGAGCCCCGAGGAGATTCTCAAGGAGCTTACTGACACTTGTGACCACATTTTGAGCAATCTACCCAAGGCGTCGCTACAGAAGGCGCGGGCACTCTTTGTGCGTGCGCTGTACGCTGCGCACATCGATGATATGGCTTCTGCTTTTGAGTATTTGGACCTGACCACAGAGTGCACCCAGCTACTGCTGCGCACTCCGACTGAAAGCAAAGCTGAAGTGCAGAGGTTAAACAAGTTGGTTGTCGCCATTGGCTATCTTCAGACCACGATGTGCTTCTACACCAACAAGCCGCTCATTGAACTGCTCGACCTTGCTGGACCCATTGCCGACGACGACTTCAAGCTGAAGCGGCGGTGGGACGTCCTAGCGTACTTGTACCGCGTCCAGGACGCTACAGAGTCGACGTCGTTCACGCTCCAGGAGCTCACCTTGCTGGAGCAGGAGATCATGGAGTATGTTGGAACAATTGACTCTATTGAGGGACGTCTTCTACCCTACGGACAAATCCTGTTGTCGGTGTCTCTCATCAAGCTTCGCACCTACCTGTTGCTGCGGGCCGATAACTACAATATTGCTCTGCAGACTGAGGAACAGCAGCAGAACCTGGCGAGCCTCGAGGTTCATGTTGAAACGCTCGTCGAGTGTCTCGAATCGGTGGTCAAGATCTGGTACACGACCAATGACGGAATCGTCTTTATGGGTTCTAGTCTTTTGATGCCCGTCAATGTGCTGCAGGCCTTGGTGTGCACCTGGATCTTGGATACCTTTACTAATCGCTTCCAGACGCCCGTTCGGTTTGCAGACCTACGCCGGCGTCTTTTCAAAGCACTCGAGACTCTACGCAGAGACATCAAACGGTGCAAGAGGACTCATATTCTTATTGACGGTCTCGACTTGCTGGCACGCTCGCAGGTCGAGGATCTGGCCAAGATCCCACTTGAGCTACAGAGCGGTATCAAGCACATCTCGACGCGGTGGAACAGCAGTGTTGTCCAACCTGAGGCCGATCTGCTGTATGGCTTTGAGGACTCGTCGCTGTGGGCGTACCTCGCTTCCAACACGAGTTTCGACGAGTCGGTTATTTCGTCTATGCAGAGCGCTCAAGCTTTTGCTAATTTGCAGTAGTGCCATGTAATGTATTTATTGAATTGTGATTTCGGACCGGCCCCGTGGTTATTATACGACTGTAGTATGTTTGCGTATGTTTGCGTCCTGCTGTTGCGTTGCGCGTGTCTGCGTCCTGCTGTTGTTTGCGTCCTGTCATTCGTAACCAGTCCCAGTTTGGCTGGGATGGCTGTGCATGGCGGGGCGAGTTCAGTACCGATCAAGTTGTATGGTAAAGGACATGCTCACTGTCTAGCCAGCACAACGCGAGGGATCTGTAACGGTAAGAGCCACAGTTTCAAACACTTCACAGATTCTAACAAGATGAACTCGTGCCAGATCTGTTTGCTGCACTACTAAACTCAAAGTCGATGAACTAAAACTTAGTGTTGTACGGCTTAGTAGCGAGATCCACTTCGTCGTCTCGAGAACCAGCCCCGCGCCGGTACCTCGTGCATGCATGCAGCTTCCCGTCCCAATGCGGAAGTCAGCCCCCCCTGAGATGAATACGGAAATCCATATGGCAGAGAGATACAACCTGACGACCGAAAAGGAAGGTCAGATTTACGAGATCGACCTCGTGGTCGCCGGGCCTCACTGCTATATAAACCGGGGCTGCTGCCAGGTTGTTGGCCCGCCATCCCAAAATGAAGTCGTTTGTGCTCCTTCTCGCTGCCGCTGTGGCCACTGTGTCGAGTGCTCCTATTACTTCCAAGTCTGCCAAGACAGAAGGTTTTGTGGCTCTCGAGGTTGTCGGCACACGGTCCAATGTGCACCCAAATCCGCGTTTCGCCAACAACCCCAACTTCATCTCCACTCCACCACCAAGCAACGGTACCTTCATCAACGGCACCGAGCCCATTGCGCCAACCCGCCGCTCGACAACAGCCTCGGCTTCGCTGGGTAACCTCTTTACCTACTACCAGATCCAGATCGAGGTCGGCACTCCCGCCCAGACGGTATCACCGACCATTGACACTGGGTCCAGTGACCTGTGGGCTGTAGCGTCCAACAACTCACAATGCACTTCCAACGCAAACTTCTGCGCTGGCCAGACGTTTGATTTCGCATCATCATCCACCTGGGAATTCAACCAGACAAAACTCGACATTCAGTACCTCGACGGTACGTTTGCCCAGGGCGAGTGGGGAACAGACGTCGTGTCGCTTGGTGACGGCGCCATTGTCATCGACAGCTGCTCGTTTGGCGTGGGCCTCGATGCCACTGTCAGCGAGGGTGTCTTTGGCATCTCCTTCCCGACCCAGGAATCTACTCCTCAGCAGTACCCCAATGTGCCTCAGCTTCTCAGGGACCAGGGCTTCATCGAGACGGTAGCCTACTCGCTGTGGCTCAACGACGTGCACGCCAGTAGTGGAACACTGCTGTTTGGAGGTGTTGACCATGCCAAGTACGAGGGCCAGCTGTACACGATCCCGCTGGTAGCACCTGAAGGTCAAACCCAGCCACTGGAAATGCTCGTGTCGCTGACGGCCGTGCTTGCAACTGACAGTTTTGGCTTCCAGATGTACGTGGGCTCTGGTGCCGACGTCGTGCTCGATTCAGGCACCACTGTCACGTACCTTCCCAAGGAGATTGTCGACGGTGTGGCAGCCACTTTAGGAGCTACATTCGACGAGTCCATCAACGTTTATACCATGAACTGCTCTGCTGGCGACAATACGGCCCAGAGTGTCACCTACGACCTCAGCGGAGCCCAGATCAACGTGGGTCTCTCTGAGCTGCTGCTGCCGCTGTTCTTCACCAATGGCGACGTAGCCATCATCGACGGCGAGGCTCTATGCTACCTGGGCCTGTCGCCCACGACCAACGGCGTCAACGTACTTGGCGACACGTTCCTGCGCAGTGCGTACGTCGTGTATGATCTCGAGAACTTCGAGGTCTCGCTTGCAAACACAGTGTTCAACACCACGAGCAGCAACATCGAGGCCATCACGAGCAGCGGAGTGCCTGGCACCATCCATGCTCCCAACTTTTAATTTATTTAGACTGTACTTGTATTTTTGTTCATCATTGTATTTTTTTCCTTATTGTATTTTGTTCCTCATTGTATTTTGTTCATCTTTGTACTACATCACTGTATTGTTTGATCGGGATAACTCAGGGGACTCAGGGGAACTCAGGGGGCTGGTGTGACTTACCCGGCCGTCGCTCAATATAAAGGGTAAAAAAGTTTTGACTTCTCCAAGCGCGTTGTGAATGTGTCAAATTAACTAATGGTAAGTTGGCTACATGATTGGGAGTCTGCTGTTGCGGTGATTAAGAAACAAACCAATTGTTCCTACTGAAATCAAATGAAGATACCTAAAAATATACGTTAAGAATCAAATGAGCACAGCACGACAAACCGAGTTTGCACAACAGCAACTAACAAAGTAAGCAGTTTGCCAACAGCAGTAGACCAAAATGACGATTTTGTCGACCGGGCGGACATAATCACCCACTGCTGTGAAGCGGCCGACTGTACAATCGGCCGTGGCGGTGGGAGTAGATGAAAGGTCGAAACCCTCAGGGCTGATTTGTCTAGTGCACAAACCGTGAGATCACTCTAACTGAAGCCAGGGACGAATTGAGCTGTGAGAGCTCGGACACGGCAGTCAGAGGCCCCAGTTGAACGTTAGTCAGACCTAGGGCCTCTGACTGACTCCACCATTGATACCGTAAGTACTTGCCTAGATGAGTTTATATGTGCACACATGTGTACATTCACCTTCGGCCAAGATCGCAGTGACGAGCACTTATTCACACTGTCTGAGGGGAAACCCAATGCGGTAGAAAACACAAAAAACTGATTTAATGAATCTGAGTCTGGTCTTGGTCCACAAGGTTTGGGAGTGCAGCAGTGCTGGTGACGACCGCCCGGACCCCGAGGCGTCGGAACCCATGCAGCTGGTTCCTGTCATGATCCGGAGCCGTAGCTAACGGCAGTCGTGTGTATGATATGCATGTATACCCAACCCATCGGCCAGAGCCGGGGAGCCGTGAATGTAAAAATACTATAGCAAAATTACTATTACCTGTACTTGAATCTGCGCTTGTAGGCGGCAGCGGCAACGCACGGAAGCATCTCGAGCCTCGAAGCGTACCCCAAGCAGCGCTCTGGCAGGTAAACGGGTCATCCGATGAGCCGTCTGGGCCAGCTGCATATGATGATCTGGCCGGGGAGCCAATCACAGGGCGTGGAGAGCGGTTTATGCCGATGGGGGGAAAAAATTTCCAGGCAAAAGTAACCAAAATAAAAAAATGGGTGGTAGCAAAAGCAAGTGCACGACGTATGGTGGTATTTTTTTTGCCTGCCTGGAGCCTCGACTACAACCGAAATAGATAATCGGAAAAAGCTCCTTTTCCAATTCCTCTTCACACTAGGACGGTATTGTTGAAGTTGCTTTCACGTCCGTTAGTGTTTGCCACTTAATACTACACCGTTACCACACCGTTACTACACAGCTACCACCACCTGGTTGTAGTCACTCAAGTCCATTGCCTATCTCGACCCCTTGTTGCAACGGCGAATCCTGCGTTTCCAAGACAATGGCCATCACACGACGACTGTCTGTTTCGTCAGACAGGCTCCAGAACAAGAAGCGCCGGGTCGGGCCTGTGCGCCTGTCCGAGGCCACGACCAGCAAATCGCCCGTGCGCTCGACCCGCTCCAACACCACCATTGTCGGGTCACTGTTTGACCAAGATAAGCCGGCGCGCGTTCACCGTGGCGAGTCTCACAAGGAAAACCATGCCATTGTGGCCAAGGAGGTTGATTCCGACACCGTCGGCGGCTCAGAGCCCTCGTCCCGATACCACACTCGCCGGGCTAGCCGCCTATCCCACTACTCTGAGGCGACTGAGGTGGTAGCGACTGAAGTTGTAGCCCCCGCCAAGACCCCCATTCTCACGCTGCACCTCAAGCCCCAGGCAGAGACTGTGCCCGAGTCCAAGTCTGCCGACGACAGCGATGTCAGCGACGACGAGGATGACTCGCTGTACGAGGAACTGCCCAAGTTTGAGTACGAATCGCAGTACAGCGACGACGACGAGAAGGATCCGTTTGAAATGGAGCTGCTCGCCACCAGCGACGACCTGCCTGTTGTCGACCTGTCCGACGCTGTGCTCTCGCCATCCCCGTCGCCAAGTCTTGTCGACTCTCCGCGCGAGGTCGTCCAGATGCCGCGCTGGCCCATTGACGAGCAGGACGATTCGACGACGTTCTCGATTCTCGTGGCAAAGACCGCTGACACCGTCAGTCCCGTCCCTCAGACGCCCGACGTGACATCGCGCATGGACGAGGCCAAAACCGTTGACGAGCCGTCGATTGACGATTTCCTCGACTACGAGTCTGTTGCTGGCCTCACTGACGATGACAGCGATGGCCTCGAAGCCTCTTCATCGGGCGCAGCCTCCCCCGTCTCGACCACCTCCTCTTCCTCCTCGACATCTACCTCTTCTTCTCTGGCATCTCTGTGGAACTCAAACGGCTTCCACGTCCCCATTTTCAGCTACCGCAACCGCAACAACGTTGCCGACACCAACATGGTTCCTCCCAACTCGAAGCTGCTGGCCGCGCTCTCTTCCATTACCACTCCTGATACCTCGTCGCAGTCCGCTCCCCTCAAGACGGCCTTTTACCAGCAAGCTGTCATTGTGGCCAACGGCCTCAACAAGCGCAGCCTGCTCTCGGGCAAGGCTCGCCAGATGGTGAGCAGCGCGCGCGGTTCGGACATTGTGTTTTGACTGTACAGATTATTTATTTATGACGGATATATGACAATAAGACCCCACTGAGCAATTCTAAATCTTTTAAACTCAAGATGCAATGCTATAAAATACACAGCACTGAGCAATTCTATGAAATCTTTTGAATTGAAGATGCAATGCTACTTATAAAATACACAGCTACCCGACTAGAGCGTGGGTGGCCTTGGAATACCATGTCGTGGGAATGTCCTCCTCAAACGTACGCGTATATTCGTCAATCTCCTTGACGTCCGACACGAGGTCGATCTCGCTGAGGCTCCAGATCTTGGTGCGGTAGAAAAGCTTCCAGCCAACGTAAATGACAATGTCGACGCCAATCATAATGTACGAGAACAAAAAGGTGGTTACGCTCCACTGGCCTTTGAGAAACACGGCGAAACCAGCGAGCCAGGTCATGATGAATGCCGCAATTAGGCCAATATAGCCCGAGTATGGCTGGAACATGCCCTTGTATGCGAGGTTGTCTCGCGACATGCCTTGAGCTCCCATGGCATAGTAAAAGCGCAGGTACGTCAGCGTCATGATGGAGAAGTTGATGAGCTGCGAAGCAGTTGCAATGTTGACGATCCACGTCAGCACTTGCTCCGACGAGTTACTGAGCTGCAAGAAGGCAATCATCGAAAAGGCAATGACGAGTCCTACCGCGAACACGGGCACTCCGTTCTTGGAGCACTTGGCAAAGAACTTGGGGGCATGGCCGTCGAGAGCCATACCGTGGAGCGTCCGCGACGCGCAAAACACATACGAGTTGCCGGCCGAGAAACTGGCTGTCAGAATGAGTCCATTGACAATGTGAGGAAGCACGGGGATCTTTAGTCGCTGCATGGCAATAATGTAGGGCGAGGCAGCGGCGCCGGGAGCGCTGTCGTTGATGGCAGCCAGCAGCTCGGGATCGTTGTAGGGGCACACGATGCCGAGGCACAGGGCTCCGAGGATGAAGAAGCAGGTGAGACGAAGGAAGACACCCTTGTAGGCCTTGGGCATGACTTTGCGCGGGTTCTCTGCCTCGCCAGCGGCCATAGACACGTACTCGGGGCCAGCAATGGTGTAGCAGGCCTGGACAAAGCAGGTCGCGAACCCAAGGAAACGGCCAAGGGACCCAGTGGTGTAATCCTCGGCAAACGAGCCCGGGTTGTTCCAGAATCTAAAGCCATAGCGGTCGTGGATCGGGTTTCCACCGAGCATTGTCACAAGCGTGAACATAATCAGGCCTACGGCGAGGATCACTTTGCCCAGCGATAGCCAAAACTCCGACTCGCCATAGTACTTGACGGCAAAGATGTTGATGAGCACGTAGAGCACGACCTGGACGGAAAGTGTAATGGCCGGGCTGTAACCCGTGACCCAAAAGTGAATGATGATGTCGACCGCGGTGATTTCAAACGGCACGAGCGTCGCCTGCAGCACGAAGAAGTTCCAGCCGGCCATGACCTCGAGGGCCGGATCGACGCAGCGGCCCGCGAGGCGGATGAACGGCGAGGGCAGCGGCAGGTACGTGACCATTTCGGCGGTGCAGTTGGTGATGCACAGAATGGGGAACGACCAGATGAGGAACGCGAGGAACAGCGAGCCAGGTCCGCCTTTAGTGAGGGCTGTGCCGAGCTGCACAAACAGCACAGTGCCAATCGTGCCTCCAATACCAATGAGCTGAATGTGTCGCGGTTTGAGCTTTCGTTGGGTTGAGCGGTAGCTTGGAGGAGGGGTGATGCTGTGGCCGTCGATGTCGTAGAGAGGTGGAGCAGCGTCGGCAGGCGCATCGGCCACCGAGGTCCTGCTGCGCACCGACTCGGCCGTGCTGAAGAGCGCGGTTGGCCCTTTCATCAAAATGAGTGTGTGAAGGAGAGATGTCTGCAGTGGATGTTTCCTGGCCATGCAACTCTATTTATACGTGCGGGCGGAAACATTCTGCACTTGGGACCTAATGCATGCATCCGACTGATATTCCGGGGCAACAGCCAGGCGGGGTTAAGACGGGGCAACAGGTCTAGGGGCTCGGCACAAGGCTGTGGTGCTGATTGGTCCCGGGCAGGCTTAGCTGCAAGTCCCGCGGTCTGAAAAATTTTGCCAGCCCGGGTTCGTAGCCTTGTGAAGTGGGCTCTGGCATGTGAAGTTTTATATGCGAACTTTTACGGTGGGCAAGGACGATAACTGCGACAGTGCGACAAGTGCCGAGGCTGACACAAGGCGGGTGTAGTAGGAGCTGCACAGGGCACTGCACAAGGGGCTAATGCACAAGGGGGACTGTAGCACGGGTCCATGTTTGTGGGCGCTGCAGCGATGGACGGCGTATGGCTGGTACGAAGAGTGTTTGGTGCGGAATGACGTCGGACTGCAGGTGGACTAGCTGGGTAGGGAGCTGCCAATTATGGGGATGCATCATATGGGAATGCGGGGGATGGACATGGAGGAGTGCCACTACGATGAGGTGGGTGCTGGGTGCGGACTATACTGACCAAGCGACATGTACTCGAGTGCTCACTACCACAATGTGCTCTCTACGGTTTGTGGACTGCTGACAGTACTACCTACTGGCTTACTACCTACTGGCTGACTACCTACTGGCTTACTGCTAAGTGGCTTACTGCTTATGGCCCTGCAGGACCTAACCCACAAAAACTCAGGGGTAAATCTCATCGTGAGATGCCTTCTTTTACTTCACTGTACTTGTATTAATGTCTGACCGCCAAATGACCCGAACTCTCTCTTTCCAGCGTGCCGATGCTGCTCTAGCGCGCTACATTCCTCCGGATCTTCGAGGATATCTACGCGCTGGATTCATCGCCGGCATGCGCTCGTTGGCGGCGTGCCCGAACCGCCTGCTTGCTGCTATTGCCCTCGCCATGGCCCTTGCTGGCTACCTTGTGAACGCTGTCCGCGCCTCAGCCAAAAGTTCACCTCCCGCACCAGTGCTGCCTGACCCCGTTGTGTAGGAAACAAAAACACTTGATGAATCCACTAACACAGAACACACGGTCCCGACATGTCCATGTACCTCGAGGTGGCCCAGATGCTGCTTGAGCGCACCCCGGCGTCGCGCGTGTCAACGAAGCAGATGGCGTACATCATGACGTGCACTGTCGTGTGCACGCTGGTGTCTCTGGCGGCCGTCGTGGTGACGGCTGCTTGTGTGCTTTCGCGAGTTGAAGGCGAGAAGCGTCTCGATCGCATGTGCCAAAAGATCGAGGGAGTGGGCCGCCAGGTTGACGGTGTTGGCAGCCTCACGAGCTCGCTTGTCATCAAGACGGATGCGTGTCATCGTTTCTTGCGCGACTTCGCCGGCCGTGCGCAGCCCGAGCCCGAGCCAGACGCCTCTGACCTGCTGAACCGGCTCGAGTGGCTCGTGCGGGCCAATGCGCAGTCGCTTGACAGGGCCGTCGTGGCGCTCAACGCAGTCCAGCTGCCGCGCACTGCGAGTGACACTGTTGGTAGCGCGTGGTCGCCGCCAGTTTCGGCCCAGACACCTGGTTCTAGCTCGTCACCAAAGGCGTCGACTACGGCTCCGTTCCACCCCTACATTGCACGTACCGTGTCGCCGGGTCGCCTGTCGCCTCACGCGGTGAACACTTTGCGACAGGCGGTCTCTGACGGCTGTCGGTCTAACAAGAAACAAGTGCGTGTGCCGACTCGAGGTCTGGTCCCGCTATCGCGCCTCCAGCACGATCTGGTACTGGCGGAGCTGGTTCAGAAGCAACAGGCGCTGTTGTATGACGAGTTCCTGACCAGTACGCATTCCGAGGGGGCTCCTGTGGCTGTGCCCTCAAAGGGTGTGCCGCGGGCTTCCAGTAGTGCGTGATGGCATCGACAGGTGATACAGAAGTGCATATCACGGTATTACACGAGTGCATAGGAAGTCACCGAGCCGATACCGGAGTGAGAAGCAGGTACCAGTAAAGAGTACCAGGCTCAGGCCCAGTGCCTTGTAGGTCGTTTAACTTTATGGGTTTCAATAATGATTAGAGTAATGAGATAGATAAGCGAGCAATACTAGCGAAGCCTCGACGCAGATCATGCCAGCTGATACCAACTCAGATACCATGAGCTGTACAAACTTTGATGTCTAGTTCAAACCTGGCTTGAAACCCGACTTGATCAGCATGACTGTCGTAACCTAGTTGATGTGTGGTGACAGCTCTATGGTAATAATAATGCCTTCACTATCTGACGTTTCACTATCTGCAGAGCGCTGTAGCTCAGCTGCAGAGTCTACCGTCAATACCGTCAGTACCGTCAATACCCGCAGTGGCCCACTGTCCACTGGTCTAGCCCACTGTTTGTGCCCCACTGTTTGTGCCCACTAGATCACTCCATTGTGCCACTCCGCTCTATGCTACGCTGGCATAAGTAGATGCGAGTACATGTGCCAGCGTAGCATCACATGCCAGATCGAGGAGATGAGATCTGCGGACGAGACTCGTTAGCGCGAACCTTAAACTGGCAAGAGTCTTGGCTGCGTGGGCTAGGTATCAGTTGTAGTACGAGCCATGACGAGTCACGACGAACCTAACTTGAAACGCATAGGGGCCCAGCGAAGGTGGAGCAAGCGAGGTGTGCATGTATTAACGGCCCAGTGCTGCAGGCAGTGCGTCGTGCAGCGTAGTAGGCAGAAGCAGGCAGCAGCAGGCAGAAGCAGGCATGCCCAGCAGCCAAGGCGCGAGGCGGCATTTGCGGCGATATTTTGACTGTTTTCGACTGTTTTCGATTCGGGGTTTCTATTCGGGAGCATCGGTTGGCGAGGAATAGAGTTGGAGGGCACATCCCGGCAGGCGTGTGAAAACAAGCGGTGGGCTGGGCGCGGTGGGTTTTGCAGGGCATGCAGATTGCGAGCTTGGAGCAACAAGGCTGCCGGTAGCGTTTGAGCCTGGCCAATGGCGAGACGAGCTCGCAGGACCCTGGTCAGGTACAAGGTTTTGCCGGGGAGGATGTGTGCAAACGGGAGGCGCTGAGGCGGCCAGTGAGGGCGGCCAGAGCGGCGACGGCAAGAAGCGGGCCGCGGGCATGCCATCAGCTGCCGCGGGCATGAGCCTAATGGCTGTGCTGGCTTCGTGGCTGCGCTGGGCTGCTCTGGCTGCGCTAGCTGCTGGGTACAGGCCACAAAGGCGTGGTTTACCGGGCTACTGCGGGCAGACAGACGCGTCGACGCACCGCGCAGCGCCGGTTTGGGCAGCAACTGAGACATGGGCCAAACCGGCAATGGACGCGGTTTGGAGTTGGCTCCACGGGGCTATGGCCCGAGGCTATATGACTAATCGGTAATTAGAGCAATTTAATAGCGTAAAAATAAATAAGCTGGGTGCATCAGGTCTCGAGTGCATCAGGTCTCGAGCCGGCTCTTGGCGCCAGCTCATGCGTGGCAGATGAGCTAGCCGGATGAGCTAGCAGCGCCTCGGGGCGCCGGGGTCTTCGTGCCCTAACCCCGCGCGGCCATGGCCATGAGCAATGCAGCATTAGCTCAGTGGGCGCCCGCGGGAAAGCATGTGCAGGAGCATAGCAGAGATAGCACAGGTGAGGGCTGAAGCCAAGGATCAAGGATCAGAAGCTTGAAGGCTGGACTCGAGGCAGTTCAGTGTATAGCGGTCGTGAGTAGTCGTGGGTAGCGTGGGTGGGGGTTGCAGGTAGGCGGATAAAGTAGGGCGGAGGCCTGCGGGTCTTCTCCGGGGGAGAGACGGAGGTAGGAGAGAGTGGGAGAGAGGAGAGGCAGACATAGACAGATAGAGACAGATAAACAGAGAGAACAGGGAGGAAGAGAACTGAGGAAGAGAACTCAGACGAGACATCCTTGGTCTCTGAGCACCTCATTCTGAGCTGTCCTGGCTGTCATGCTGCCTTCCTGCTCCTTCACTGCTGTCCTGCTCTCCTTCAGTCGTCACCGGCGGTAACCCGCGTCGGCAACGGCGTTGCGATGGAGAGCCAGCAGCTGGTGCTGCTTGAGCCAGTCCTCAATGTAGTCGTCAGCAAGCTTCTGCTCGTGATAGTAGGTGCACCACATGCGCCAGTTCTTTAGGTGGCCGGGGGTGCGGAAGTGGTTGTACAGCTCGGCCTTCGGGTAGACGGGCGACTTGTGATGGCTCTCGGACCACTCGCACACGACGCACGAGTAGTTGGCCATGGCAAAGGAAAGAGACACCAGGGGCGCGCACGGAAGATGTGGAGGCAGGATCGGTGTGGATCGAGGGGCTTCGTCGCGGCAGGCCCCGGCACATATTTATACGATTTACTGCGGTGTCGCGAGCTACAGCAACCACCCAGTTTGAGGCAGCGTCGGGGCAGGGGCAAGGGGTTGGCGGCGGGTTGCTTTTTCGGGTCCCAAGGGGCACTACCTGGACGAGGTGCATATGACAATCAGGGGCACTTGTGGGGCGTGCGTGAGCATAATGGGAGGGGTGAAGGGACAGGAGGGAAAAAGGAGGGGAACGACAGGAGGGGGTACAGGAGGAGCGACAGGAGGAGGTACAGGAGGGGGGAACAAAAGCGGAAAGGGGGTGAAAGAGTGGGGAAACAAATGAGGGGCACGGAGAAACAAATGTAGCATTTGAGGATTAGAGCCACAGGTTGGGCCCAAAAGGGTGATGCAGCATGCGGACGCGTAACAGACGATGGTGGGGAGCCATGCTTGATCGATGAAACGCGAGGGAGTAGGGCAGTAAGGAGCGGGCAGGTAGCGGGTAAAATCATGGGGTAGCCACCAACAGGCTATCTGGGCCACCAGTCCTTTGTCGCCACTTGTGGGCCACCAATGTGGGCCACCTCTTGGCTTGTGTGCCACCTACTACTCGGTCCGTGTCCGGCTTCGTGCCCGACCCGCACCCTCGCCCATGGCCGGCGGTTGCTTTTTAGCCCGACTGCCTGCCTGCTGAGTAGGTCGTGATAAGCCAGTGGGCCGTGGACCGTGACCCGTAGCCGTGAGCTGATAGAGCATGGCTCAACGGTTGACAGTAACGGTTAGCAGTAACGGCCAGCGGTCAACGTCAGCGGTCATAATGAACGGGTCAACCTGTCACCTGCTCACTACACCTGCCCACTGCTCATTGCTCACTAGTCATTGCTCACCTGTTCTCAACAACCTTCGAGTCTTTGCATAGTCCTGCCCACTCGGGCTAGTGCCAAGGCGCATCCTCACGAAGCAACGAGCTCTGCCCACTTCGGGGCTCACGCCTGCGTATTATCCTGCCCATGCCGTTGACGTGGCCGTTGGGCGGATCAAGCCCCACATCTGCACGCTGTCACCGATGTCCTCTTTTACTATAATCTGCTACTATAATCTTGTACTCGTGTCATCTTGTCCTCCTGTCCTCCTGTTCTGTCCTGCCTCGTGCCTGCTTGCTCGTCACGGCAGTGCTACCCCGCATGGATCGTGACCAGTCGCCGCGCCAGTGCTGCTTGACACTAGCCCCGTTGGGCCGGCTGCCGGCGTGCCCTGGCAGGCCGTGGCCCCATTTATTTTGCCAGGCCCCTAAACGCTATGCAGTAGCTAAACCTTGTATCCGCAGTTGACGCCGACACCGGCGGGCTGAGCTATGTTCCGTACTGCCCGGGGCCTAGCCGAGTGGTCGCAAACTGGCCTGTCCAACTGCTCGGCCCGATACCTCTCTGTTCCTCTCTTTCCTGCCCTCCTTCCTGCCCTCCTTCCTGTCCTCCTTGCTCGCCGTTTTTCCTTTAGCCCATCACCTGCCTACTGCTGCGTCATTGCCTTGCTCGCTACCGCTATCTACCACCATACGACCGCATGCCGAACGCATGGCGAGGCATGGCGAGGCATGCTAGTGCGGTCAGTTGATCAGCTGCCAGCGATCGCCGGTATGACGTGAGATAAGGACCCTGACAGAACCTGGGGCCGCCGGCTCGTGGACTGATGCCGGCTAGCGCCGCTGGAGTCGCGGCATTTATTAATAGCTCGGCGCTTGATACGAGCTTTGTGCCATGGTGCCACACTTGCCCGACTCGAGCGTCGTACGACACTTTGGCCCACCAGCGGCTATAGTCGGCACCCCCGCACATGCACCCGTGCTCGGTACCTTCCAGGCCCTCGTGTGTCATCGTGCCATTCGCTTTACGATGCTGCGCAACCCATCGCACCAACCACTCTAATGCCACTACCCGCCATCGCCCTACGTCATTGCTCCGGTTTGGGCCAGGGCAGGGGCGCCAGCCAGGCAGCCAGCCAAGGTAGTACGATCGAGCAGATCGGACGGCAGCCGGCAGCCCGGTGTGCCTGAGTACCTGAGTACCTGAGTACCTGCTTACCCCAGATTACCCCTGACTGCCAGATTACCCTTGACGGCTGACTGCTGGTTACACCGGTTGTGCTCTACTCACTATGATGTGCACTCTGCCCTGATTGCCTACAGGGCTCATGCTGTTGTACCCGCTTAGACGTTACACTCCATCCTCCTCCATCCTCCTCCATCCTACCTCTACCTCTATGACATGGTCACGCTCCACCACGTCGTGATCGAAACGGACCTCCATCATCGCGATACTGCTGGTACCTCTGGCAGTTCGGCTGGCACCGCTGAAGCCCCCGTACACCCGTGGGCCCGCCGCGTGCTCGACGGCGGCGACCTCTTCACGCCCATCATGACGACCCCGGGCGAGCCGTCACGGCTACCGGATCCTCCTCACGCTTCGTCCTCCTCCTCATCTGCTAGAGCCCGCCCTCGCGCTCTCAGCTCAACTACAAAAGCGACGCTCGCTGCTCGCTCAGCAGCCGGCTCGCGCGCCTTTGTCGAAACCCACACTTCGCGCGACTGGCGCTACGGCAGCGTCGACGCTGGGGCAGTCGATCTGGGCCCTCTGCCTCTGGCACGCCAGTCTCCTCCACCGGCTTCTACAGACCACTCGATCCTCAAATCAGCGTTTATCGGCTACGGCATCGTGCGCCTCTACCGTGACCTAGACGACGGTGACGAGCAGTCGGTCGATACGGACGACTCCACCGTCGTGGCCATCCTCGCGGCTCCCGGCTACATGAGCACATCCGATCTGCTCGAGTTTGTTGGGCCCGACACGCGCGCTCACATGTCGCACATGCGCATGGTCTCGGCCTCTGCCACCCCGAGCCGATACATGGTCCTCATCAAGTTCCCGCAGACCCAGCATGCGACAGACTTCTACATGACCTTCAACGGCAAACTGTTCAACTCCATGGAGGCAGAGTCATGCGCCGTCGTGTTTGTCAAATCCGTCAAGTTCCGCTCCCACGCGCGCCAGGATTCCCCCGATATCCCATACTTGCTCAAGGACCCGTTCACCGAGTCCGTCACGGCGACCTCCAGGTCCTCTCACGACCCGTCGGCAGAGCTCCCGACATGCCCCGTGTGCCTCGAACGCCTCGACGCCTCCGTCACTGGCCTCCTCACTATCCTGTGTCAGCACACCTTCCACTGCCAATGCCTGCGCAAGTGGGGTGACGGCAGCTGTCCGGTGTGCAGGCACACGCAAGCACCCGCCGAGCACCTCGACCCGCCTCTGCCAGTCTCGAGCCAGTGCTACGTGTGCGAAGCAGGCTCAAATTTGTGGGCATGCCTCATCTGTGGCCATGTTGGCTGCGGCAGATACGACCAGGCCCATGCCTACGACCACTTCATAGCCACTGGCCACTGCTACGCCATGGACATTTCGACTCAGCGCGTGTGGGACTATGCCAGCGACGGCTACGTGCACCGCCTCATCCAGAACGAGTCTGACGGCAAGCTCGTCGAGCTGCCGTCGGAAAAGAAGAAGGACGCCGACGAGGATGTCCGGCTCCAGTACACCTATTTATTGACGTCGCAGCTCGAGTCCCAGCGCGATTACTACGAGGGCATCTGCACCAGCGCGTCGGATTCGGCCAAAACCGCTACTCTCAGAGCTGAGAGGGCAGAGCGCGAACTCGATGACCTGCGCGCGAAGCTCGAGCAGCTGCAGACCCAGCAAACGACGATCCCCAGTCTTGAGAAAGATCTCGCAAAGGCCAATGCCAAGAACGAACAGCTCCGACTCCTCTACACCAAGCTGCAAAATGACTACAAGCAAGAAAAGGTCATGAGTGAGAAGATGCTGGCGAACTTGGAGCATGTCCGCACCGACAAAGATGCCCAGGACAAGGTTGTTGCAGACCTTCAGGAGCAGCTGCGTGATATGATGTTCTATTTGGATGCCCAGCAGAAGCTGAGCACAGCTGGCGACGACATCAAGGAGGGGACCGTCGTGGTTGGCAAGAAGGGCCGCAAGAAGCCCGCCTAATGTATAATGACACTGTATAACGACTGATATGATTACGATTCTTTATTTGCTGCTACAGTCTGTTATTGCTACAGTCCGTACTGCTACAGTCCGTACTGCTACAATCTGTACTGCTATAGCTTCGGCTATCGGAACTGTTCGTGGAGGCTGTTTGCTGTTCTGGCGCATACTCACTTAAGCGCCGGATATGCCGAAAAGAGATCGGCTCGAGATTTTTCTTGCAATCTATATATCCAGCCATTGTTGGCGAGACCGCACTATATAATGTCAAGCAACTCCATCAAGCTGCTGGCCGGTGACGTGCACCGTGATCTGGCCGAGCTCGTGGCCAAGACGTGGGTAGCTCGGTGCTCCAGCCACGCTGTAAGCTAACAAAAGCCTCGGCCTCAGCCTGTGCAAAGTGAACATCTCGCGCGACTCCAACAGAGAGATCTCCATCACCATTGGTGAGTCGGTGCGCGACGAGGATGTGTACATCCTCACGCAGATTGGCTCTGGCGACGTCAACGACCGTGTGCTCGAACTTCTCATCATGATCAATGCCTGCAAGACTGCCTCGGCAAGGAGGATAACGGCGGTGCTGCCCAACTTCCCTTATGCTCGCCAGGACCGTAAGGACAAGAGCCGCGCCCCCATCACTGCCAAGCTGATGGCCAACATGATCGAGACGGCCGGGTGCGACCATGTTATCACCATGGATCTCCATGCCTCGCAGATCCAGGGCTTTTTCGATGTCCCTGTCGACAACCTCTACGCCGAGCCGAGTGTCGTCAACTACATTCTCAATCACGTCGACTTCCGCAACGCTATCATTGTGTCGCCCGACGCTGGTGGTGCCAAGCGTGCTGCCTCGCTCGCCGACCGGCTCGACCTCAACTTCGCGCTTATCCACAAGGAGCGTGCACGAGCCAACGAGGTTTCACGCATGGTTTTGGTGGGTGATGTCAGCGACAAGGTGTGCATCCTTGTCGACGACATGGCCGACACCTGTGGAACGCTGGCCAAGGCTGCGGAGACGCTGCTTGACAATGGTGCCCAGCAGGTGATTGCCATTGTTACGCACGGCATTCTGTCCGGCAAGGCCACCGAGATCATCAACAAGAGCAAGCTGCACAGCGTCGTGTGCACCAACACCGTCCCGCTCGAGGGCAAGGAGGAGCTGTGTGACCGCATTGAGATGCTCGACGTGAGCCCTGTTCTGGCCGAGAGTATACGTCGTCTCCACAATGGAGAGAGTGTATCATATCTCTTCCGTCACGCTCCCGTCTAAACTCAGATTTACCTATATATTGTTATTGTAGAGCAACAACTACGTTTATGCATGCTAGCACGATACTGAAACTGGAGGGGAGCGACGAAAGAGGTGAAACGAAAGAGGTGAAACGAAAGAGGTGAAACGAAAGAGGTGAAACGAGAGGTGTAACGAAAGAGGTGAAACGAAAGAAGTGAATCGAATCAAGTCAAACGAATCGATGGCGGTGAATCAACGTTACATAATGCTAAATGAGTACTGGAGGTTAATATCCAGATCGTGTACGGTATATGTATACGTCTAGACTGGCTCAACTCTGGTTAGCTCTAGCCCAGCTCTATGGCTCTAACTCTACTCGTCTATGCGGTGAGGCCGTACTTGGCCTTGTCAAAGTGATGGAGGGACTCGAGCACTTCGTGGTCGCCGACCAGCTGCACGACCTCGTCGTCATCCATGACCTGGAG
Source organism: Sugiyamaella valdiviana (assembly GCA_030570555.1). NCBI lineage: Eukaryota > Fungi > Ascomycota > Dipodascomycetes > Dipodascales > Trichomonascaceae > Sugiyamaella > Sugiyamaella valdiviana. The sequence goes on from JAJLWF010000005.1 coordinate 974,156, forward strand.
CGTGCGCGCGTCGGGAACCCACACAACATGGCATCCTGCAGCCTTGCCGGCTACGACACCGGGGACACCGTCCTCAAACACAAGACACTCCTCGGGCAGGATTTCGGGTAAGCCCTGGGACCTGCGGTCGGCATTGAGCGACTCTAGGGCCACATGCCAGATATCAGGGTGAGGCTTGCCTCTGCCAGGCGGGATGCGGGAGTCGTCGCCAACGACTACGTGCTTTCCAAACAGATCGAAGCCGTGGCGAAGGTGCTGCGTCTTGAGCACGTAGTTGGCGTGGTGTGACGAGGTGGCCAGCGCAATGGGCACGCCAATGTCCTTTAGGTGGTGGAGCAGCTCGAGGGCACCGGGCATGAAGTTGACGTTCCCCCATCGCGTTTGCTGGCGGCGCGACGTCTCGGCAAACAGCTCGTCGGGCGTGTAGGGCAGTTTGGACCACTCGAGGAACTTACGGCTCGCGTCGGGGCCCGGCCGGCCCTGCAGCTGGATCTTGACCTCCCATGGCAGAGAAGGTTTACCGTGCTCGGCGAGCAGCTCGTTGGTGACCTGCGTGTAGATCTCCTCCGAGTCGATGAGCAGCCCGTCCATGTCGAACAGACACGCCTTAATGTTGTGTTTCACCATGATTATTCGGCGCAATTCTAAGAAGCTGCGTGGAAATGGAGCCTTAGAGTCACCCCGCAAAGCCACGCTTAGAAAATATCCGCGAAGTGCCAAACTTAGAATGCGGCTAGTGCTGCAGGTGCATGCAAGCCCCAATGCAAGCCACGGCAGCGGGCCCTGACAGTCGAGGCAGCCAAGCAAGTCAATTGTTAATTGAGCTGTCTAGCTCCAGCGGTTAAGCCTTTCAAGTGCCTTGTGGCTGTAAGTATTTGTAGTGGTGACTGGATGCATGCTCCAACTTCACTTTATACCCTCCACTTTATCTCTTCACTTTACTACCCTACACCTTGAAGATCTAATAATATTACAGCTAGCCACAGAGCACAAAGGCTGGCACCCACGGGCCCGGCCTAGGCCACACTAAGGCACACTAGGCCGGTGTGCATTCTGCCCTGGCATTGGGGCGCATGGGCTGAAAGCGCTGGGCCAAAAGCGCTGCCCTGTTTAGCCCTCGGCCTGCTGCTGGCCTGTCTCAGGTATAGCTGTTTCAGCTTGACCGCCCGACTGCTGCCAGTATTTAAGGCTCAGCACACGCCCGGAAGCTGTAATGGGCCCGATGATTGTGCGGTTCCGAAGTCATCCCCGTGGTGAGTAGTTCCCAGTGTACAAAGCGACCGAAAGCCAGTCCTCCGAAAGCCAGTCCTCTCTTGCTAACGAAGCGTCGACGAAATGCAAGAACCTCATCATCCTCGTCATGGCTCTGGTGTTGTGTGTTGTGGTGCTGTGGAGACCATCCCAGCCAGAGGAGCTGCTCGAAACGAGGTCTTTGGGTGGTATGGTCCCGCTGGTCCGCCCGACGAAGCACTACAGGCCCGGCCAAACTTTCTTCCACACTTATCCCGACAGCAATCGGTTCACATCGAGTGATACGTGGCGGCCACCAGAGTCGTTTGGAAGCCCCATTTACCGGCTGGGCGAGAGCAGGCCCGGGTGGATTGAACAGAGTCTCGCCGTTGACCATGCTCCTGGTGCGAACCGCATTCTGCTGCTCGTCAAGACAGGCGCGCTGACGGTCTGGGAACGCATGCCCATGCACCTGCTCACGACGTTTACACAGTTCCCCAATTTTGCTATTTATTCCGACTCAGCGGACTCAATTGCCGGCTATGAGGTCGTCGATGTGCTGGCAAACGTGTCGCAGTCGCTGCTTGTCAATAGCGAGCAGTTTGCTCCGTACCGCGACATTCGCAAGCTGCGCTCTAAACACAATTATCTGTCAGCCAAGGAAAGCGGTGTGTCGGGCGGATGGCATCTTGACAAGTTTAAAAACCTCAAGATCTTCCAGCACGCTTACAAGACGTCGCCTGACTTTGACTGGTACGTCATGATTGACGACGACACAATTGTGTTTGCCGACAACTTGTCGAGGTACCTCGCAACGATGAACCCAGAAACATCCTACTATCTCGGCAGCGCTGTAGCTGGCCTCGAGTACATTTTTGCCCATGGGGGTTCAGGGATTGTCCTTAGCCACGGAGCCATGGCAAAGGCATTCGGTAATCCGCAGACGGACCAATGGGTGGACGAGTACACTTTACGGGCCGAGCGCGAGTGCTGCGGAGACTATATGGTTTCCATGTACCTGAAAGAGACGGTTGGTATTTCGCTGGACTTTGACGAGTCTGGAGGCAGATTCCAGGGCGAGCCCATATGGGCGCTTCCCGCGAGTGCCAACAATTGGTGCCAAGAGATTATGACGCTGCACCACCAGGGCCCGCGCGACTTTGAGCTCATGTGGGAGTACCAACAGTTGCGCCAGGACCGCAGCAAGTCTATCCTGTACAGCGACCTGTACAATGACTTCTCGAAGCCCTACTTTTCTCGTGAACCGCAGCTCAACTGGGACAATGGCGCCAAGGACTCTGAGTTCTCGTGGTCCAAGGACTACGACAGCGGTGGTGGTATTGCGCCGTCTCAGGAGACGATAGGATCGGCACCTTACAGCTCGCTCGACAAGTGTCGTGAAGAGTGCGAAGCCCGCTCGGACTGTCTCATGTATCGGTACGACCCATTTCTGAGGTATTGCGGGACGAGCTCGTCGACAGTTGCCCTTGGCCGGCCCGTCATTTCGTACGATGATGAATCATACCATGAGCGCTGCAAACGAGTGGGACTCGAGTGTCCCGAGCGAGATACAGACAACACGAGCCAGCAAATGACCAGTGGCTGGTATATAAACCGCATCATTGAGATGCGCAAACAACTGCATTGCGACGCTCTGTACCGCAACAGCGAGGCAGACGGACACATCAATGGCATCCGGGACCAGGTAGAAGGCTGGTGGAATCGAGCCAAGGCGCGCTATCCCGACTCGTATCCCGATCCCCTCAAGCATTACTAGCCGATATCTAAAAATTACCAATTGCAGTATATAAACACTGTCTACACTTGTAAAAATAACGACTGTGGTATCAATAGCAGGTTGCCTAGTACTCGGCAACGTCCTCGTCGTCGTAGGTCGAGTCGGCACCGACCTCCTCGTAGTCGCGCTCCAGCGCGGCCAGGTCCTCGCGGGCCTCGGAGAACTCGCCCTCCTCCATGCCCTCTCCCACGTACCAGTGGACAAAGGCACGCTTTGAGAACATGAGGTCGAACTTGTGGTCAAGACGCGACCAGGCGTCCGAGATGGCCGTTGTGTTGGACAGCATGCACACGGCACGGTCGACCTTGGCCAGGTCTCCGCCAGGCACGTACTGGGGGGGCTGGTAGCAGATACCGATCTTGAAGCCAGTGGGGCACCAGTCAACGAGCTGGATGCTCTTCTTGGCCTTGATGGCAGCAACTGCCTGCTGCACGTCCTTGTTGACAACGTCACCGCGGTAAAGCAGGCAGGTGGCCATGTACTTACCGTTGCGCAGGTCGCACTTGACCATCTGGTGTGCGGGCTCGAAGCAGGCGTTGGTGATCTCCTGGACCGAGTTGGCCTCGTGGTTGGCCTTTGCGGCCGAGATGACGGGCGCGTAGGTGACGAGCGGGAAGTGGATACGCGGGTAAGGCACGAGGTTAGTCTGGAACTCGTTGAGGTCGACGTTGAGCGAACCGTCAAAACGCAGCGACGCCGTCACCGACGACACGACCTGGGCAATGAGGCGGTTGAGGTTGTCGTAAGACGGGCGCGCAATGTCGAGGCTGCGGCGGCACATGTCGTAGATCGCCTCGTTGTCGACCATAAAGGTACAGTCCGAGTGTTCGAGGGTGGTGTGCGTCGTGAGCACCGAGTTGTAGGGCTCGACAACCGAGGTCGAGTTCTGCGGGGCCGGGTAGACGGCGAACTCGAGCTTGGACTTCTTGCCGTAGTCGACGGACAGGCGCTCGAGCAGCAGCGCGCCGAATCCAGAACCGGTACCACCACCAAACGAGTGGGTGAACAAAAATCCCTGCAGACCGCCACAGTTGTCGGCCACGCGGCGAACACGGTCCATAACCTGGTCAATGAGCTCCTTGCCGACGGTGTAGTGTCCGCGGGCGTAGTTGTTGGCAGCATCCTCCTTGCCGGTGATGAGCATCTCGGGGTGGAAGAGGCTGCGGTAGGTACCGGTACGGATCTCGTCGACGACATTGGGCTCCAGGTCGACATAAATAGTGCGGGGCACGTACTTGCCCGAGCCCGTCTCGGAGAAGAAGGTCGAGAAGCCCTCGTCGCGGGGGCCATCCTTCTTATCGGGCGACATGTAACCATCGGGCTGGATGCCGTGCTCGAGGCAGTACAGCTCCCAGCACGCGTTTCCGATCTGGCAACCGGCCTGGCCGACGTTGATGCTGATGACTTCTCTCATTCTTGCGCGGGCAGTTAGTCAATTTTTCAGACGGGAAAACGTAAACACGCAAAAAGGGGGCCTTTGGGAAGAGGGGTGACGAACCCTGGAGCCCTAGCCCTAGTTGACGCGTTGGTGTTTATCGTCGCGTTGCCATAGCAATGTGCCCACCCAGTGCCGCAAATGGAGATAGCAAGAGGTGGTGGAGCGAAACAATCAGGAGAGGGTGAAGCATTGGGGTACAGATGTACAGGAAGGTGATCTGGAGATGTGCGTAGCAACAGACATTACACGGGGTCTATAAACAGGAGGCTCGCTGGTCATGGATAGCTACGGTATGAGACCTGTAATGAGGCTTCAGTAACGGCTGTGAGTGATTTTAGTACTAGAGCGATTTGGGTGTTACAGTGATTTCACTGTTCGAGTGATTTAAGTGGTAAAGTGATTTAAGTGGTAAAGTGCCGTCTGGGGAACTGGTAGTGTACATATAATATGCAAGTCATTTGGCAGACGTAATCTGGCTGCCACAGCCGCGTGGCTTTCGCGATCGAAGTGCCATATCTGTCAGTTTGTTGTAACGTGGAGTGACATTGGAAGTGAAATGTGAAATAGGTGAAATAAGTGACACTGGAGGATTGTGTATTAGTGATATATGGTCACAGTGGTGTAGTTTTAGCGAGCTATTACAGAGGCTTGTGGCCAGGGCCATGGAGGTCGTAAGCTTGGCTGCAGCAGTGCCTGTCTAAGCAATGACCAAGGAGCCAGACAGAACAGGTCAGTGTACAATACATCTGTATGAGCCTACCATCTATGCAGCGGCAGATACTTTGAATCAGCTAATAAGTTGGCTGCTGTGTAAATTGACTGTTACTCCCAGGGTAGGGTATACCCGGATTAACTGAATTTTTCCGGCAGCTTTTATCCGACATTGCCCGATCAATGACGACACTCAACGATTCATGCTTCATCTGACGCACTCGCATGCGGCCGAGCGTAGCAGTCACGAGGGCCGACTACTGCGACTGCTACGCTCGAGCTAAAATATCACCCGATGCATCGGAACTCGGTGCACCGTTGGCCGCTTCTCACCTGATTGGCTGGCGGCTGGCCCTCTGCCGTTTGCAGCTGCCTCGCTGCCTGTGTGCTTGTGTGTGTCGCTACCTCGCTGATACCCGGTCACTCCACCGCAAGGCTGCGCATGGCGTGTATGGTCTCGTGCCAAACCCCCAAAGCTCTGCAAATTACCATAATTGCGGTCATAGTGCGGTCACGAGCAGTGCGGGGCATTGGGGCTTCAGAATCCGGGGCGAAAGCGGGGTGGTGCCAAACCTTCAGATTTCAGTTTAGCGGTGGGGTAGAGCTGGGACAGCCCACCCCAAAGCAGCAACTGAGAAAAAGCAAGGCAGGGTACTTCGGGCCTTTATTAGGGCCTTTCCCACCAAAACTTCGTAACTGCTTTGCAGCTGGATCTGTAGATATCGTCAGTTCGCGCTTTTAATTGCCATTGTATTGTCTGTACCCAGCTTTACGACTGTGCAACGCTCGTGTTCTTTCCTTCTACATAGTCGACTTCCCCAACCAAATCACCACTACAAATCACCAGCAAATCACCAACATGTCTCTGCTCGACGAGACCAAGGCCATTGCTGCCGAGTTCAATGTCTCGGACGACCTGCTCAACAAATGCGTCGACCACTTCATTGCCCAGACCGTGCAGGGCCTGACCGTGTCTGCGTCGGAAACCAACAAGGGCATGCCCATGATCCCTGTGTTTGTGACTGCTGTGCCGGACGGGTCTGAAAAAGGTACCTTCCTGGCCGTGGATCTCGGCGGCACCAACTTCCGCGTCTGCTCGCTCCAGCTCAATGGCGACGGCACCTACGACATGGTCCAGGACAAGCAGCCCATTCCCCTGGCGCTCATGAGCGGCAACTCAAAGGAGTTCTTTGGCCATTTGGCCGATCGTGTCCAGCAGTTCTTGCAAACGCACCACGAGAGCCAGTTGGCCCAGGAAGTGCCCGCCGAGGGCTGCGAAACGCCGCCTCTGTTCAAGATGGGCTTCACCTTTTCGTTCCCCGTTGCTCAGACGGCCCTCAACCGAGGCACGCTCATCCGCTGGACCAAGGGCTTTGACATCAAGGACGCCGTCGGCGAGGACGTGTGCATCCAGCTCCAGACCGCCCTCGATGAGCGCAAGCTACCCGTCCACGTCGCAGCCCTCGTCAATGACACCGTCGGAACGCTCATGTCGCGCGCGTACACCAAACCGCCAGCCGGGCAGACGCTCGTCGGCTGCATCTTTGGCACCGGAACCAACGGCGCCTACTCGGAGAAGATCTCGCACATCCCCAAGTTCGACATCAAGGATCACCCCGAGATCACCGAGAAAATCATGCTCATCAACACCGAGTGGGGCTCCTTCGACAATGAGCTCAAGGTCATCCCCAACACTCGCTTTGACCAGGCCGTCAACGAAAACACCCCCAACAAGGGCTTCCACATGTTTGAGAAGCGCATCAGCGGCATGTTCCTCGGTGAGCTGCTGCGTCTCGTGCTCGTCGAGCTGCACTCCAAGAAGCTGCTTTTCACCTCGCAAAAGCCCAGCACGGCCTTCACCACGCCGTGGTCCGCCGATTCGTCTGTGCCGGCGCTCATTGATGGCGACGACACTGCCGAGCTGACTCAGGCCGAAAAGGTCATCTCCGAGTCGTTTGGCGTCTCGACGACGCTCGAGGAGCGCAAGGCCATTCAGATCCTGGCCCACGCCATTGGCCATCGCTCGGCATTCCTGTCTGCCATCCCGCTGGCCGGTCTCATCCTCCACACCAAGGCGCTCGACAAGTTTGAGCGCGTCGACATTGGCGCGGACGGCTCCGTCGTCGAGTTCTACCCCAAGTTCCAGGAGCACATCCGTGATGCGCTGCGCCGAACTGCCATTGGCAAGGAGGAGAGCCGAGTCGATATCGGCATTGCCAAGGACGGCAGCGGTGTCGGTGCTGCCCTGTGTGCCCTCGTTGCATAACCGTGGACCGATTGCATCGTTTTGTTTATACCTGTACGTACTACCAAGTGAGCTTCACCCGTAGCCTACACCTAAGCCTGTAGCTGTTTTCAAGTCAAGTTTAAGTCAAGTTATGTTCATTCCTGATATACAAGATGCAAATAAATAGGACGCCGGACGGACTGCCATAAGTGGCTCAAACTCAATCAAGATCGTCCTCTGCACTGCTGTCGCTCACGTCGGACTCATCAACGTCCATTTCGCCGGGAGGAACATCGCTGACGGCCGTGGACCGACACATGCGCTCGTAGCCCTCGCGCTCTTCGCCAGAGGGAGGAGACGACGGAAGCGAGAAGTCAATGACTCCTGTTCCTGTAATGGGGCTACGCGAGTGCTGCGGACGAGGACCATCCCTTGGCTGCGACTTCGACGAACCCTGGAGCGTGCGCTCGCTGTTCTCCATGCGCCATCCCTGGCGACGGTTCTGAAACCAGATCTGAACGGCCCTGGGTGTCATTCCCAGCTGCTGAGCTAACGACAGGCGAAGCTCCGACGACGGGAAAAAAGTCTGCTGAAACACCTCGTTGAGCCGGCGAACCTGCGTATACGTAGCACGCTTGCGCTTCGGCTTGATGGTGCGTGATTCTTTGGACCGCATGTTTGTCGGTCGCGGTTGGATGTGCATAGGCGGCTGCTTGATGCGCTGCTCCTTGCGGGACCCTCGTCGTGAGTGCGTCATGATGGATCGTGGAGAACCTGCTGAAGCAGATGTTGATGCCTCAGGTTTTCGCTCGGAGGATGGAGACCGTTTCGGAGTCGGCTGAGCAGGCCTGCTGCGAAGCACAAGCTCCACGGTGTCGTCAGAGTTGCTAATTGAGTGTTTGCGAGGAATCAGGACGTGTGTCATTGAGTCTGGCGGACGAGAAGCGGAGCCCCTGCGTGATCCTGCCAGCTCAGCTTTTGTGTCTCCTGTGGATAGACGCTTCGATTGAGAACGGTCTGACGACGACGACTCCTGGATCCGACTGTTGGGTTTTGTTGGCGTCACGAACTTGGACTCGTCGACTCCAGGCTGGCCAGGGTCGGTAAGTGAGCCCTGCAACGGTGAAACAGGCGAGTCTGCCTTTTCGACAGGAACATTTCTTTGCGCACGCTGAGACGGAAGCAATGAGAAGCCCTGAGATGGAAGACCAGAAGCAGTTATTCCATATGTCAGAGGTGAACCTTGCGAATGCGGAATATACGACACTGGCACGCCATAGCTCGGGATTCTATACGTGTAAGCCGGAGCCTGGGATGATTGTGATGGGTACGACTGTCCTCTCGTCGGGGAGTACGGAACTCCGGGATGCTGGATGGATGCGACGGGAGGTGGCGGTTGGTGTGAGTATCCAGGAGCTGAAGCCATGGAATAAGCACGGGGTGGAGGAGGCGGAGGAGGCGGAGGTGGAGGAGCAGCAGCTTGCATCTGCTGAGATTGCACCCGCTGAGATTGCACCCAGGCCTGGTGCTGAGCCTGTGCCTGCGAATATTCAGCAGGAACACGGTAGTACACTTCTTGCTGAAATTCAGGACGCGCCTGAGCAGGTGTATATTGAGCCAAATGGCGAGGATGCGGGACATTCTGGTACACGACCTCGGGATGAGGAGCGTACGTCTGCTGCATATATGACTGCGAATGATGGTAGACTCCAGGATACCACTGGTGCCGTGGAGCGGCCGGATTTGTCGGGGAGATGTACTGAGGAGCTTGCTCAGCACGACGATCAGGACTCTGTGACGGAGGAGTCAGAGACGAAAGAAGAGTGCGCAGTGACGGAAGCACAGGGCCCTGTCGAGGTCTGTAAACTTCTTCAATTACCTGGGGCTGTACACCCATTGACGGTAGTCGACTGGCCACTACCTCATGCTGACGAGCATCGGGAGTATTGGGCGTGTAGAAACCGTGAGCATTTGGATTTTGCGATGCTTCACCTTTGTAATGGTGGGGGTCCGCTGAAGGATATACCGGACCGGGCGCATGTACTTGTTGATAAGCGGGAGCTGCAAATGAAGTGTCTATGCGATACAGTTGTGGAGGCTGGTGTTGCATGACGGCGGTGTGCTCTCGCCGGTACGCTTCGTACTGTTCTCGTTCAAGCGGCACGGAGCTGTTGAGCGGCAGCAGCGACGGGGCCAGTTGTGAAGATGTCGCGGGAAGAGGAATCACGGCAGATGACATGCTGGTGGTGCGACGGGGAGGGGACTGCTGCGAGCTTTTGCCTGGAGAGGAAGCGCGGTTGGGCAGGCTCATTTACCAGACAAGTTACTAGATTTTGGGCCGGCTGGTGCAATATCAGGTCGGCCCATATGGTGAGCAAGGGAGGGAGGGGAGAGAAGGATGAGAGAGAAGGATGAGAGAGGAAGGGAGAAAAAGAAGGGTGATCCGGGATGTGCGTCCGAGTTTATGAGATGGGTAAAAACAAGACAGGAGAGGTGCAAGGCATAGTTGAGCCGGAACGCAGGAGGCCTTTATAGTCACGATAGCGGGCCAACAACCTAAAGTGACGAGTCAAGTGAGACACGGGATGGATGCCAGGGAGGGATCGCGTCGAGTCAAGGGGGCCAACCAAACGGTAACGGCAGGAATGGACAAAGAAGCAGAGGCAGTTGTTCCGCAACGGGCGTGAAGCAGCAAGCGGGATCTGGTCAAAGGCCCACAGTGGGACGCAGCGATGGTTCGTATGCAAATGGAGTAGGTTGAGATCCAGCCGGCTAACCGCAGCAGAGGCAGATTAACGAGGTGAAGGTGACGGGAGCAGGGGGGAAGAAAGGCAAGAAGGTACAAGACGGAGAAAACACGAGTTATCAGCGGTCGTGACTAGGCGCAGAAGGAGTCGACTGCTCGGAATATACAACTAGGGGATTAGCGATTATATGTACCTCAGAGCATATGCATGCACGTATTGTTAGATCCACCCAGGGCTCATGTAGTGTTTTGTAGGCTAACCGAAAGTGTGCAGGCAGCAGGGCACAGCGCAAGGGGGAGCGGAAGGAGGGAAGCAAATGGTCGTCTGGCCGGTGGATATATAGGTAAATATCTGGTGGTAGTGACGAAGTCAAAAGGGGCTAACCGATGCACCTAATTCTGGGGTTATAAGCTCGTGAGATAGGTACCATCCGTTAGGTACTACTAATCCAGGAGGATCAGCAAATAGCCACTGCATGGTCCGAAATGGTTAATCTGCAATTCAACTCGAATAATAAACCACAGACGAAAGAAGCAATTTGGCGCCGACGACTCCATGCATGCCTCTGCATATTCTCCGAACAAGTGACGAAACTTAAGAGCCCTTTTTGACGGCCAGCCAAGGTTGGCTGGCGCGGGCCGTGAAAAAGAGGGGTCGCATGGGACGGCCCCGGACTGCTAATCATGTGCGCAGGGCATCATGCTTGCGGCCATGACGGGACGACACAACGTGGCCCCTCCACTCAGTTAGACCACAACCGGGTTGCTTTTTCGTCGGACCACCCCCGTTGCTTTTGCAGGCCCTAGTACCCCGGCGCTCGTCCCAATCCGGCCAGCTTCGAGGACACAAGTCGCTGCCAGCGCGGTGCACTAGCACCCAGTGCACTGCTCGCGACCGCGCCTTCTCTGTTCGCGGTGGCCTCACAGGAGTCGGTGGTGTCAAGACAGAGGGCGTCAACACCGAGGGCGGGGAAGATTCCGGATTGAGCGGACTGAGCGCGGACTAGCTTCGGCGCTCAACGGTGAACACCGTTTGATGAGCCCGTTGATGAGCCCGTTTAAACCCCGTTTGATATTTGATGCTCGTAACGGCGCCAGCGATCGTGGAGGCTGGACGGTCGTTTGCCGTTTGATGTTTTGATACTGCTTGTTCGGCGTAGCAGGCTGATTCCTCGGGTGCAGGGACATTGTATCATCATTGCCATGTACGGCTAGTGCACGTTTCAAGAGTACAGCGGCAGCGCTGCTCAGCCAGCCATACGGTGGGGGAGCTGGCCACGAATAGGGGCAATGAAGAGCAAATGCCGGCATGGGAATCAGGCAGAGCAATATTAGCTGGTTCGAATGTTCATTGGCTGTTCTTTTGGTTTACATTTTGGTTTACGTTTTGGTTTACGTTTTGGTTTACGTCTTGGTTTACATTTTGGTGTACAGGCCTGTTCGCATGCACCCGGCCTTCAGACCCGCTCGCTGCGGTTGGTTCCACCCAACTCCACACGCTCGCATCTGAGCGTGCATGGAGACGGCGAAAAAGCAATCCAAGGGCCCTGACTTTGGCAACTCCAACAGTCGGGCCAATCCACGGTAGGTCAGCGCGTAACATTGGTTTGCAATGTGCCGGCAAAGATAATTATTGTCGAGTATTGGGCGGTCCAGTAAAAGCTCGAGCCTCAGTGGAGCAGCAATACTGCAGCAGTCAATGCAAACAACTGGGCCAATCCGGGCTCAATGGCAAACACCCGTGCACCCCCGCGGCCACCCGTGCGCCCGTTCTCTTATCTGTTCCCCACATTTGCCGGTTGCTAGTAGCCAAAATAAACGACATTTAATTAATTTCATGGAATGCTCGCTGCCGGCCGCCTCAACAGGGCCCATCTACCGATTACTGTTCTTGTCCAGGTGTCTGGGGCCAGTTGCCTATTTGGGCCAGTTGCCCATGCACGGCAGCCGCCAAACAATCTAATGCAAGATTGTCACAGCGTCGCCGCGCGCACCCGTAGCCGGCTGTGACGCACCTGTCGATAGTGCTAGTGGTACCGTTGGTGCGTGGTGCGTTGTTGACACGCATTCCTACCCCTTCGTCATGAGACCCCACCACCCCGGTTTGCGTCGATGATAGCAGTGTTTGGGTTCCTAAAGCGACCCTGAAACCGGTGTGCAGCAGGCATGTTGATCCTTCGGCGCGGCCGTTGGTGCTGCTGCTACAGAAGGGCGCACGCAGCCCCCGCCTGGGTACAGGCCCAGCACCGCTTCGGGCCAGTTGCTTGGAGGGAACGGGGACGCACCGCTTAATTGGAAATAGGGCCACAAGCCCACAAAGGAACATGGGGAAGAGACCATGGCAGGCGTCCTTTGTTGACGAGTCAGCCCGACTGTCTTACACTGTACCAATACTGGGGGCTGCCTCGATGCTCGGGTGTTGGCTGCTGCTTCACTTGGCTGTTTACAGCCTAGTCCATAAATCTGTAACAAGGCACTGTACGGTTCATGCGCCGATCGGCAGCAACGATGACGATCCGGGTAGATCTACATTGATCTACTGCAGCCGTGAGACAAGTCGAGTGAGATGCACCAGCCAAAAGCAACCCACGCTAGCCCCGGGTCCGTGGTGAGACACGGCCTGGCTGCGTGCCCCCGCTCTCAATCCGGCAATGTCGCAGGCCCAGCACCATTTCCGAGTTCCCTTTGGGCCCCCTCCCTTCCCCCTTGTTGAGCCCGGGGCGGTTTATGCGGGTTTGGTACCTTTCATCTCCGATGCCCAGTTGCGTTTAGCTCAGTACCGTTTAGCTCAGTGCCTCGCCAAGCAGCTGTAGACATGCCTGGATGCACCCCGTTTCCACCGCGCCGGTAGCGAGGCCCGAGCTTATTTGCAGTGCTGGGAGCCGTGGATCTCCCGCTTGCCCTGCTGATCTCGAGCCAGCACCGAGGCTAGTGATCGAGTTGTAGCTGGTGGTTGCGCATCCAGGCAGCCATCCCGCTCATTTGCGCCTAGTGTGTGCCGCAACCATTCCGGACAAATCTCCGCAGCCCCTTCTGGTCCTAATGCGCCCATGTCGGAACGGCCGCCGATGCCTGTTGCGGCACGTACAAACCCATGTTCCGAGCCTAACTCGCTCATATCCTGCTGTCTCATCCGCAGCGTATTGATGCACGTATACAAAACCATGTGCGGACGCAGTGGCCAGACGCGGCCTGTGCGAACAACTAATCCGGCCACCCCTCGTGGCTAGCCACAAAGCTGCTACCCCGCCTTTGAGCTAGCTCAATTGGGATGGTCGTCCCTGGCCTGATTGTCCACAGCTCCTTTGTTATACTCCGAGCTGGGATTGGTGCAGCTGTGCTCGTATTGCCCCTGCGCTGGCGTTACGGGCGGCTTCCACGATAGCCGCTATCTCTTGGCAGCGTACGGAGGCTACGACGGCTCCTTGTACCCGGCCCACGACGTCTTGGCATGATGGTATACTACTGGTAATGAGGTGATGAAGTAATGTAACGAAAACAACGGAAATGCAACGATAATACGCCTGACAATATTACTGTGCTCAATGCAAATGGATACATGTAATTACGACTGGGGTCTGCAGCAGTTTCCAGTCTAACGTTGCATCTGGCTGATCTGCTAGATCTGCTAGATCTTTGACTTTAGCCTCAAATCTTATTCCCCCTATAACTGGAATATTGTCAATTCAGTTAATTTCACATTTATCTGGCTTTATTTGCGCATTACTTGCTGGCTTCACCAGACCTCATGCCGTTACTGTTCCTGTTCACCGCGTCGGGTCCGGCACAGCTCCGCATTGAGCACCGTACCGCTCACCAGAGCTTCGACGTTTCGAACTTGCAGCCTATGTGCTGGTCATAAGCAAGGTCTGTAACAGAGTCGAATACACGTCCGTGGCCAATTCCGGGCTCGACCGTTCTAAACACACTGGTAAGGAGGTCCAGCCGGCGGTAAGTAGTGGTAAAGCGGTGATCCGCTCGTGCTGCTAGATCCTCACTGCTAAACGGCAGCCGCATGTCCTGTCATCATGCACAGTGGGATTTGTCAGCTGAAAAGTAGAGAGGAACAGAGAAAGAAAAGAGTAACACCCGAAAAAAATCCAGACAGCCGGACATACCAGAATGAAACCATTTTAAGCCAAAAAAAGGCTGAGTGAAACAGGTCTAGCCCGTACTACAATACAAGAATTAGTCGTAGCGAGTGATATTCGTAATCTATACCGAGGCCAATGCCTGACTCCTTAGCATCCAGTGCTAAGGGTTACCTGAATCTATAGTACAAGAAATATTCGAAAGCCGAATGGGCAGCACAACATGTCAAATGTTGCGGCCAAGAAGTGAAGAATAAAAAAGAGGGTCGTGACTCAATGCAAGGTGCTTACATCAGAAGGGCAGCGGCAGCGGCCACAACAGGCAGCAGCAGACCGGCCTTGGCGTATGAAGCACCGTTCTCGACGCTCGAAGAGGGAGCAGAGGGCAGAGTCGAGTTGGAGGTCGAGTTGGACGTGGAGTTGGAAGCAACGGCGGCAGTGGGGGCAGCGGCAGCGACAGTGGTGTTGAGGGCAACGGCGACAACGGGGGTCTCGGAAGCACCAGCAACGGTGATCTCGTTGGTCTTGAGCACCTGGGTCACAACGTTGATGAGAGTGACGGTGGTGGTGTGGGCAACGGTTGACTCGGCAACGGCACCGGCAATGAGGACAGGAATGAAGGTGGAGAAACGCATGGTGAGTTTAAAAAGGACTGGACAAGGAATGGACGTCTTAGAGAGAGTGAGTGATCAAACGGTGGATGCAGAACCGTTGGGGGGCCCGCAGCCTGTTTTATATATGCCGGGCGCCAACCAAACGGCACCCCCGTTCGGGATCCGGCCAAAGATTTTCGCCAGTCGTCTAATCAGGAACTATACCACATATTACGCTCGCACTCTAACAGTCAAGGTAGTATCATGCACGATTATCGGCCACTCCCCGGTTGATTTGGCCGTTTTGAGACGGCACATCTGCAATGCACACCGGTTTTTTCACCGGGCCTGTGCTGAGCTGTACTGGGGGTAATACCCAGTCCATGGCGCCGTCTCCTCAACAACCAGTCCAAAGTCCCACCGAGTCGCCATGGCAGCAGCACAGTATCAACTGTCAGGCCGAGTCAACTGCTACACACAGTTCAATAGCCAGATGACGAGCAGTTGTAACAGCACCTGTAGCAGCAGGTTTTTTTCACCTTCAACTGTCGTACAATGCGTAAATCCTGTAGTTTCTATCACGCCCAATTAGGCAAGGAGCCTTGCCCGGGGTTGCCCATGCGGGTCTGTAGCCAAGCGGCAGCATCCGTCTTGAGACCTGCGAGGCAACGGTGAAGTTTGCAGTACAGGGGTTGGGAACAGCGGGACGGCGCTGGGGCAGGGCGCAAAAAAACGGCGGCTACAGCACCAATTGCGCTGAGTGGCAAAGATCCGCGGGTCGTGTGCGCCTGCACACTCCGCCTGCCGGGCTGCTCCGTCTCTCGGCTGCTGCGCTGGCCGGCTGTACCAAGCGCTTACATCCGCCGCTTCACCGGCCTAGTCCCCTAGCGGCTCGGCAAAATCCTTTTCAGAAAAAAAATCCTTTTCACTGCCTAATTGATGCGGAACCCTGCCCTCGCTGGCCCCAGTCGGCAGCAAAACCCTGCCCCCACGGCCTTGTCGGCGCCCGTGCCCTGAAAAATATACCCAAAACTGGGATTTCTGCGCCCTAGCCCTTAATTACTACCCAACTGGGCCGGCAATCCCCCATTTGTGTATGCACAGCCAAATGTCTTGCGACATAGCCATAGATGGCACACAACCCTGGCGCTTTCGGGGGAGAAGCCGCCGTTGGAGGTGCGCTGCTGAGGCTCTGAGGGCCAAGGCAGTGGTACCGCCGGAGATGAAAATTTGTCGTTCAAACTGCAAGAAACGGCAAGGATTTACCAGTGGTGTCTCCGCCCGCCTAGTGTACCGGCGAGCATGCCTACCCGCGTGTGCATCCGCTGATCGGGAGGAAGTGCGAGTCTGAGTCTGAGCCTGATTCAGAACAAGAGGCTCACCGTTGACTGTACTCTGCCAGCTTATCCTACTTACAACTACAAGTACATTTGAGACTTCCGTAACTTTTCCAGCTAAATATATACGTAGCCATTTACCTACGTTGAAGGTACACCTGCTCTCTGCGACATGTCAAATTATACTACTATCGTACTTTATGACATCTCAACGGCGGTGTCATTGGAGCCTCGTATGACTGCTATATACCGTGCACAGCTGGCTTCGCCGTTATGCTTTTAAACGGACAAACCTTCATACACCTGTAAGCATATAGCAACCGTTAGTGTCTATCTGGCAGTCGCTGGGTGCCACTGAGTGGCCAATACGCCACCATGTCGGAGAAACAGCGGACTAATACGTTCTCGTTTACTTCGCTCGCTAATTTCCTCGCTATTTTGGCTCATTTTTAGACATAGTGACGTCACATGCGATGGCGCGGCGTTCTCGGCTCGTTTCACTGTTGATGCCTCCTGCAGTATGTGAGCAAGCAACTACGAGCAAGCTTCGAGGACCGTGCACTGCCGAATGTCAGGCCACTTTTGCACAACGATACAGTAGCACAGCGACTTGTGGCCTAATGGCCACGGCACATGAGGCGTGCCATGGACCGCGGCCAGGCGGTCCCGAGCCCCTGTTGCATCGTTCAGGAGGGCAACATTTATGCAGACCCCGCACGCCTTGGAGCTGGACCGATGGGTGCGCGCGGGCAACGCCAGCAATTAGACTTAGGCTGGCCCGCCAGAATTGCCAAACAAGGCTCGAACGATGTGGAGCCGAGCTGATCGTTGCGTCAGTGGCAAGACAACACAGCCTGTTAACCCAAACTAGCCTTCACATGCGGTTGTGGCAAAAACACAGCTGCAAGCTCATAAACTCAAACGACATCACATGCGGTGGAGAGGGTCGCATACAATGGTAACGGCAGGAACGATGGGGGATCTGAGACATCCGGGGTAAGACCCGCTATGACGCTGCACAGCACCATGACGGCATCCAATAGTGCAATGTCTAGTCCCCGATGCACCATGACACTATTACGACGTAGCTACCCCGCGATTTGCTATGGTGGCTTGCTGCACCTGCGCTCGCCGCGTGCGCATCGCATCCTCATCGAGTGGCCAGCATTGCTATGTCCATAGTGCTGGCCAACCTTAATTGCGGCCAGAACAGCAATGATCGGATTGTTCCAACTGTGAAGCCGACACAAACAGTCTGAACCGGCCGGCTATAAATACAGAGGGTTTCCTGTTGATTTGGTCCTCAGCTCCTAGCTTTACAACTCTCAGCTTTACTTTCAATCATCAACAATGTCTGACGCCGGCCGCAAGAACTTTTCTGACAAGCTCTCTGAGTCTGTCACTCCTGACTCCCAGAAGACCTACGGTCAGTCCATCAAGGAGGGAGCCACTGACGCCTACGACTCTGTCGCCCAGGCCGTTCAGCCCGAGGAGAACAAGTCTGTCTCCCAGAAGGCTGGTGACGAGGCTACCAACGTCAAGGACAGCTTCTCCAGCGCTGGCTCCAAGGTGTCTGACGACGCCTCCAACACCCAGCAGTCGTACGGTGAGGCTATCTCAGATGGTGCCAAGAACGTCATTGACAGTGCTTCGCAGTACGCCCAGCAGGCTGCCGACTACGTCCGTGGCACTGACTCCACTGCCACTGGTACCACCACTGAGGCCAAGTACACCAAGTAAGTCTGCCCATATCTGGGTACAGCGCCTTGTTACTAGCATGGAGCCGTCGTGACGGCTACGTCGCTGGCTAATCTACGTAGACAATACATGAGTGCTTATTAAAATCTACTACTAGAATTGACAATAGAGATGGAATGGTGATGCCTGAAGATGAAATGGTGATCCCCATGCGGATATGCACAGTAAATGATGCAGATGTATGTGCACAGTAATCTACGCAGCAATCGGTAATAAGTGCCTGATGTTTCGCTAAATTTTTCTATGTTTTATAGGCAACACCAATCAATACGAGTAGTTACGAGTGCATAGTTGCACTAGCTATAGTTCTAGTCGCCCTATCTATAGTCTAGTTGTACTGCTTGTAATGCTTATACTGGTGATTGATGTCGCTTAAGCTGCTTAACGGTGCTTAATGCTGTCTCAGTATCATGCTTGTAGCCGTCGTTGTGCACATAGCCTGGGCCGTCCGTCGGATCTCACTGGTGCAGCCAATCGCTAGATCCATGCTAAGTCTCGAGAACAAGCGTTGGCTCAGATCGAGCAGTAGAGCGATCCGTGCACACCGTTGTACGATTGACTTGCATGACCGTTGGGCGATAACGATAGCCCAGGAAAGGTAAGGCCATGTACGCCAGGTAAGTGCCAGGCACGCAAGCACAAGCACCCAAGCACAGGTAAGGTACGCTTCGTGGTCGGCAGTGAGTTAGACCGCGGGGTCAGACCCCATTCTTACTGGCTAGACTGTTTAGTGGTTCCGCTCTGGTGGTGTAATGCCCCTGCATCCCTAGCCGCGGTCCGCCAGCCCGAAACGGCAACGCTCAAACAAAGCGAGCTCCGATTGCACTAGTCCCGTATGCGCGCGCTTTCAACCAAGGGGGATAGTAGACGACCGGTGTAGTGTCAGGTGGTTGTGTCCTGGTGAAGGACAATTGGGCTGTTGGCGTCAATTGAGCCGTTGGCGTCAATTAGGCTATCAACACCGCATGGCGGCTGTACACGGGCCGGCACAAAAGCCCGGCACAAGTGCCGGCAAATGCCCGGGGAGCCCCGACTTCGCACCGGGCACAGCCGCGCGGTGCTATCGGACCAATCAGCGGCCGCGAAGATAAGAGGAACCTTAAACCCTGCGGGAGACCCTTACCTCTGTACATGAAGCCGAGCGAATGGGCGTCGTTAGAGCGCTGTCAGGCCTGCCGAGCAACCACGTCAAACGCGGCCCAGCGCCGGAAATAAGCCACCACAAACTCAGAGTTGGATCTGTCAAGGGCCTTACCTTTGTCGTCGATTATACTCGCCGCTCGTCTCCCCCGTCGGCGTCCCCGCGCTATATGTGGCCGTGACACATCATATGCAACTGCAGCTACTCGACCCAGCAGGCAGTTAAATAATACAGACCCGTAAACTGGGCGCTGTCCTACAGAAACTCTAAGCCCTATTGTCTGCAATTCACGACTGTCAGTCTTCCACGTCACAGTCGATATTGACTGAACCCCTCAACTCCGTGAACTGCCTGTCTTCCTGTCTTCCTGTCTTCTTCTTCTTCTTCCACTTGGCTCGTCCATCTATTGCTACTCCGTTTACTCTGTCTTACCTGACCCGTTTCCCTCCGTGTTCCCCCCTGAGTCCACCATCCTGGTCCGATTCGTCGGCTCCTTGACTTGTACCTACAAGTATATAACTTGTTGACAGCCTCTGTAAGCCTCGTTACGCCTCGTTACGCCTCTACACTCGCATCCAACAGGTCTTAGGCCCTCACCAATGATGCAAGTCGACGGCGGCTACGATTCGTACCCGCAACGCCATGCCAAAGCTGCGCTCGACTTCATCTCCGCGATCCCCAGTAACAACGACCACCTGTTCGGGCGCCTGTCGCTGGCGTCGGGGTATGATTCCGCGCCAACAGCCGACTCGGCGCGACCAAACTGGCCGCAAGATGATCCAATGACTGGCGTCACGCCAGCACAACAGTTCCTTCGACCTACAACGACAACCACGAACACAGCGCAAACCGCCTCTGTCGGCGTCTCAACACCAGCGCAGATGTGGAAGATGTACTCAAAGGCCCGCTACGCAGTGCTTCCCAACAAGGACCGCATCGAGAACCTGACATGGCGCATGATGGGCCTCGAATCGATGCACATTGCAAAGACCCGCGCGCTGTCGGAGCCGGCAGCTGTGCGGTTCGGCCAGTTTGTGCCCGTGTCGGTGTCGAGCTCCGTGTCGAGCAACACCAGCAACTACTCGCGTGCCTCGGGCTACTCGTCAGCCACCTCGTTAAGCACCGTCACGCCCGCAGGTTCAACAGACATTCACGACTCGCCCATGTGGGATGCACCCATGTCCGACTTCCGCGTGCCGCTCAAGTCTTCAGCGCATTCACGCTCAGCATCACATCTGATGCCCGACGGCTCGCTCAAGTCGGTCAAGCAGCAGGTCACGAGCCCCAACGCCATGTCCTCCTCCTCTTCGGCCTTTTCGCTCTCGTCAAGCTTTGACTACGCAGCACACATCAAGAAACTCAACAACATGCCGCGCATGTCGGTGCCCAACACAGCCGTCACCTCACCAGTTGACCTGTCGCCGCATCGCCCATCCTCCATCTCGGGCCCGCCGTCCAACCGCAAGCGCCAGGCCCAGTCACCGCTGGCGCTGGCTGCCGAGGTCGTGTCACCTGAGAGCACGGGAGCCGCATCCAGCAATGGCGCACACAACGATGACGGCATGGTGTTTGGCTTCTCTACCCCTGAGGATGACGACAACCGGTTCCGATTTTCGTTAGATCCTCTTGTTATAGAGGGCCTTGACGGCGGCCTTTTTGCCCCCTCTCGCCCTCCGTCTCCAAAGCCCTCGTTCAACGTGCCGTTTGCTGGACCTGCCTCGACTACGTCTGGAACCTCGTCGACGGCTACTGCCACGGGCAGCCAATATCAGGGCCACGACGCCTTCTCGTTTGGCTCGGCCTCGACGTTCCAGGGCGTCAACCCGCGCGACCTGCTGTCGCACTCGTCCTCAACAACGTCCATCTCCGACGTCTACCCGCCCTCGGTCCCGTCCTCGGCACTCTCCAGCGCCGTCGGCACACCAACCTTCTCCATGACCAAGGAGTCCATGTACTTTGAGTCCATCTCGAACCCGCGCGAGCGCGCCCGCTTCTCCGTCGGCTCCGCCGGCTCAGGCCCAACTGCATCCATTGGCTCCAACAGCATCAGCGGGCCCAACGCATGGAACCCCCATCTCACAGACTCGGGCATCCCGCCAAACGGCGGACCGTCCATCACCAGCAACCTCAGCTCTATGCTCAACGCCGCCAACCGTAATGGCAACACCCCCTTGCAGAGCCCCCATGATGGCTTCTCCACCTCCCAGTCTAATGGGTTCTTTGGCCATCAGCACAGTCATTCGGCCTCTGCATCCACCTCATTCTCCAACGTCCAGCACGTCCACCCGTCTCAGCTCATGACGGGCTCGTCACCAATGCACAACGACCTCTTCTCAATTGGCAACGGCGCTGCGCCAAACAAGCCAGCACGCTTCTCCCTCGCCGTCAACGATATCCCAGACGATGTCGATGTTCCCGGTAGTCCTAATTCAATGGTCACGGATGGCACGCCGTCGGATGGTGCGTGGAACCCCAAGATTGCCCGCACCAACTCGACGTCAAACGCATCCGGATTTGCCCCGCGCTCAAACAAGCAGCTGTCAAGTGGATCCAACACCCGCATCTCGACTCCCGAGAGCGATAGCGGGTCGGGCGGATCGACTCCACAGGCTGCCGACAACGCCGGATCGGCTGTCAAGATGTCCAGCTCCGCACCAGGCGGCAAGAACTTTGCTCCGTCCCCCACAGGCCCCATGTCATGTACGAACTGCCACACTCAGACGACGCCTCTGTGGCGACGTGACGCCGAGGGCCACCCGCTGTGTAATGCGTGCGGGCTGTTCCTCAAGCTTCACGGCGTTGTGCGCCCTCTGTCGCTCAAGACAGACGTCATCAAGAAGCGCAACCGAGGCGGGTCCGCGGATGAGCCGGTCAAGCCCAAGAAACCGAGCTCGCGCCGTGGATCAATGGCATCACAGGAACGCAGTGCGCCAAGTTCGCGCCGCCAGTCGGTTTCCAAGACCTCCAAGGCCAAGGCAGCAGCCGCTGCTTCGGTCACTAATGGCGCCTCGGCTGCCCAGCCTATTACTGGCCAGGTCAAGATCGAGGACAAGGAGAAGTGGGATTGGCTGACAATGACATTATGAAGGACAACGATAGCATCAAGCATTGGGATTACATAGAGTTTTGGATTTTGAGTACTACGGATTGCAATAATTAATATTACAGATGTAACTGAAGAAGTAGTAGACTGAGTGAACTGAGAAAGCTGAGCATGTGACTTGATCAGGTCAAACTCAGTTTACTGATAATTTAGAATATGAGGAAGAATCAGTTCGAGTACTAGTCGAACTGCTTGGTGATATTCGTTATGTACTAGGAGAATGTGAAAGCGCATCATCATCACGGCAATGTATCGTGCGTGAAGATCCTCGACCCTTCGCCATGGTCGTTGCGACCTAGTCCGTTTTCATCACATGCTGTTAACCAGATCCTGCTCTGCTCAGTGCAGATATCCATTCAGGTCAGAGGAACGCGACGAGTTGTCCGAGCTCGGCATGTGGCCGAGGTTCGTTTGTGAGACTGGCGGACTAGGACCAGACGGTAGGTTGGGGATGCCAAAGGGAGAAGGAGGGCCAGTGAGCATTCCCAGCTGCGCCTGCGAGCTGATTGAATTGGACCGCGAGCGCGTCGTCTTGTACGACGACGATAGGCGTTTCAAGGTCGACTGGGAGACGACACCCCCGTAGCGGTCATCGCTGCTGGAGAGCACGTCGCCGAGGTCGAGTTTCTGCGAAAACGGCTGGGCCATGCTCGACAGCGACGGCGATGACATGCGGTGTCGGAACTGGTCTAGTGATCCATGGCCTGGTGATGGAGCAGGTCCACCTGGACTGCCGCCAGGGAGGTCGAGACCGTTACCAAGAGACCGTCTACCACGGCGAGCGGTTATGCTCATCATATCAATCTCGTGCGACATATTGGGCGAGCTTGGGGCACCGTCGCCTCCTCGCTTTGGCGAGCCCTGGGGTGCCGAGCGCGGAGGCTGGTAATGAGGATGCGGGTGCTGCTGTTGCTGCTGCGGGTGAGGATACTGTTGTGGTGGAGGGTGCTGGGAAAACTGTGACTGGGCGAACTGTTGTTGAGCCAACTGTTGATGAGCGAACATTTGCTTGGCGTGCTGTTCCCGGGCGAACAGAGCCTGCTCGCGGTTGACGAGCTCGTGTTCTCGGCGGGCTACAATGTCTTCACGAGCACGTAGGCTCGCAGCAGTGACAGAAGGCGGTGTTAGAGACTTGCCGCTATTGTTGCTGTCGCGATCCGACGATGACGATGCCGATGATGGGAAGATGTCGCGGCGCTGGAATAGCAGCGATCGAGAGCTGGGGTCATTAACGTTTGAGAGCTGGGTGAGCATCGCAAATACACATTCCAGGTAGGGGGCCGATGCGTGGACCTGTAGTTCGTCCGAGAGCAAAATGGGGTGCAACAGAAGAACGTCGGCGGGGATGGGGAACCAGTTGTAAAAGTTATAGTACAGCAGCGGAGCGGTGGGCCATGGGAACTGGGCACCAGCTGGGATGGAGCGGGCCGGCGAGGCCAGGTACGAGTCAATCAGAGACTGGGGACTTCCTACGTCGCAGCCCTGTTGTTTTGCAATGGCAATGAGCTCTGAGATGAGGCCTTCGTAGATGGGTTTTGCCATGACGCTCTGGACAAGTTTGTGCGGGTCGGGCATCTCCAAGACAATGGACAGCGGCTCGAGAGCCACAATGGGGATGGCGCGAGTCCACTGCAGTTGCAAAAAGGCCTGGCGAGAGTTGGCTGTGTTTGCATCGACGCCTGATGTTTGCAGGTATAGGACGAGGTCGCGGAGCTTTGAGTCCGCGGCAGCAGGGCCGCCAGCAAGCGGTTCGATGATTGTTTTGCCAGCGTGGGCATGCAGGTACTTGAGCGAGGGCACCGTGGCCGACGGATCAAACGAGCCGAGGCCTGAGCGGCACACAGAAGCGTCGCACACGAGACCACAAACGGGGTTGCGCGGGAACTTCTGGCGAACAAACATCTGGACGGGCGGGGCGCGCGAGGCGTCGACGATAATCAGCGTCTGGCCGGGGATGATGATGGCGTGTAGGGCCTTTTGGATCTTGGACAGCTGGCGCAGCGAGGCTAGTGACAGCAGAACGATGTCGAATGCTCGGGGCTGCGAGACCTCGTCGGAGCTCGAGTTGGGGCTTACCGACGAGGTCGAGATGGAGCCCAAATCGTTGTAGTCGAAGACGGCATCGGGTGTGAAGGAGCCGTTGGGGCCAAACTGCTCCGAGGCAATGTGGATGGGCACGAGGCCGGGGGATTTGGGCGAGAGGTCGGACCAGGCGACGGACACGGAGCAGGATCTCGAGGCGGCGAGACGCCAGGCTAGAAACACGGCCGAGGGCGCCGACCCAACTGAGTTAGTAAAGCACGACGAGGTGCACAGGCAGAGCCCATGGAGTACAAGGAGAGTAAGGACGAGAGAACTAGACAACGAGAAAAGACAACGAGAAGACAACGAGAGGAGGATAAGTAGGGAGAACGGGAGAAAGAGAAAGATAAGGAAAAAGAAGACGGGAGAAAGGAAAAAGAAGAAGGGAGAAGGGAGAAGGGAGAAGGGAGAAGGGAGAACCTGCTGATATTTGGCCTTCGCAAATCAGATTGCTGGGCTTCTACAGTCTATCAGCCCATCTCGGCCAGTCACAGGCATCACAGGGGCCCGTGCGGGCGCAAATACACAAAACTCACCACTGAGAACAGAGAGTCTCGTCATACGAGTCACAAGCGGTCGAACGATGGGACCATAGGCAGGCAAAGAACGACGGTGAGCAAGGTCAACAAGGACTTAGACCTAAGCGCATGGATCACGGGAAAAGAAGGGAGTGGGACGGGAACGACGATGTACGAGGATTTAGCGGGTATTCAGCCACAAGCCCAAACAAGCCACGGGGAAATGGGCGGATGGTGGTGGAGGCAGACGGAGAGATGGAAAGGATAAAAGATGGCGCAGACGGTTAAGGTGTAACGGGCTCGGATGAAAAGCGCTGATGCTCCGCCAGCAGGTGCAGCACACTGAGAGGCCACAATAGGGAACTGGGGTTGCTTTTGCCATGCACCCACCGCCAAATGCAGCCCACCTGGCAGCAGTCGGGGTCGTCGGGATTGGGTTAAGTTCCGGTTTGGCGATGACCGGGAGGGCCGGTAACAGAGGTTGGAGCGGGGGTTGCTAGGGTGCTAGGGTGCTGGGGGGCACTGCTGAGAGGAGTGCCAGGCTGTTGGTCGGCACGGTTCCTGGCCTAGCGTGACGCTTCGCCTGCAGCCCTGTAGCGGATTGTCCGCTATTAATAACCGGCGGCTGGTTCCTGGCAGCGGCTGTCGTGCCGATACCCTTGCCCCGGTAGCTAAAGTAGCAGGTCCACCGAAGATGAGACACGCCGCCTGGATAAGCCAGGCAACAGCGTGGAGCAGAAATGCTGGGCGAGACAGTGGTGGAACGGACAGCCAGGCAAAGGCTCCACTCAGCGGTTGGCAGTTTCGCTTCGCAGTTTCGGTTCTGTAGACTAGTATTGTAGTAGTACTGCAGTCCGCTGTACTCCTGCTCTCTGCGTGTGGCTTGTTCGGTGTGTCCGCTGTATGCAGATATGTCGCGTGAGGCCGAGAGTAGCGGCGGCTGGCTAGCCAACGCCAGGGCCAGCTATTGATCCGGGTAGCTGGGAGCAACGAACGGTTGGTATTCAGCAGTGCAATGCACTTAGCGGTATTCCATTTAGCCATGCCATTAGGCAGCGGTTGCTGGCTGGCCGAGCCGCCCGCTTATCCGCGGTCCCAGACTTACGCGTGCCCTGGATGGCCCAAACAGAATTGAGGGGTGAAATTTTCTCCACACTACGAACTTCGACGAGTCACGTCAAGCTCTACACAAACAAAACACCAAAATGGACGCCGAGAAGCTGGCCCGTCTGCAGAAGTCCGTGCGAATCGGAGGCAAGGGAACCCCCCGTCGCAAGATCAAGCGTACCGTCAAGACCGAGGGTGACGACAAGAAGCTCCAGGAGGCTCTGCGCAAGGTCGCTGTCCAGCCCATCACCGGCATTGATGCCGTCAACATGTTCAAGGAGGACGGCACTGTGCTGCACTTCCCGCGTGCCCAGGTCCAGGGTGCTGTCAATGCCAACACCTTTGCCATCCACGGTAACCCCGTTGAGAAGTCCATGACTGAGATGCTCCCCGAGGTGCTGTCGTCCATGGGCCCCGAGTCGCTTGAGCAGCTGCGCCAGCTGACCGAGAACCTCAAGACCAGCGGCGGTGCCGACGGTCTCAAGGAGGCCGAGGACGACGAGATCCCCGAGCTCGTTGAGGGCGAGACGTTTGACGAGAACGTTGACTAAGCAGTTGTCGCATGGCTGCTTGAAAAGTTATGCTGTGATGAACTGTATACTGCGTGTACATAGTGGTATAAGACATGAATGACGCATTCAGAGAGCGGAGTGGAGGTGTAAGCCTCCGCTTGATCAATCACTCATAGGAGGCTCAGAGGAGGAGGCTCAGCATAGTCAGCTCATAGGCGGTAGGCTTCAGTCAATGGCAGGTCACTGGTAGGTCAATGGCAGGTCAATGGCAGGTCAACGGCAGCTCCATGTCAATGTCGATAGTAGGTCAATGGACTTGGTCAATTGTCAATGAGGTCAATGGCGTCAACGGTGTCATTATCTTGTCAAAATCAGGCGTGTCTCTACTTATAATCACGATCTAGACATAGTAGATGGATGCCACTGGAGGCAGTGCGAATGACAAATCTCATTGACCTGGACGTAGAACTTGAGAGCCTTGCTATACTTAGTATACATATACTTATACCTGGTAACCTGGTAAACCTGGTAAACCTGGTAACTTGGGCACCTTAGTAGGTACAGTACTATTGATAGATTGATCGTCGTTTTCACCAGGCAGACTGGCTAACTCAATTGCTTCAGTTACAACTGGCAGTGCCTGTAACTTCACTTACAACTGGACTGCCTGTAACTGCGTAATTACTGCTTCTAACTACCACCTGCAACTGCGTACTACCGCCTCTAACTACGCTGCTCTGAGCCCCTATACTCTGCCTTATAGAGCGATAACAGGTGTACATCAGAATTATATCGGCGCTGTGCTGGTGCAGGTGCAGTACTGCCTGCAGGAGGTGGTGCAGCTCGGAACAGACTCGCCATTCATGGCCAGGCGCAGTGAGACAGTGGGTGAAACAGACAACTGGCAATTGAATGCCACGGCACCATGCACCGGTTTATGCGGTCATCGAGCATGGCTTTGGATCAGCCCATATGCACAGTTGGCAGGCGCCCGCAAGTCACTTCGGGCACTCAGGGGCTGCATTCTCGATGTGCCTGGTTGCTGCGGGCGCAGTCAAAGGTCAGCAAACCCCAGCAAATGTCGGGGCGGGCTGAGAGCGGGCCGACAGGCCGTGGCAAGCCCTCGAGCTGCCCAGCCCTACCTTTCCCCACTCAGCTCAAAAGCAAGATCCGCTGTGTCCGCGATGGCTTGGCAACGTGCGTGTTAGGCATAGCGGCAAAGATGGGCCATCAGAGCCAATTGCCAGCGGTGCTACAAACATAATACAAAGGTACTGTAAATTTCGCTTTGCAATTGAAGCTCAATGGACCGTTTAGGCCCCACTGGACAACGGAGAGCGGGGTTGCTGCCCAAGCAATAACAGCCTGTGCTGCGAGCATGTGGGGCTCATCAACTATAAAAGGCCCTAGTCCACAGTCCGTTGTTCGTCTCTCCACTCCAGAATCCACGGCAATTGACTCTCAATTGCTAGCTGAATCCTCGACAAGTCACCCCCCAACCTTCGTAACCTTCGCAACCTTGACACAATGATCCACGAAACTATCAGCGCCGAGAAGCTGCTGGCCAAGCTGCACGGCTCGACCCCGCGTAATGCCGTTGAGTTCCGCGCTGCTCACACCTGGCTCGCCAAGGATGAGGAGAAGAAGCTGGCCCACCACGTCAGCGAGCCCATCCCCAAGTTCCGCATGGTCGATGAGGGCATTGACAAGCACCAGGTCGCCAAGTTCATTGAGGACGAGCTCGACCTCGACGGAAAGCCGGCCCTCAACCTGGCTTCCTTCGTCAACACCTACATTGACGACAATGCCATGAAGCTGTGCATGGAGAACATCACCAAGAACTTGGCTGACGGTGACGAGTACCCGGCCCTGATGCTCATCCACCAGCGCTGCGTCTCGATGCTGTCGAACCTGTGGAACGTGCCCAAGGGCATGACCGGTGTCGGCACGGCCACCACCGGCTCTTCCGAGGCCATCCACCTTGGTGGTCTCGCCATGAAGAAGCGCTGGGAGGACCGCCAAAAGGCAAAGGGCCGCGACATCCGCGGTGTCACTCCCAACATCGTCATGGGTGCCAATGCCCAGGTCGCCCTCGAGAAGTTTGCCCGTTACTTTGACGTCACTGCCCGCATCATTGACATTGATCCCGAGACCGACTACGGTTTCAACCCCAAAAAGCTAAAAGAGTCCCTCGACGAGGACACCATTGGTGTGTTTGTCATTCTTGGTTCTACCTACACGGGTCACTACCAGGACGTCAAGGCCGTGTCTGACGTGCTCGACGAGTACGAGGCCGAGACGGGCCACGACATCCCCATCCACGTTGACGGTGCCTCTGGTGCGTTTGTGGCTCCCTTCTGCTCGCCCGAACTTGAGTGGGACTTCCGCACCAAACGTGTCAACAGTATCAACACATCTGGTCACAAGTTTGGCCTCACCACTGCTGGTCTAGGTTGGATCATCTGGAAGGACCGCCAGTTCCTGCCCGAGGGCCTGCTGTTTGTGCTGCACTACCTGGGTGGTAGCGAGGAGACGTACACGCTGAACTTCTCGCGTCCGGGATTCCCCGTCATCCACCAGTACTATAACCTTGTCGTTCTTGGCAAGGACGGCTTCCGCGAGCTGCACGGCACGTCGCTGTCGAATGCGCGCCTGCTGTCGCGTTTCCTCGAGGAGTCGGGCTACTTTGAGGTGCTCAGTGACGTGCATCGCAAGTACGGCGTCAAGGGCGTTGGCTCGGAGCGTGCCGAGGACCTCACCGTTCCTGACCACGAGTACTACAACCCCGGATTGCCTGTTGTGGCCTTTAGGTTTTCAAAGGATTTCCGCGACAAGTACCCGATGATCCCGCAGCAGGCGGTCTCAACGCTGCTGCGCGTGCGAGGTTACATCATCCCCAACTACAACATGCCGCCCTCGGTGGAGGATGTCGAAGTGCTACGTATCGTTGTGCGCGCCTCACTGACGGTCGACTTCCTCGACATGCTCATGGAGGATATTATCAACGTTGTGCAGCGACTGATCAAGGCTGTCGAGGGCCACTCGACTGAGACATCCGAGTCGGACAAGGTTTACAAGACCATTTTGGCTCTGACGTTGCCCAACTCGCAGGACTATGAGCACCCCAATCTGTGGGAGGTTTCGGAGGAATCAGGAACCCGACAGCGCCACGGCACTAAGTGCTAGTTAGTTTACACAGCAACCATGTAGCGGGAAATTATTATTACAGTTTTGATCATTGACAAAGGCGAATTGCGGAGACAGCGCGCGATCCCGTGCCGTGTTCAAAAATTGAAACTTAGATAGTAGCTAGGTTTTTTGTGTTTCGCGCAACCTAGGTTCTGCCAACCTAGTTTCATCAAACCTAGCTTGGAAGGTGCCTTAACTGTTGGCAACCTAGCTGATGCCAACCTAGAACAATGGCGGGCGTACCGCTTCTTGGCATTGCATGGGCGGATGCTTCAGCCGAAGGGCCAGCTGGCCGTGGTCTTGGGCTTGCTCTGGGCAGAAGCTAGCTCGCAGTAAGGCCTCGGATAGGCAGTCGCTCCCGGCAGTATGTGGACCCGACAGGATGGTAGCTGGTTGGTGGCATGTCAATCATCAAAGTTTCAGCTGCAGCGATCGGCCAGCCCGAGCTCAAGATGCAGGTTAGCGCACAGGCCTCTATGGGGAACCAGAACAATGGAGCGAAACGAGTCAAAGTTCTTCATGGTTTGTTTTTGTGGATGGATGCCAAAACGGTGCTTTTTCAGGCGCTGCCCTCTGGTCTGCTGCCAGCCACTCCTGCGGGCGTCACCGCACCAGCCCTATGATAGTATGGGCCATGCAGGGGATAGCGAGCAATCTGAAACAGCATGAGATGCAAAAACAAATTCATGGATAAATGAATTCCCAGATCTTGGTCGCGGCAATGCCGATCAACACCCGGGGTATAACCCCGGCCAGTCCGTGGCAAGGAGATGAAAGCGTAGAAGTCCACCTGACACGCAGTCGTCGGCAAGCCGATGACGCCTGCCACCCCGCCGAATGAAATGGCCCCTAATCGAAGCGACGGGCCGAGTGACCACAAAGCACAACAAACTCAGTTTAGACTTCTGTGAGCTGTGCTCAACGACCTCCGCATTTTCCTTGACGGCTACTGCATTGCCGTTGGCGATGAAGAGGGGCCTATATTTCAATGTTATTTCACGGCTCCACGTTGGTGCCTCGTCGAGTGTCAGAATCAGGGGCCGAGCCACGGAAAGTGCATCTTGCAGGAGAAGGCGCGTCGCCGAGGTGCTGCCTCATTGCCGCAAGCAGGCGACGGCGGCTTCCTACGGACGGGCCTGCGGAGTTCCGCCTTAGTTGCTTGCCGAGTGCACCTGCAGCTATGACAGCCCCAAGGCACGGAGACTGCACGGCCTGCCTCGCAAGCAAGCGTCTCGATTGGGGCGGATGTCTACCATCCAGGCGAACTGCCCTGAAACAGTCTAGTCCGTGAAGTAAAAAGTACGACCGCTAGGCTGTGCTGGGCCCCGTCGGAGTGGCACCCCGAGCTCATTTTACCAGAATTCAGTGCTGCTTCCCTACCAACGGTAGTCGCCCTTGAGTTTGCGTTTGGCCGCCACCTTGAGCTTAAAGGCCTGTTATCGCCCACCGTGCCTGACCGCAGCAGTAAACCTAAAATCCCAAACCTGTGACTTTACCGAAAGTTATTTGCGATAGTTCCATACATGGGGAAAAATAGTCGCCTACCACCGATGGCTGGCCAATGGCTGATTTTCATGGGCTTGCGCGCTAGCCCGCAGGCTAACACAATGACAGGGCCTCCGTGACATATACACATCGGGATAGCGCGTGGTTCCAGACATCCGCTCCGCATGGAGCTGCTTTATGACGACTGGATTGGGCTAATGAAAGCACCTGTCCCGAAAGACCTTTTTTCTCATACATGACCTTTTGTTTTTCAACAAGCTCGACCGTCTCCTGCATCTCCCTCGGCCCTAACGAAACTTTGAAGTGTATCGAGTGCAGCCACGGACAAAACCAAAAAGGGCCTACCGGCTGGATCTGCCGGTGTGTAAACCTTGAGCTTGATTGCTGAGGAGGGCAGGCTTTATTTTTCTTATGGTAGGATTCTAGGATAGCAACCAGGCAACCAAGCACAGATTTTAAAACAGGTTAGAAGCACATCCCCCGAACCCCTTGGCGGTCGTCGCAAACCCAACTGCACCTAGCCTTCCGCTCATCGTCAAATGGTGCCTTGCCGCGGCTACCCCCCAACATGTCAAAGCCGCATTTACGTTACGGTTAAGTAAGCGTGCTTCAACTGAGACAACCACGGGGAAATCATGCCGATAGCGAAGAAAAATAAACGACAATGGCCGCTGGCGGCGACGGCAACGCGGCGGATCGGTACCGGCTAGAAAACGTTGGGGGAGCATAATGCTGCTTGGGTGGCCGATTCGTGGCTCTAATGCATACCGCCCGACTTGGCATGCTGCAGAAGTTTAGTTACCTAGTATTGCCTGTGACTTACCCAAGGATCTGGTCCCGAGACGCATTGAGAGCGTCAGGGCGGGAGTAGGCGGGGAGCGGGGGCAGGTACGAGACGGTCACGCCAACTGAACTGTAATGTGGGCTGCTCGTTTTATTTCGTTCGGTACATGCTGTTTCGAGTACTCGGCGCTATCATTGTGGCCTAGGCGTATGCATGTAGATGTTCTATAGGGTAAGGACCGGATAGTAGCGCTTTGCCTGCATCGATCGAAGTCCGCTTTCATGTCCGTGAGCCGGTGCAAGCGCAACAATGCAAAAGCAAATGTCCGCGGTGTTTGGTGTGATTCTCATCATCAAAGAGCCTTTGTACCAGCTGTCAAATCAACTTTGTTCGTCGTCGCGGCATCACCTTAAACACGCGCTGGCGTTTCCGTACAGTTTGACCCCCCTCCCCCACTCCACAATTACCATGTTGCGTCGAGTGCATACCAGGGGATCCAACCCAGAGCCTTAACCTTAATTTCCACGTGTGGTGTTGCGGTCTCAGATTTTAGTAGCCTACTCCGGTGATCGTTTGGGCACCCGCTGCACGAAAAACCAATTTACAATAAAAGCAACTATAATGGAGATTCGCTGCATCTGGCATGACGGTGCTTTTTGTGCAGGGTCCGAGGAGTTTGTTTGAGGCACGCAAGCCGGGGGGTCACAGTATCCGTCACCGAGAAACTGCAGGCGGCCATTGCTTGATAGCTTCCCATGGGTTATTTATCTAGCGTCATGCCTTCCTCCGTTATGGTTTCACTTTTCCTCACTTTTTCGTTGTAAGCGAACAAGACAAAAAAACGACCCCAACTCCCTGCCGATCTCGTCACATCGGTGTGCCTGACTGGCCTCATTTTCGCAGCCTACCTCTCATCCTACAGGTGTCGTGCATCTCGTACAGCCTACTGTTGGTGCATCTGCCCTTGTTCCTGTTCCTCGTGTCCCACCCCTTCTGAAGCTCGATTCCTCTGCCTTCTCTCCTTCCCTCACCCCATCGCTTGCCAGGTCAAATGATTAGTTACTCGTCTATGCCTGCTGCTCACAACCGATACTTCATGGAGCCCCCGGTGCCGGCCCCTCGATCAATGGACGGACAGCTGCCGACGACGGCTCCTCCAGAGTATGGCGGATATCCCGCTCATTACCCACGCCAGCTCAACATGCGCATTCCTCCCATGCTAACCTCGGCCCAAATGCCGTCGTTTAGCGGTTCACAGGCCTCGAATGGAACCTCGCAAATGAACGTTGGGCACTCGATGCACCAACATCCGGATGCCTACCACGACGCGTACGCACGCTCGGCCAACCACATGGACTACAACTCGAGAATGTCCAAGCGATACAAGTCAGAACCGTCGCCTTCATCCTCGCCCTCGGCGTCGGGCTCGCCTCCTCAGATGCGCACCGTTCAGGCCGTTGGACCTCACAGTAGAACGGGCCTTCGACCGCAGCGACAGAGAACCGCAATTGCATGCCAGTACTGCCGTCGACGAAAGGTGAGTATCCAGTTGAACTGATCCTCGTAATGCCACTAACTCAGATCCGCTGCTCGGGTTTTGACCCATCGGCCGATGCTTCAAAGTGCACCAACTGTGCGCGCTACCACCAGGACTGTGTTTTCACGCCTGTCAGCTCGGCCGCCATGCAGACCATCTCGATTCCTCCCTCGAGTCAGATGATGCCCAATGCTGGCCGCCCCCAGTTCATGTCCCATCCCTTCTCCTCCTCGATGCAGGCTGCTCCTATTGCCCCTGGCCAGGTCGTGCCGCTGCAGTACGATCCTTCCTTCACCACTTATTCGACCGACATGCCCCCCTCCAACCTGCCCCCATCTCCTCCTCTCATGGCTGGTCCCCAGCCCATGGGCCGACAGGGCCCTCCTCGTCCTCAAACTTCTCCCATCCTTCCTCTATCCCATGCTTCCCGCCCCCAGCCACCACAGCTCATGCCCGCTGCTGGCATGGAACAGGCCCCTCACTACTATTCCCCTCAAACTCCCCGCTACCGCTCGTACCTGCCTGCACCCTACCAGCCCGTGGCCGGAGGAATGCCCCCGCCTCCTCCTCCTCACACTCCTATGGCTGTTAATGGCGGTATGGCTCCCGCTGCACCAGGTGCTGCCTCCACTAATGGCGTTGCCAGCAATGGCTTGAGCTCGACACCGTCGAGTGCCTCCATCTCGTCGGCCCACACGACGCCCGTTATGGCATCACAAGCTGCTCCTCCCCGGCCTGCTACTGCCTCCCCAACTACGGGATCGAAAGATCTCAATAATGATGATGACAAAACCAAGGATGATCGCAAGCGGTCCGGAAAACTCACAATTTCGGACCTCGTGGAGTAGCATGATGATTTATTTGACGTCCTTGGTTGACGAAGGCTTGATTTCCGTTTGCATATGGGTCGTATATTGCTCATATTTCTTAATTTATCTATCTATTGGTTATTACTGGTCACCTTGTGGAGGTAGTTTCTCGAGAAGCTCCTCAACACAACTCCGTCATCCAAGTCTGCCCCATCAGTCACGAACCTGTCATACTGATATGGGCTAGCCTTGATGAAGTAGAAGCGAAGAGACAACGCCGGATCTCCGTCACCGAAGCGGTTGAGCGATTGAATTGACGCCTTTATAAACTGCCAGGTCCAAAAAACAGCAGCCTCCACACCAGTCGGTCTAGTAAGTGTATGTGCTGCTGAATCGTCACACCGGTGCCATGTAAGCGTCCTTCACTTAACTTCAGTGCAGAAGTATAGCATAGCTAGTATGCACTCCGTTACTCTGTTCTCAGAGACATTCATGTTCTTCTGTACTCACCAGCTATGGGCCGTAGCAGTAGTGGAGTTTTAGAGAAGAGAAGGTACAGCAGTAGTTAAGTGCCACCGCTGTGCGACTCAATTCACACTCGGCGTTGACTGGCTCACCAGCAGGCAGATTGCTGAATAGGATCATAGGCCTCGCCATTCAATGATATCAAGTGGCTAGCCTACGGTGCCGACTCACACTTCGACTCATTTAACTACGATTAGCCCGAGCTCAATAAGCAATTGACGGGACGTCGACTGGAACGTGGATCACGCGGAAGATACGAAGCCAGCGGGTAGCAAGAGCAGGCGTGGAAAGCAGCAAGTGCAAAGCAAGGCTAAAGTCAAGGTGAAGACGGGTTTAGGATCGAGGTATGCAAGATCGAGTTATGTAACAGCCGGACCAGCCGGGCTATTTTGCGGAGAACGAGGCCGATTAAGACTGGTCGGTCGGGCGAATGACGATCTCGTTGACCGCGACGCGGCGCGGGTTGGTCACGATATAGGCGACGGCCTCGGCGATATCCTCGGCCAGCAGTCGCTCGACCTCGCCGAACATCGCGGTGAAGCCCTCCCACACTCCCTCAGTGTTCCAGAGTTCGGTTGAAACTGCACCAGGCTCGATCACGGAGAATCGCAGCGACATCCGGGTGTATTCCTGCCGCCAGGCTTCGGTCGCCGCCGTCACAGCGAACTTGGTTGCGTTGTAGATCGCGACCTGGGCTGCGGCGAGGCGGCCTGCCACCGACGAGATGTTGACGACGTCAGCCACCTTGCGCGAACTCGTGCCGACGGCCTCGAGCAGGTGCGGCAAGGCGGCTTTGGTCACGTACATGAGGCCACGAAAGTTCACGTCCACCATCTTGTCCCAATCCGACAGCGGGCTCTCGATGGACTGACCATTGAGCATGACGCCGGCGGCGTTCACGACCGTGTCAAGTCGCCCAAATTCAGCGAGCGTGCGGTCGACCACGCGCTGCGCTTCCTCGGCCGTGCTCAGGTCCGCTGCGATGACGACAGCTTCACCGCCCTTAGAACGGATGTCGCTCGCGAGGGCATTCAGCCGCTCTTCACGACGCGCGACCAGCGCGACACGGGCGCCGGCGGCCGCTAGACGTATGGCCGCTGCCTGACCGATGCCGCTCGAAGCTCCGGTGACCAGTGCCACGGTATTGTTCAATGGTTTAGCCGTTGTCGGGGTGAAATGACCGTCGGCCCAGACTCCCGTTTGCTGTTGTTGAATATTAGACATTATGGATCAAGTGCCTTAGATGAGAGGGATAACAGAGATGAGAGATCAGAGATGAGAGAGACAAGAGAGACGAGAGAGATGGGTCAGCTATGGTGCTAGCTGTATTGTGATCTGACTACCACCACACAGTATTGTCGTACTGTTAGTAGAACTCTTTGGTTGTTACTGATTTGTCCGACATCAAGCCACTTTATATAGACGAGATGGGGGCCTGCAATGATGTCTTATGCTTGCAGCCCTGGCAGCATGCGTGGTATGTCTTTCGACGCATCGGTCTACCTTACAGGCCTATAAACCAGCGTTGGTCGGCTTTACGGACATGTAAACCAGCGTTGGTCGGCTTTACGGGCCTATACCAGGGTTGGTCGGCTTTACGGACTTATCAATCAGGTTAGGGGATGTTTCGCGGGCTACGGCTTTGGTGGGGGTAGTGCACCCGATCTTCGCTCGCTGCAACACTACGTAATCATAGCGGCATGTCTACACTTTGTATTCCTAACCCGTACATCTCAACTGCTATTCTCTTCGATTAAAAGGCCACCCTCTACGCCGAGATGAACCCTGAATACACGTAACGGGCATCTACGACGTTACGCCATGTCTCGCACCCTCCTCGAGCACCTCCTGACCCATGAGTTCTCGTCGCCATCGTCGGAGGACGGCAGTGGGACGGGCGACTGGGCTTGTATGTACGGTTCTATACTTTCCGGTATGTAATTTATTGCTGCTAATCTACATTATGCAATACGGTACGCTTACACGGGCGCACATCAAGAATGGTAATGTCATCGTCCTCGTCCTCCTCGAGGACTTCGACATACTGTCGTTTGACAGAGACACTTTCCTTCTCGTCAAGAATGCTCTCCATATTGGAGGAAGGTTCGAAAGACGGGGCAGGAGTGGCTAGCATGGGCGTCACTGCGGGACGACCAGTCATGGCCACGGCATGTTTCCGAGCTTTCAGTTGTTGTTTAAGGTGCAGGGTTTTGCGGATGAATGCCCACTCATCCTCAGACGACATAAAGGCAGCCGTCTGAGAAGCACACGCCGAGGGTGGCGTGACCAGTTCCTCCGACGCCTTAGTCGAGGGAACATTAGTAGGCATAGCAGACGATGGGGCAGGGATGACTTTAACCACTGAAGGTCGCTGGAAGCACATGTCCTTGACAACGAGGTCCGGCCCAATGTTCTTGATGCGACGCTTCCACATATCAGCGCTTTCAGACGCACTGAACAGCAGAAGGCTGCTCCAACGGTTGTAGACATCCTGAGCCATATGCAGCTTCCAATCCACAGATTTGAGAAATTCAATCTCATTGCTGGTCAGCTCCTTGATGGAAAGGCCGCTGATTTTAGACCAGGCACTGATGCTGTAGTTGCGGTCTTGCAGGCACTTTGAAGCCAACATGAGGCTGGCCAAAAAGGTGCGTCGTGCGCAATGCAGGGGCGACGACGCAAGGGCGTCCACGGTGGACAGTTTGTAAATAATAGGCTTGACAAGAATCAAGTAATAGAGAGACACCTGAAAGGTGCTGTACGAGGTACGCGACCGTTTGAGGGTTTCTTGAATGAAGCGCTTCAGGGGCATGGAGCGTCCTCGAATTGAGGCGCCTTTGGCAGGCTGCCATATGGCATCGATGAGCATGACGGCCGAATCAACGAGAGTTTCGACAAAGGCGGCTTTGGAGTCTTCGCCACTCTTGAGGATTTTGGACACGAGATGTTCAGAGACGGGCTTGTGGTCGAGGAGCTTGTGGTCGAGGACGAGCACTTCGGGCGATGCCGAGGATGCAGCTGTGTCGGACCCACCATGACTGAAGACGCTGCTGGCCGAACTCGACGCCGTCACGGGCGTCGGCTCCTGGATGACCAGGGGGTCGGGGAACTGATCCACGGTGAGATCGCACATTAGGGTGTGATTTGAGTTCATCATAAAGTCGTATGGCTTATAGGGACATTAATAGGCCGAAGATCCGTGTAAAAGAGAACAAAATAAATCCGGGTCGAGGAGAGAGTCGTAACAACAATAAATAAGGTCGTTAATAAAAAGGCGATGGGAGGAGGAGAGAGTGAGCCTTGGGGGGCGACAACGCTGCGGTCACACGAGGATCAGGTGCAGGCGGAGCTTGGTCAGGCGGGAGAGTATAAGTACGACGGGGCAACTGGTGTGGCGAGTCAACAGAAGAAAAGACACACGGCCAGTTGCAGAGTCACACGACACACCGCGACGAGGAGCAGGAAATGCAGAGGCGAACGCCGAGCTATATATCACGGCAATGACCGGCCGAATGAGTCTTTGATCTCAGGGCAGGGGTGGGCCTCGGCGATGAGCAATGACTGATCTCGGGCTTGAGCGGAGCGAGACCGGAGCAGCAAAGGGGAGGGAGTTGGGGGAGAAAGCAACAAGTACTACCACAGGACAAAGTCCTTATACCAGTTTTTGTTGCGGTGGAGTGACGCGTCGCCACTTGTGGCGTGAAGTCGGAGGCGGCAGAAAGCTACCCGATTACTCACGACGACGGAGCTGCGGCTGAGACCGGGCGATGCAGACCTAATGACAGGTGATGACGGAGACGGCGCTTGGAGAGCCGTGGGGAGCGCCGCGGACGGGACGAGGCGTGAGTCGCGGACGGCTCGAGGTTGATGGACGGGGGAGAGGCGGACGGTGCGCGTATTCGGCGTGAGGGGACGTCGGGGGAGCAGAAGCTCAGGCTTTAGGCAGCCATTGTTCTGTCCGAGGCACACACAAAATCGATCGCGATAGATAAAACCCCAGTGCAGAGCACCAATTCAAACACAAGTCAAGAACGAGTCAGGAGACACAAAAGGCCAGGCCGCTTTTCGTAGTCGTATTTCGTTGTCGGTTTTCGTTGTTCCCAGGTCGATAGGAGTGGGAAAAGTTTGTCGAGCGGGGGAGTTGGCGGTAGTAGCGTCACTTCAAATGACTAACAGTGCACTACACAACAACGCACGAGACACGGCAAGACCCAACAAAACGAACAGCACGAGCAGGCCAGTCGGCAAGTTTGTAGGAGGAAGAGAAGTGGGGGCGGAAAGATGCACGGGACGAGCGGGGGGGGGAGAGGGCACTTCAAAGAGTTTTTGATAACGAGCCGGGTCAGTCGGGGGCTACGGCCTTGCCAAACCCTTTTTGCATCCAGAGATGGGGGCCTTTACCCTGACCCACACGGCACCATTCCTATTGCAGGTCGATCGGAGGTGCAGTTGCCCTAGCAACCCTGCCCGGTGCCACGGCAGTGACTCACTGTGGGTTACTTGCGACTGGTGACTCACGCGGACAAGACGGACAGCACCCGCAATGGCAAGACCAGGCGCAACGGGACTGCGTTTGCCCGGAACGGCACGAGGGTGGGACCCACAGGACCTGGGCACAATTCGGGTACAACTCGTGGCCCGTCAGCACCAACCCCGCGCCCGCCATTGGCTGTTGGGTAACCCGCGGACCCTATCGTGGCAGGGGTTTGTGCGGATGACGTAGGTGAAGCTGCTCCAGTATAAGACGGTACCGGCTGGTAACGAGCCGGTGCCCGATCCGTTCACATGCTTTCACATGCTAGCTGGTGGCGCCAGCAGTCTTTTGCTGTGTTTTGCTCTACGTTGCCATCCTCTGCTGCTCTACTTGCCATTGCTGTACCACCACTGTGCCGCTTGCTGTGCCGCCCTATCATCTCCGTGCCCTCCGTCGTAACGGCGATGCAGTCACATGCATGACCTGGGCAGATGGGTATGACGACGAGGCAGTGGGTGAGTAATAGCCTGTAATCTAGAAAGCATACGAGTGTCCAAGTGCCTGTGCATGGCTTTCTTACTGTGATGCATAAACTGTGTAGCTTGGATCTCAACGTATACCCCCCTTCGCCCTTATCGCCCTTATCGTAGTAGCCCTCTAGCGTACAGTAGGAGCCAGCTTTAGAGCCATGGAGTCACCGTTGTAAATTGGTCGTAACAGCACTTCTGGCAGCACCCGTGATTATACCGGCTTTAATCAGGACTCTTTTCACTATGCTCAACTGAGTCTTTTGATATCTGTGTCTTGATCCTCTATGTATTGATCCTCTATGTCTTAATCCTCTCTATGTCCCTCTATGTCGGCATCTTGGTAGCCGCCCACTGGTCACATGACCGGCAAGTCACGAATATCAAAATATATCATTCTCAACGCCCCGGTATCTGAGTCCTGTTCGGCCGCGACATGCATTGATTCTAATTCCACGAAGCATACTAATACCCCATCTCGTGTCTGCACTGATTTTGGTCTTTAATTTTGGCGTTTAATCTTGGCTCCTCGCTTAACCTGCTCTGAACATGGACCAGTCGCTACCGTCCCCGCAGCCACCACAGCATCTGTCCGAGTTCTACTCGTTCGTCAACCCGGGCCTGGCATCTCCAGCGCTCAACTCGGTCTCGCGCTCAGAAGAAGAGCCAAGATCCCGCCAGAACTCGGACTCACACACTCCCCGTGAACCGTTTCGCCCCAGCCATGGCCGATCAGACTCGACAACATCCACGCCCAGCAGGGCCTGGGGCCTAGGCAACGTGTTCCGCAAGTCGTCCATGGCCTCACTCAACACAATGGGCTCCACGGTCGCGTCAACCTCGTTTGCCAACATCGCAGACAACCACCCCGACCTACCGGCCATCATCACGCAGCGCGAAGTCGCCGACATGACAGCCAACTACCAGGCCATGCTGTCGGCAGCAGCAAAGTACCGCGAGGCCATGACGACTATGTCACGCGCCGCTGCTGAGTTTGGCGCTGCGCTCGACGCGTGCTCGCGATCAAAGGGCACCGGTGCCTCGTCCGACGGTCTCCAAGCCGCCGGCGGCCTCCACTATCTCGTGGCCAACCACCACCAGATCCTGGCCAAGAGCATACACACTGCATTTGAAGCGCCGGTGCGCCGGCAGGTCGACAAGTACGCGCGCGACAGCGCCATCAGCGAGATGGAGTTCCGCACGCAGCTGCGACAAAAGACCAAGCATCTCAAACAACGCGAAGCTGAAACCCAGCGCATGGCACACCGGCGCATGCGCAACCTCGCCGAGTATCGCCATTCGCTGCTCGAGTTGACGTCGCTCATCGACGACATCGACACCCTTAAATATTCGCATCTTCAATCCTCTTACAACCACGCCGAGAACACAGCGAGCGACGTTCTCAACTCGGCAGCGTCAGTCGTGCGCGCAGAGCTCGAAATCTACGAGGGCCTTGCCCGCAAGGGTTGGTCCGGCGGTGGGCTCGAGGACCTCGTGTCCGCCTGTCCTGATCCATTCACAATGGAGGACGAGGACGCAAAGGCCTCCACCCTCAGCGCTACATCCACAGTCCGCAAGGGCTCCACAAACGCTGACATCTTTAGCGTACTCCCCAGCAACTCGATTCTCCCGCCAATGCGCAAGGGTGACGAGGTCGAGACTCTGCGCGCCAAAGACAGCTACGCGAATGTTGCAGAGGCCGCTGACAGCGACAACGGCAGCGACTCGAGCGTGCTTCAGGCATCCACCGTCGGCGTCATGAACGGTCACGCCGGCCACGGCCAGTCAGGTACATCAAACACAGATGACGATGACGATGACGACGAAGATGACGAAGACGGTGAACACAATGACTCCTTCTACACTGAGCCAGTCAGCCATTCCAACCCCGTTACTCCCAGCACACCACAGGTGCACACGAAACGATCCTTTTCTGAGGACATCATTGGCTACTCGGGCTGGAATACCACTGACGACAGTATTGCCCAGAGTACGCCCAACAGGGAATCCATTGCCAGTCCCGTCCAGACGGTCTCTTCGTCATAGTCATAGCCAAGTGGAACCCCGCGAGTCCTGTCTGAAGGCAGGAGCAGAGCGGTGTGATCTCGGATAAGCCTGCGTCGCGTACCCGCTAATGTATTCTATACCTGGTGAAACCAGTTCATGCAGACATCATGTCCATTAGTCTTTATAGGCGTTAATGAATTTGTCTACCAATAGAGGCTGATGCAGAGCCAATACGACCGTAGAACCCGGTACGTTTCATAGTAGTACCAGTGCTCCATGACATTGACTCAATAGAGGGAACGTCGTAGCGATAGTCATACTTCAGGCTTCAATGGCCTTGACCTCCTTGGCGTCCTCAACCTTCACGGGCTGTTTTGTGCCACTGATAATGTTGAGAATGGCCTCAGAGGCAGTGCTGCCATGGCCGCGCTCGTACGAGTAAATACGCGTGAGCTGGTAACCGGCCACGGTTCCAAGGAAGAAGTTGACCGACGCAAGCAGGTAGTTCTTGGGCTTGATGATAAGGCACCAGCGGGTCCAGATGGCTCCCGTGGCAAACAGAGCAATCTGCTGAGTGCCTGAGAGACTCTCGACGGGACGCTGCATGTCGTTGATACCGGCAACCACCAGACTCCACTGTATGTTAGTAGGCATGTGCGCTTCGTGTGGGGGTACACACCTTCATGACCGGGGCCTGCGTTAGTACGGGGGAATCAAACGGGGAAACGGCGGGATGCTCACCCAGAAGTGGATGGTCTTGGGACCTGTCTCAGAGTTCATGAACCGCGCGAACCGGGAAGCTCCTGCTGCTGCCATTTTGTCAGTATTGTCACGCTGGAAGTGAAAATCCGGAGCGGAACTGCTCAAGAGTCAGCCAATTTACAGGGCTAGGGTATACGCAACCCACTTCAGCTCTCCGTCGTAGTGCCCTTATACGACGGTCAACAGTGAATTGCCCGGAATCAGTATATTTTCGGTTGAGTCATTGTCAGGGAGCTTGATGTATCCTATACAACTTCTTTTCCCAGCAATTCCGCATTTCTGCTATACGCGACTTACCTACGGTTTAGCTGCTCGCGTGCCCTGTCTGCAGGGCTGCTGCAGGCCATTATAGAGCGCTAAGGCGATATACAACTTGGCATCACGGCACAATTTCATGGCTTCATCGAGCTTGACGATACGTAACGTTGTAACTTCGTTCTCTGCACTTTCTGGATCCGCAGAGTTGCCGTAAACTTTTCCTTGGAGGTTGTCGATTTGCTGCTTCGACAGTTCTAACGTGCAGCCATAGATGCGTATGCCCTCGTCGAGTAGACCAGGACTCGTCAAGATAGTCTGACCTGAGGCATACTCCTCCTGGAGATCACGGATCTGGTCTGGGCGGACACGGATATGGCATTCTTCGTAGAGTTCGTTCAGCGCCGTGGCAGTCATGTCACCGCCCTCGTGCACTCCAGCTGGCAGCTCCAGCAAGGCCATGTCCCCTGTTGCAACTCGGGGCTGCGACACAAGTAGAATATAGCGCTGAAGCGACTCGGGGTCTTGTAGAACAACGAATATAGCTACTGCAGGTCCACGGAGCACGACTATGCCTGGTAGTGCCCTGCCGTTTGGGTGCAGGACTTCGGCATTGAACTTGAGGAAGCCTATCTTTCCAGACGAAAACCGATCCACACTTTGAATGTTGATACTTCGAACCTCAAAGGAGCCTTGCGCTGACTCAGTGTTGGCTATAGTGCTAGCGAGCCTTGTTCTCCACTCGTCAAACGGCTTGAACGACTCCAGAAGGCTCGATGACAAGGACAAACGATCAGGAACATGCACAGGGACTTTCAGAGAGCCAATTGAGACGGGAAACGTCGAATAGAGCCGAGTCGCCGTCAAGGCTCGGCCTAGACCATGCGCTCGAGCCAACCGCATTCAGTTCTTTGCTCGAAACAACCACACCAGTGTACCACTAGGTTAAAGTAGGCGACCAGGTCTACAATTGACCAGCAAGCTAACACAGCAGCATATTTAACGGCAGATGAGCTCGTTGTAGACAAGTCGGTGTGAGGGCCGCATATCAACTGGGGATGTACGTCACGTGATCAACTCAGACAAGGCAGGCTGCTCAATGCGCCAGCAGCACAGACTGGTTTGTAGACCAGCTAGAGGCCTAGAAGAGCGATATCAGATACTCTGAGAACACCGCCATATTACACGCATTAATAGAACTGACGTGCCTCATTCATGTTGGTCAGACGCTTCAGCGAAGAATCAGCCGTGCCCATCTTACCCGACTTAAAAGGCCATATCAAATGTCTCGAAGCTGATTTGTTCCACAGCAGAGATGTCTGCCGTGAAATACGTGTTCCCCAAGACGCTCAAGGAGCTGCGGTTCCAGCTGTCGCAGACGAGTCCTTCGTCGGCGCATCTGAGGTGTGTAGCAAAATTGTCACCGGCCATAACTAACAAAGAACGGTTCTTTCCAAGTGGTATCCTGCTCTGCGCAAAA
This sequence comes from Sugiyamaella valdiviana, assembly GCA_030570555.1. Taxonomy (NCBI): domain Eukaryota; kingdom Fungi; phylum Ascomycota; class Dipodascomycetes; order Dipodascales; family Trichomonascaceae; genus Sugiyamaella; species Sugiyamaella valdiviana. The sequence goes on from JAJLWF010000005.1 coordinate 1,018,403, forward strand.
ACAACCCCGGCGTGCCCATTCTCATCCGTGAGACGACTGCTGCCGAGCCCATTGCCTTTGCTCGATTTGGTGAGTCCTTCATTGTGGAGAGATACGCGATGTCTCTATTACTGCCCAAATTGATCTAACACAGAACTTGGCAAGGAGACCAAGGTGCATCTCAACCAGCAGCAGTCAGCTGCTGAGGTCGAGAAGGCTATCCAGAGCTTAATAGAGAGCAAGTAACTGTGATAGTAATTACATTGTAATTTGCTAGATAGTCGTATCGACAGGCTAAAAGCCCTACAAGCTAAAAAACGCACTCCTGGCTCACAAATGATTCCACCGGCTCAGACATGAGTCGTAGAGTCGAGTGTGCAGAGCATGCTGAGCGCGGAGTAGACACGGGAGATCCCTGGAAAGTGGCTGTCTGTGGGCTATTAGGAGCAGAGCCCTGGAACAGGGCTATCGATGAGGGACTTGGTAGCGGCGTGTCTGTTGACGCGAGGGTCGCAAATACTTCTGAGGCTCTTATGGAGAACAGCTTGTGTAGAGACATTGTGCACGACTCTGCAATGCCGTCACTTTCTCTCAGTCTTCTGCGCTCAAGCCATTTGCGTTTTGCGTTAGCCTGGCCCTCGCTGCGTTTGCGTAGGATCTCGAGCATCTCAGCTCGCGGGGCTTCGCCTACAGTGCACTGGCGGTAGTGGTGGTCATACATGCCACACTGGAAACAGGTGTTTTGTTCCTGGCAGAGCCGGCGGCGTGCTCGGCGGCTTAACCGAAATGATTCCAGTCGTTTCTTCTCTTCCCATTCCATAGCCATTGACAACATCTCAGGCATAGACAGCGACTCGTCCGTGATGAGCCTTGAGCACAGCTCGCGGTCCTGCAGGCCAAGAACGTAGTTGTGTTTTATTTCTGTAGGTGACGGGCACTTGGACGAGTCGACTCGGCGGATCATGGACCGCACATAGCAGTCGCGAATGAAGTAGTCGAGGCACGATTCCGTCGGCTGCTGCGACACTGCGGTGCGCCAGTAAAACAGTGCCTTGTCACAGAAATCGTGGGGCAGGTATCGGTGAATACAGGACTTGCTGAAGTGGTCCCAGGTGAGGAATTCAGGCACGTCAAGGTCCATGTCAAAGGGACAAAACTCTGGTGAGTAGGCCGCTTCGAGCCAGTGCCGAGCTTCGCCCGTAGTGAACGGCAGAGCCACCTGAATCACAGACAGGCTGGGAGTTTTTGCGACCCATCTGCTGAGCGAGTCGAGCCACGGGAACAGGTCGTATCCATCGTCGTGTCCGCCAAACAGCACCGGGGTCTCTGTGTGTTCAGAGACATGGCTGTTGAGCACGACGGAAGCGACGGAACAAAACACTTTGCGCTTGGCAGACAGTAGTACAGGCCGGTTCATTTGTAGCTGCTAGAGAGGGAGGATAAACTCGCCGGACGAGCTCGCCTCTTTATAGCGCTCTCCGCCTAAAGCGGACCCATGTTTCGGAAGTACCACAGCTGCAGCTGCGCAAGAGCCTCAAAATAAGGCACACAAGCGGGTGCGTACCAAGGTTCACGGACAAGCCTGTAGTGCCGCTTCAGCAACCATCAATTGGAACACCAAACTGCCATTCTCCCTACTGCCGCGACACTGCAAAACTTCCGTCATTTCCACCCTTGAATATAAAAGTCTCGTCGATTCATCGGCCTGTAGATTGAAGCTAATCGCTGCACCGATCGGCGAACCCTCCCCGCGCTCACCCGGCCGTCGCCCCTTTGAAATTTCCACTCGGCTAAGCACTTCGCGTCTACATCCTGGCTACCATGGACAAGCTGATCCAGGATTTGAGCGTGCTGGCGGAGTCGGCCGCGGGCAACTTCACTGCTGGCTTCTCGCGGCTACCCGGCTCGGCCATCGTCATTCGCTATGTGCGGTCGTCGCACCAAAACGACCCGGCGCGTACAGTACTTGAGCTGCTGCTGCTGCTGTTTGCCATTCGGTACTTCCTCGCCTCCAAGTACTCGTTCAACAAGCAGAACTACGTGCGGTTGACCGAGGACGAGGTGGACGAGCTTGTGGCCGACTGGGAGCCGGAGCCCCTTGTCAAGCCCATTTCCGCCGAGGACGAGTTTGAGCTGGCGTCGATCCCCGTCCTCAAGGACCACAACGGGCCCACCGTCAGTCTCGAGGGACACGGGGACCGCGAGTTCATCAACCTGACGTCCACCGACGTGTACAACTTCAATAACAACGTGGAGATCACTCAGAAAGCCGTGGACGCGATCCGCAAATACGGTGTTGGTTCTTGCGGACCCGCTGGCTTCTACGGTCACCAGGACGCGCACGCGACGTGCGAGGGCACCATTTCCAAGTTCTTGGGAGTTGACGACAGTATCCTCTACTCGCAGGGCTTTGCCACTGCGTCGAGTGTCATTCCGTGTTTCCTCAAGCGCGGCGACGTCATCATCGCCGACCCGCTCGTCAACATTGGCATCCAAAAGGGCATGCAGCTGTCGCGCGCGTCAGTCCTTTGGTACGAGCACGGTAACTGGGAAGACCTCGAGCGCGTCATGGCCCTTGCCAACAAGAGCCATCGCCGCGGACCGCTCCCTCGCCGCGTCCTCATTACCGAGGGCATCTACGAAAACGAGGGTGACTCGCCTAACCTGGTGAAGATGGTCGAGCTCAAGAAGAAGTACAAGTACCGCCTCATGCTCGATGAGTCGTGGTCTCTTGGAGTCCTTGGTGAAACTGGTCGCGGACTGCCTGAGGAGCAGGGTGTGCCTCGTTCGGAGATTGACTTCACCGTCAGCACGCTTGCCAATGCATTTGGCTCATCGGGAGGCTTCTGTGCTGGTGAGACGACGATGGTGGATCACCAGCGTATCACGTCGCTGGCTTACACATTCTCGGCTACTATGCCTGCATACCTGGCCAACACGACGACTAATGTGACGGAGCTGTTCGACGATGCCGAGTTCCGCAAGTCGCACTTTGAGCCGCTGTGGGCCAAGGCCAAGACGTTTGCCGACATTGCGGCCAAGTCGAGGTACATTGAGGTGTCACGCGTTGACCGGTCGCCCATGATGCTGCTGCGGATTCCCGACCAGATCATTGCCAAGAAGCTCAAAAAGCTAGGTCTTCCCGAGCAACAGCCCGACACTCCGTACACGGGTGAGGCTGCTACGGCGATCCAGCATCTGCTGCAGTCTGTTGTCGACGAGGCTCTTGCCAAGGGGGTGTTGATCACCCGCCACAAGATGCTCGCTGAGCACGAACAGTTCCCCATAGAGCATGCCATCAAGATCACGATGTCCAACGGACTCTCTGCCGACCAGGTGTCGGCTGCCGCGGCCGTGGTTTCCGAGGCGTTTCGCATGAAGCTTCAATAGCTACGTAAGACTACCTAATTGCCATATAGTCGTTCTTAATACTGTAGTCTTAGTTCCGTAGCTGTAGTCTTCTTCGGCGCAGGTTGAGGCATCGCGCTGGTAGATCAGGGTTGGGGCTGGCAAAATATCGGTGGAGCCATGGAGCCAGAGCCGGCTTCTTAGCTACCAGATCAATGGGGTGGTTTGGAAAATCGTCTAAGGAAGCCTCAAAGCCTGAAGCAGAGGCTCAATCGCCTCCAGGGGCACCCAAGCAACTGCTTCTCGAAGATTTGCCTCCTCGAGTCGAAGACGAGACCGGTACCAAAGTACCACCGAAGCCGCCAGCTCAACCTACACTCAAAGATGCCATTGACACCATCTCCAGCGACGACTTCAAAAAGGTGCACACGATCCCGTGTTTCCGCCAGGGAATGCTGGCTGGCATAGGTGTCGGCACAGTCGCTTCTATTGTGTTGCTCGTGATGCGGTCGCCGCTGTCGAAGGGCCTTAACTGGGGAATGGGCAGCTTCTTTGTCGGCTCTGTGGCATCGTGGGAGCAGTGCCGGGCCAAAATGCGCCAGGAGAAGCGCAACACACAGATGCTGAAGACAGTGCTTCGGAAGAAGGCCGAGGAGGCTGTTGACTCCACGGAAATCCCCCCAAAGCCGTCAAAGTGAGAGGAAGTGGCCGAGGAAGCCACAGAGGGTATCTCTAATGTCATACAACACACTTCCTGTTGCAGTATCAGCGTAACACACAGACTGGTTGTTGCGTTTCTCTGCTGTGGGCTTGTCATCCGCTAAGCCCAGTTTAGCACTGTAGCTAGATTGGCGCATGTGCAGTTGACAGGTCGAATGAGTTGACAGGTCGAATGTGGCAGGGCAAGCTGCATTTGAGGTTTGCCTGCTCTGCCTCCCTCCCTTTCTCCTCCTTCAGTTTTCCTCTCTCCCTCGTACTTCCGTCTTTGTTGTCTGTGCCTGTGTTCGTACTCCGTTCGTACTGCCAATTGAGCACTACCTGTAAATATCTAATCCATACAGCGTTTACCGTGCCTATCATGACTGCCGTGTTCATCTTCACGTCAATGGTCTTCTTTGTGACGGCGTGTCTGCTCATTGTTGCCGGGTGTATGTAGTAGCTCTGGTGTACCGTTGATTCGCTAACCAAGTCGTCCTTATCATCCCTATCACACTGTCGCTGTGTGCGGTACTAGCCACGATGTGGATCACGGCGGCACTCGTCAACTCTACGCGTGCCTACTACAAGGCGCAGCGCCAGCCGCCCGAGCGCAAGACTCGCCAGGCCCTGCTCCGCAGCGCTGTCTGGCAGCGCTACGCCTCGACGCTGCCGTGGGACAACCGTACCTCGTCTCAGCTGGCCGCCGAGAAGCTGAAGCAGCGTATGGGTGCTTCAGCGTGCGTGGGGCCGTCAGCGTCAGAAGAGGCGTCCTCTGCACCTTTGGACGCATCCCTCGCTGAACTCGATGTGTCGGCTGCCCTCGATTCTGCCTCAATTATCACCTCGCAGGCCAGCGTTACAGCTGTATACGCGGGCGATACGGAGCAGAACAGCGCGGAGCCTGCCGAGTCGACCTACATGTCAGAGTCCCAGTCAGGTCAGTCGGACAAGCCCGAGTCTGCTGGGGATGCACCTGCTGGTCCTGATGCAACGGGTACCCCTGCCGACGGGACAACCTTGACTAACTTTGGTCGGGAGGATGCATCTGCCGAACATTGATCCATGCATGGTCCCACTCCCGATTGGGTTTGAGTATTGTTGTCGCATCTCGCTTGTTGAGCCTCCAGCACGCCAGACCCACCCAGTCAGCCTGCTGTCTCATTCTCCTGCCTGCTCCTGACTGCCAGTCCATTGTACCGTTCTTTTACGGCCCTCTGCACGTGAAGAAGCAGATCCGATCTGTCGCAAATAATATTTCCCCTGCATACCCGCACCTAGATCTTGCCTGCCCTTCTTTTGTTTATTTAACTCCGTAAGACAT